>JZKD02S1903289.1:150675-174919 GCA_000966675.3 Picea glauca
ACTTTTTTCCTTTAACCATGGGGGTGGGGGTCTGAGTTGGTGGTATTTTCCGTGTGGGACCCTCATACGTGTCACCTTTCTGTTAACTCAAACCCCCCTCTCTCATTACCACTTACTGCATGACCCCCCTCTGAGTAAACCACCAAACCACTCATACATACCACCTTTGTGCTCTGACGTCACACTCCACTACCGCACTCTACCTCAACATTCCACTACACTGCCTACACATCTCACCCACATCACTATACCACCTCACCAAGGACATGTGGTAGACCATGTAAGAAAGAACACAAGTCCTTCGATCTAAAAGATCACTTTGGGTGTATTCTCAATCGTTGATCATAGTACAGTCGAAGGATAGTGGAAGTTTGAGAAGTTGAAATTTTGAAGTTCTGAAGGGAGAAGTTCCAAAAGCCGTCCATCTCAATGTTTAATTAAGTCCTAGCCGCTCGATTGAACAATGAAAGGATGAGTGTAAGGATCAAATATGGCCATTGATTTGTTTCCGTGAAATAGACCATCTGATCTAATCCGTCTGTTTCAGGATCACCATCAAGATCATAAGATCAACGGTCTCGTCGCATTGTGGGACCAGAACATGCTTGGGTCTTAATTTTTCATGAGCGGGCCGCAATCAAAACCATAGTTTTGGAGAAATGATGCGTGGAGGCTCATAGTGAATTTCAGGGCGAAAAGTGGGTTGCCCTCAAACCTCCTATGGACATGCCCACAATTGTGTGGTCACGTGAAGTTCATATCCCGAGGTCATATCGTGAAAAAGAGCTAGCACTCACTAGACTGAGATCGGGAAGCACCTTTTGAATAGGCAATTGGGTCACCGCTAGTGGTCATGTGAAGGAAGGGGCTTAAAATCCAAAGAAGCCAATGATGGCTGGTTGTAACTGATAGAGAAGATGAAGAGTTTTGATTGCCAAAGAAGCCAAGGAATCTCAGAATAATGCCCACTGATGATGAACACATTGAGCATAACCGCCAGAGAATTCAAAGAGCTTCGGGGTGATCGCCACAAGAACTGAAGAGTCTCTAGGTAACTATGCATAGGATCAAGACTCATCATAGAGACAATTGACAGATGAAAAAGTGTCGAAGACTGTAATTGCCAAAAATCCTTAGGATAATGACCACTGATGAAGAACAAACTCATCATGATCGCCAAAGAGAGCGAAGAGTTAGGTGTATATGTAATTACATGTAATATGTAGTAAAATATTACATGTAATATTTTATAACACATTACATGTAATATGTTATTACATATTACATGTAATATGTTATAACACATTACATGTAATATGTTATAAGACATTACATGTAATATGTTATTACATGCAACATGTAATAACATATTACATGTAATATGTTATAACATATTACATGTAATGTGTTATAACATATTACATGTAGTATGTAATAACATATTACATGTAATATGTTATAACATATTACATGTAATATGTGATTACATGTAAGATGTTATGACACATTAACATATTACATGTAATTACATATTACATGTTATATGTTATAATATATTACATTGTAATATGTTATAACACATAATTAAGCAACAATGTTGATGTTGATTTTTCTCCAAGTGAGGATTTTCAAGATATTGATGAAGGTCTTCAAGGGACTAAGCAAGATGGTGAAAATTTTCACTCAAGTGGGGATTTTGAAAGCAGTGAAGATGATTATGTTAATAGTGGATACATTGTTGATGATTATTTTCCTCCAAATGATTATGTTGATGATGATATTCTCAAACATTCAGCTGCAGCAAATGAAGGTGATCGACATTCTCTAGTTCAGTCTCATGACAATGTTTTGCTTGATACTTCTTGTGGTGATAAGGAAACTCCTTCTAGTGAGGATGATGAAATAGTGGAGACATTGCAAAGAAACATTGTTTCTAGGACCAAGATTAGACCATTTTATACCAATATAGATCATTCTAGTTATACAAGGTCTAGGACAAAATTTCTCACTAAATCAATTTCCATAAGTGAATTGATTTCAAGTAAATGTTGTCAAAATAATTCTTTCAAAATCATGGACTACATGTATGCCTTGAATAAAAGGAAGACATATTTCTCAATGAATAAGATCATGAAAACTTCATATTTGATGGGGTCCATAAATCCACCAATACATGATATGATTATTGCATTGAGAATATTTTACTTTGCAGAAAGGCTTTCAAAAACATTCACTCAATTGGTAATCTTCGTCTATCAAGAATCCATACAAGGTTGAAAAAATATCCATCATTTTATTCAAAGGTACATCATGGACGAGAGAGTGGGCCATTCAAAAACACTATATTGTCATGGATGCATGATTTATTTTCCAAACATGGAGAGTGTATGCCAGATAAAGACACAATACATATTTCAGATAATTTTTCAAGGAGGGAAATCTACAACTTTTACAAAGGCTATGTTGAAGGTGTTGAAGGAAATGGAAATTTTATTACATATGCATATTTTACAAGAATATGGAAGAAACAATTCAACAATGTCTATATTCCTAAGAAGTCAAAGATGGGAATTTGTAGTGTATGTGATACTCTTAAATCAAGAAGAGATAAATCTGAAGGGCAGAAAGAGGTATGTATTTACTAGTTTTTTTTTTTAAATTGAATATTTATCAACTATGAAAACATACAATCAATATTTCCATTTTATGTCATGTGCAGATTACATAATCAAAGCATTTCAAGAACATCAAAATCAGCAATCAAGTGAAATACAAAAGTTGTACAAACATTGGAAGAAGTGTTATGATGCTCCAAACAATTATTTAGGTATGATAGTTGATGGTGTGGACCATGAAAAAACACTTCTGCCACATTTTTTTCGTACACCGAAAAATTTACAAGAAGATAATTTCATTCAGTTTCACTTGGTTGGTTGTATGGTTTTCAATGAAAAAATGTGTCTAAGAGTTTAATTCATAGATCCAAATATTCATAATGATACAAATTTGACCATCGCCGTAATTCATCATGTGCTCACTCACTGGTCTGTAAATCTTCCTCAAGTTCTCTATCTACAGTTGGACAACACTAGTCATGAAAATAAAAATCAAATTGTGTTTGGATATCTAAGCATGCTTGTTGAAATGGAAAATTTTCAAAAGGTGAAAGTTGGTTTCCTTCTTGTTGGACACACTCATGATAATATTGATCAAATGTTCAGTCATTTTTTAGTAACATTGAAGAGGAAAAATGTTGGAAGTCTACCATGAATGATTGAATGTATCAAGGAAACATACATTCCAAATCCTGCTTTTCATATATTAGAAGAAACTATTGACATCCAAAGATTTATTCAGGTATCACATCGTGGAAAAAAATGTATTGAGCAACTTAATGACATTATCTTCCAACATCAATTTTGTTTCAAAAAAATTGATTGGAAAACACTTATATGGGGAAAGTAGTATTCAACTACTATAAAATGGGGGCCTTCATTAAGTTTATCATTTTTTAAGTTCATTCCAAATCATCCAATTTTTTCATCAAAGTTATTATTTTTACAATCAGTTGTTGAAATACATAATGCATGAAGGCACAATAGAGATGTAGATTATTCTAAATGCCTAGAAGAAATTAAAAACTCCATTAACGATATATCTAAGTACTTTGATGTTGTTGATGATGTTTGGTGGGAGTATTTTTTCAATAGTCAAAGTGACATAATTTCAAGCTCAACAAATGAATATACAATGTTGAGGACTCCATTTCATTGGCCACAAAATATGCCAAACGAATATGAAGAAACAAACATTGTTGAAGTTCAAGAATCTCAAGGTGCTATTGAGATTACACAATCAAAGGAAAGAGAAATGTGTATTGGTTCATGAAGGTCACATGCACAATGTGAAGCCATGCAAGACCTTTACAGGGGTTCAGTACAAGATATTAAGGAGGGTAGCATGATTGCAATTTGAGCGACTGAAGATCCACATGGTTATCCATTCTGGATAGGAAAGGTTATAAAGATTGAGAAAGAAATTGATGATGTTATTGCAATTGAAGTGCATTGGTATGCAACAAGTACACACCCATTCAATGGTGTGTACAAGTCAGAGATAGTGGTTTAGAAACATGTTAATAGAAAGAGAAAAAGAAAGGGTTGAAATACAACTTGTCGTCACACTGACCTCTTAAAATTAGATGATGTTGACATACTTGATTATGACTTCAATTTGACAAAAAGAGGAACTCTTCACTCCAAGACAACATATATTATCAAGAGACTGTTGCCGCAAGAAATAAATGCAAGATGGGAATCTTTTGAGCCTAGTCGTATATATAAAAGTCATTTGACATATGAAATGTTTGTAAAGGTTCTCCTCGTTACAACGACAAACCTCTTATAACAAGTGCAATTTTTTTTTTGTTTGTTTTTAAAAGTGTGTGCATGTGTGCTCAAGGGAAACAAACACATTCGACTCTGCGTCGCCACCCGACGACAAACAATATGCAAACCACGATGAACACCACAAGACGACATAAGACGCACAATAAGTAACTACATGCATTAAGCGACAATCAATCGACTATAAAAAGACTGACTTCCCACCTGTCCTACCCTGCAATGGTTAGGACCTCCAAGACACAAAAGAAACGCTCAAGCCCAGGTTCCCATTGATTTTAACCATTTAAGTTCTCAGGGCTAGCGACTGTTCTGAGGAACATGGGGGTGTCTACATCCCGCCCGACACAAGCAGACCAAGCAACTAAACGATTACCAACCAGTACAACAATAATCAAATGAACAACCATGTCCTCTACGAAAGGCGCAAGTCAAAAGGACACTGACCATAACCAACCATTAGTTAAGACTTAGCATTACCTACGACTCAATTGGCAACCAGTACATATCAATCACTTCATTTAATTTCCGTTAGTCGATGAGTTACCAACCCAACCTTAAAATGAGTGCATATAATTAATTGCTAAATCTAAATCATAATAATTTATTGCACTTAGTTTAAGGACCTTACCCTTTTTGTGTTGAAAATATAAAAGAATCAAAATGTCCTTACAATAAATTAACCTTACCATTACTTTTTATACTACAACAATATTGTAAACAAATAACAATGTCCTTACATTTCCTATGTTATCAATGCTAACATAGCATTTTTCCAAATGGCAAGGATATTACATTTACCTGGTTCAACGATAAATTACCATGACCTTATATTACAATAACATTGCAAATACGTAACAATCACCTTACATCTTGTACAGTACCAATACAATAAAACTACAATAACATTATCCTAAAACAATAACAACCTCACATTTTACATCATAATATCCTTGCAATTAAATAACCATAAGATTTCATTACAATAGTAATACTCTTATCTATTAAAATAAAAATATATTACAGTTGCATATTCCTAAATAATACATTCAATAACATTACCTTCATGTATTACAATAACAATAAAAATCCTTTTTAAAATCATCATATATTAAATTGCCATGGAAATTATATTAATTGAGAGAGGAAAGTAAGTGTTGTTGAACCAATCTAGTTTAACAGATAAAAGAACCTGTCTACCATTACCATCTAAAATTTACATTTAACACATTAGTTGGAGCAAGTCTGAAGGGATTAAGAGAAATGAATAATTAAAGGAAAAAAGTGTGGCATTTAAGAGATTAATAAATAATTAACAGTGTGGCAGAAAACGAGAGTTAATTAATTAATATAACAACAAAATCGCTACAGAAATTCCATGAGGGGTTACCAGCAACATTCAACTAGTTACATCCTGGAAACGTAAATTTCTGAAGATCAACGCAAGGAGCTATCTGCAGTGTCTACCTGAATTAGATGGATGTTACCAAGTTGAATCCGCTTTCTCCAGTGGTCATTTCTCGTTAGGCTACAATAAACATAGGTAGAAAGGGCAAGGGGAAAATGGGAAAAAAATCAACAGTTGTCAATGCAAAAACTGGTGTCTAGTCATTTCATTTCCAGATTGAACTAGAGCGATACATCACTATTAAGCTGGGATATACACACCAAAAACGCAGAGTTTGGAGGGGTTGAAAAAAACGCATGGGTATCGCTATTAAGCTACGATATACACACCAAAAATGCAGAGAACACCAACACTATTGCAGAGATAAGTAATCACCAAAAACTTAGCAGTTATGTGGTCGAACCTGTGTGGTTATTCTTCCCCAATTTCATAGGAAACACAACACCAAGGCAGAGAAATGTGGGAAAGATCCATGTGGGTATCCTCCACAACTCACACAGAAGACACATCACAAAATGCAGAAACATGTAGATGAAAACCATGTGTGTTCCTCCACAAAATCGTAGAGAGGTGTAACACAACGTAGAGATGTGTAACCACAAACACGCAGAGAGGTGTAACACCAAATCGCAAGGAATTATATCAAAAAAACACAGGGATGATGTGGTCAAATCCGTGTGGAGATAAAACATGCAAATAAAAATCCATCAGAAAAAACAATCATAGAGTTAAGATGCGAAAGAAGTAATGAAACACAGTGGGGTTCATCCAACAATATAAATACGCAAGGAAAAACTCATCAGGCAATAAATCGCAGAAAAAGAAACTTCGCTATCAATCAAAGGTCAAGGTTATTAAACGCGTCAAGGAGTAAGGAAGACCATTTAGGCAAGGACAATAATAGAGGTGGAAGGTTGATAGGTTCGAAATCAATTCAACCTTTAAAATGTGAATCCCATAAGAAGCAATATAACGCAGTACAAAAATAAATACGCAGAATGTCCAGCGAGATATAAAAATGAAGCAAAAGTAAGATAACACTAGGTATAAACATGCTAAAATCATTTACAATCAATAATCAGATACAAGCCTATAGCCTACTGCATTCCACTCTACAAAATAGAAGAGCATACCATTGCCTTATAGCCTTCTTAGAAACACGTCCACGCGCTCCGTGCCTCTCCCGCTCACCGATCGTCGAGACCTCACCGGTACCTCCCAGCCAATGTTAGGGGTCCTCTGCTTCCCCCTTAGCCCCTTGAGACATAAAGGGGCCACACACTATCCAGATGGTACATCTAGCTCCCAACTCACCTCGCAAGGCCGAGCTACCACTCCTATCTGAGCTGGGAAATCCCAACTCCCCACAAGTAATCAGTCAAGTCGAAAATCCGGCAGTGTAACATTATGCTAACAGTCGATCCCTTTCTTCCTTCTCCTCTCTTTCTTTTATAGCATTTTAGCACTTCCGTTATTTCCCTAATCTCACTAAATTTTAATTTTTAAATAAAAAGTTCCAAAAATTCTCCTTCATACAAGTGGCATCCATCCCCCACTTTCCTCCAATAATTATTTTTTTTAAATTAATAATTGTCTCATTTCCCTCACCCACCTAGAGTTGCTCCTATTTTTACTCCTAGGTGTCCCTAGATTCTCTTACAGGTTTTAAATACTTTCCCTAAATGATGCTTCTAAATTAGTTCAATTTAGAAGGTTCTTTATTGCAGATTCTTTACTAAGTTGACCTCTCTTTTTACCATAAGTTCCCTTCTTTCCTTTATTACGTTTCCTCCATTCTTTAGTTTCCTAAATTTTATTATTCCCTTCTTTCCCTTTTTTATTAGAGACAAAATGGCAGTTGTGCAAATTAACCTCTTTTCCTTTTTATTAATAATTTAATACCTTTTACACTTTCACAAGTTAAATAATTAAATTCTTCTTTACAATTTTAAATCCACTGATTTTAATTAAATTCTTACTCTCTTCATTTTACCCCAAATTTTTTTATGAAGACTAAAACTATTAATTAAGTGGTTTTTAGTTTAATTTTTTTTTTTTTTTTTTTNTAGGGTATTTTTCTTAAGGTTAGACAAAATTTTACCCCTAGAGAATTTTTAGACTTAGGACTTAGATTTTGAACTGGGCAGTGTTTAATTAGGGAAGTTGTTTAAGAATTTCTTAATGTGTTAAATGTCTTAGGGTCATCTAGGTTTGTTCCTTCATCATCAACAACGCGACGTGCCCTTCAGGACGTACCATGTGCTCCAAGGGTGCCACTCGCCTCATTTGTTTCTTTTGCACGACGTGCCCTTTAGGATGCACCACATGATCCAAGGGTGCCACTCGCCTCTTGTGTTTATTTTACGCAACGTGCCCTTCAATATGCACCACGTGCTCCAAGGGTTCCACTCACCTCTTGACTGATTGGTAGACATCAATAACCCCTGGAGTCAATACTCCGCCAGGTGAACTTGTGGGAGACTAAGGGATTCTAAGGAATAAGGCCCTTGCCTTATTGCGCGCCCCTTAGAATCATCGTGAGTGACTGTCCCAGTCTTCCCTCACGACATCGTGGGTCCTCTCGAACTAGGTAATCTTTAACCTACAGTTCGAGCCATGGAGGGAGTGCTAGTAGGCTGTGGCAGGGTTTTTGTACACACCTCTCCCTCAACCTCTCTGGTAGTCATGTGTGGCCCCTTTACTCCATATGTGAGTCTGGTCAGCAAGCTATTGTCAGCCTGCATCATAAACAATCATGTTAGACATGTCCGCATCATATCATCTAATCAATGTACTAAAATCATAGTAAAACAATCAAACCCCAATAGCAGACTCCCTGAATCGATCTGGAGTCCAAGGGTTTCGTCGATGCCTCGACATCCTCAAGGTCCAAAAACCTGCACACTCAGTAAAAACGAGTCAATAGAACTTGAAAATTCATTAGAGATTTCAGTGGGATTAGTGCACCGATGATGGACACAGTGAAGAAGAGACATAAATATTTTCACTGGACAGAAGAAGCTGAAAAGATTTTTAATCTGTTGAAGAGGAAGATCATGGAACAACCAATTCTGGTCTTGTCGGATTTTCAAAAGACATTTCAAGTGAAATGCGATGCAAGTGGGTTTGCAATAGGGGCAATCTTGAGTCAAGAAGACAGGTCGATAGCATACTTCAGTGAGAAGATGAATGAAGCAAAGGTGAAGTACTCCACGTATGATAAGGAGTTCTATGCTATCATACAGGCATTAAAAAAATGGAGACATTACTTAATCCTAAAGGAGTTTGTCTTATACAGTGACAATCATGCACTGCAGTTTGTGACTCAACATGAGAAGTTGAATCAGAGACATGTTAAATGGGTTGAATATATGCAAAATTTTATTTTTGTGATTAAACATATTTCTGGTACTGCTAACAAAGTCGTTGATGCTTTGAGCAGGAAATGTTTTCTATTGCAGGAGTTCAGAGTCAAAACGTTGGGTTTTGATGATCTGAGGGACATGTACAGAAATGATCCAGATTTTAAGGAGGTGTATGAAGAAACTGAGAATCCAATTCTCAGAGATAGAAGCCAATGGATAGAATACATGATCCAGGAAGGATTATTGTTTAAAGGTAATCAGTTGTGTATTCTTAAATGCTCCATGAGAGAGAATTTGTTGAAAGAGAAACACAGTGGAGGATTGGCAGGGCACGTTGGTCATGACAAGACGTTCTCAAAGTTGAATGAGTCATATTTTTGGTCGGGAATGCGAGCAGACGTCAAGATATTTGTGGACAGATGCAGAATTTTCCAGCATTCGAAAGGAAGGAAACAGAATGTTGGATTTTATCAACCATTGCCCATACCTGAGAAGTTGTGGGATGCAATCAACATGGATTTCATATTAGGATTTCCAAGAACACAAAGAGGACTTGACTCAATCTTTGTGGTGGTGGATATATTTTCCAAGATGGCACACTTCATTCCATGTTAGAAGACCAGTGACGCAACTCACATTGCGAATCTATTTTTCAAAGAAGTCATTCGACTTCATGGCTTTCCAATGAGCATAGTTTTGGATCGAGACACTAAGTTCATAGGACACTTCTGGAGGACCTTATGGAAGAAGTTGGGAACTAACTTGTCGTTTAGTTCGGCTTATCATCCTTATACGGATGGACAGATGTAAGTGGTAAACAGAAGTCTGGGAGACTTGCTGAGGAGCCTGGTGACATAACACCATAGCCAGTGGGACAACATATTACCACAAGCATAGTTTTTTTATAACGACTCAGTTAACAAAAGCACAGGACAAAGTCCATTTCAGATTGTCTATGGCATGCAGCCGAGAGGAATTTTTGAACCGAGAGATTCTGAATAGATTTTGACTAGGAGCGCTAGTGCAGAAGATTTCGCAGCAGCGATGAAGGAACTTCACAGCCAAGTGAAGGAGCGATTGCAAAATTCGAGACAAGAGTATAAGCACAGAGAAGATCAGCATAGGAGACAACTTCAATTTTAGGTTGGTGATTTGATTCTAGCACATTTGAGAAAGGAATGGTTCCCGATTGGAACATATAATAAACTAAAGATGAAGAAAATCGGACCATGTAAGGTCTTGAAGAAATTTGGGGCAAATGTTCAGGAGATTGAATTACCTGATGGGATCGAAATTTCACCGATATTCAATATCTTAGATTTGTACCCATATAAAGCTGAGGAAGAAGGGACAGAAAATGAACAGCCGGTGATCAAGTGGACAAAACAGATGCCAGTTGTAGAAAATTCATAGATGGAGCGCATACTGGACAAAAGAGTGAGCAAAAAGACTAGGAGAAAGCAATACTTTGAATATTTGTTCAAGTGGAAAGGCCATCCAGTTGAAGATGCCAGCTGGGAGAACGAAGCAGAGATCCATAGGCATGGACAAACCATGCATAAGATCATGGACAGGAGCCCATGAAAATTTTCAAGCGAGGGAGTATGATGCAGGAGCATCTCATGCGAGCCAGCGTGGAGACAACGGACAACTAGACATGCACCCAACGCAAATTTTGAAATTATCTTGAAGTTAATGTGCCAATCTTAAATGAGATAATTAAGAAGGAGTGCACTTGTAAAATGTAAATGGAGCTTGAGTGATCCGCTCTCGTCCTTAGTAGATAGAATGCATTTATGGTAGTTAATGCAAGTAGGTAGAATTGAATGTGTAGATTAGACAGTTTTAGAGCGCAAGAGGGAAACAGGATATAGACACCCTCATTTTGTATTGTAACATTAGCGTGTGAAGATCATATGCATGAAGATTATGCCAATTGAGAGCATAGAGAAGAAGCAGAGAGTTGTAGTGGGAATTCCATGTACAAAAGTTCTGGATTAATACAAATAAGGTTTTGATTTAGAATCATGGTGTTCAAATATTCTCTGTGTATGCATCTTTGAATGTTATACTCATAAATGTTTAATCTTTCTGTCATGCAATTGATTTTATGCTATGTATGAATGATTTCTTGTTGAATGTCTGAAATTTGAGAGAGAGAGAGAGTAAGGGAAATGAGTTTCAATTGTTTCTCTATCTGAGCAAGAGTTCCTGCAAGGAGTGCAGTTGAATTGTCCGCAAGGAGTGCATTGACAAAGGGTTCAGAGGTTTGTCTCTGAAAGCTCAAGATAGATAGCTTTTTTTCTCATTCACTCAGAAGTGCAGTTAGGCACAGGAGCCGTGCAAGGAGTGCGCAGGCCGAGTAAAGTCTCAGAGTTGCGAACCTGAGTGAAGTATTGAGAGACTGCTGCTGCAGGTGTGCGCAGAGTCGAAGGATTCCAACACTTGGAAGTGCTTGAAAGTCTTCCACAAGGAGTGCGTCCAAGGGTTTTCTGAAAGAATCGAAGTCATGAGAAAGTTCATAAGGATTTGAACCTTCGAAGGATTCGGAGGAAGGCGTAGTGACGTAAGACCGCAGGAGGACGAGTTCTCAAGGAAAGGGAATGGATGATCGGAATTCTCTATGGAGAATTCGCGAAGTCCCGTGAGCCGTCAGATCTCACGAAGGAGAAGGGGAGTTACCGTGAGTATTCCTAAAGGTTCTAAGCTCAGGAGGAGTAGAACCATAGATCCAAGCTATAGGATCCGTTGGATTTACACGTGAACTTCTATTTCGGGTTTTCACGGGTGGAAGTCCTGTAATCTTTGCAACGGGAATCGCGAAACCACGAAACGCGATCTCCCGAAGGAACGAGAGGATCGTGTGGGCCACATGAATCGGAAGAGTGGACAGGTGGTGCCCTCTCGACAAGGAATTCAATTCAGCTGACCATTTCGGGGTTTCGTGGAGTGAAGTTCTGAATTCCTTTCATTAGGATTCGTGATATCGCGAAGTCCGAAGTTCCGACGAAGTGAAGGACCATTGAAAGGTCAAACCACATGAGCACATCGGACTTTTGGTAAATTGGGATTTGGGAATCGAGGAGACGAGTTGCTCGACATCGCGACCATCGAAATCGCGATAAGGAGAAATCCAAAACAGGGAGAGAAAGGGTCAGCGTTGACTAGTTTTTGGGTTTTGGAGATTGAGAGACAAGGCGTTCGACCAACGGATTCTCGAAAGTGCGAAGTCTGATCTCCCGAAGTACAAGGGGGAATTTCTTGAAGTTAAATGTGGGTGCAGATTTCCTGAAAGGGAAAATAGAAGAGCCATTCTGAGAGATCTTCGGGCCAGCGTAAGGTAAAAGATCCTGTGCACGTGAGCTTCCGACCTACGGGTTTTGGAGGGGACTCGGCATCAAGAAATCAACAACCTTGTTGATGAAAAGACACTTTTGATGCATGAAGAGAGTAGCTATGTTATTGATCATATTCCGAAGAGGATAAGGAGATATGGTTCGAATAGGCTACAAAACAGGATTCTAACACACATTGTGGCCACAAATTCAGTTAAAGTTTTAAGGAGACAGTTGTTGATTTCTCAAGGTGAATTAGAAATGGAATAAATAAGAAGAATCAAAAGGTGAGAACTTTGTTTTTTCCATTGGGCATAACCAAGTAATCCCTTAGCTGGAAGATAAATTTTCTTTAACCTCAATAGATTTTAATGAAAATTTAGAAATCCTCGGTAATGAAAATACCAGGATAAAAATTGACCTGGTAAAACAAATGCAAGAAACTACAAAAAAGTATTAGGAAATTGTAAGATTAACATATTTATGTGAGGAGATTATTAAACAAGCTTACAAAATGTTGGCACATAGACCACTTGCTAGGGTCTATGTTTTATACTTAAAAGATCAATGGTACAAATTTAACATTGAATGATACATATCTCTTATGAAGACGGATTTCCAAAACCCTTGGAAATTTTGTGAATTGTATTTTGATATCACCCCTAAAAGGAGAAATCTCCTTTGCAAACCTTACCTACACAACTAGGTGTTGCAACAAATATTGAGGTCACCAAACCCCTATGTTGGGGGTGTGTAAATATGAGCATTTAAGTATGGGTTCCAGAATGAAACTATGAGGTTCACAACTACAAAACAACATGCGACTAAAAAGATTATAGTAGAATTGAAGATAAGAGTAGAAGGGGCCAGACCAAGTGAGGTATGGAAAAATCATATTCACCTACTGCTAGGACACAAGACAATTCTCCAAAGAGTTGATTCATATATTGAAGGTCTCAGGGTTAACATATTCTAGTGGATAAGGTTGAAGTTCAAGTCCCTGTCCTACTATACCCCATTCCATCCTTTAGGTAGTCAGGAGAACCTAACATTGATATCTAAAGGCAAGAAAAAATGTCAATGTTACATGAGGATATTAGATGTATGGGAGGTATTGAATGATTTTAGGTGAACTATAAGCAAAAGCAATAACTACAACTTTCTATGTAAAATATGATAAAATATGGTTTATTTTTTAGGGTAATATTTTAGGAGGTAAAGTTAGGAAATATTGTGTATACAGGATGTGTTTGTTGTGAATAAATTTACATAGATAACAATTGTGAAATAGAGGTGGTTTATGAAGTATTATTTTAATCTAAAATTTTGATAGTTTAGAATTTTGTTTTGAGGTGCAAGTCTTCAAATTGAGACGATAATATTTTTCCTTTCTTTGATACTAACATTGTTTAGAGATGCTTATGTGTTTTGTGGATTATGGATGCTCACCATTCTTGTCTTTGAAATCCCTTGGTTCATGAGGCATTTCCCTCATAAAAAGCATTATCAATATGGACATCATCCTTGAGGTGCAAGTCCTTGAATTGATTTCATAGCATTCTCCCAAATTCACACAAGTCCTTGTGTGATAAATAGCATACCTACAAACGAAAGAGAGGTCAAATTTACATATCAAACACTAAGTATCAACATTTCAGGAGTATCCAAATTTGGGTCCCTACCATTACACTTATAGCTATAGTTATGGTGATTTCTTTCTTTATTCTCTTGGAAATGGTGATGAAAACTTAAACTTTGTTGCCTCGTATGGTCATTTAGTGATGAAAACTTAAACTTTGTTGCCAGTGAGTTTATTTTTTCTGGCAAAATGAAGTTTGTCCTTGATTCATTCATTTTTTTTCAAATTTCAATGATTTGGGTCATATTGAAATTGGGGCAAAACTCAATTCCTAATAGATTTGGAGAAGAATTTATGTACAAAAGGGTTGAGTTTGTCAAATTTTAAACTAATATAGTATTCTAAACTTGTTATGGATGGAATAATAATTTTAGATAGATTCAATTGCGGATATTATATGTTAATTGTTCACAATCCAATGACAAAAGATGTATTTCAAGACATTTAAACTATTTTTACATTAAAAACAACAATTTCATCAATTCAAAATTATAATTTCAACAAAAATAATCTCCAAAAAAATATAAAAAACATAAAACATTTAACTTTATTAACACATTTCCTATATTATTATTATTTAATATTAAGATTGACTAACATATATGTAATTATATCACCTTAAACCAGTCCTTAACAAGATCCATACTTTGAGTGATGGGGCGACTCCATTGTTGCTCCTCTCCATCCTGCGATTCATCACATGACTTAATTATATTTTAGAATATTAATTAAAGATGTAACAACCTCTACAAATTAATGACTAAAGATGAATACCTAAATGAGCTTCTCTTCATTTCGAAAATAAATTATTCTCTATTGAACAAGACCAACCATGTGAAGGTGGAAGCTCTTTTGGCCCCTCCCCCCCTCTCACATCACTCTCATTTCCCCATACCCAATCTATCTAGATTTTACAACTATAATTAGAAATGATGGTAACATTAAATGTAAGCAAAAAACATTCATCGCCATGTGCTAAAACAAAAAAACATGAAAGCAAATAACATTCATGACACTTAGGAAAACAAAATACATTACATTGGACCATAAATATATTGGAAATTTATATTAATAATAAAATGTCTAATCATTGTTTTTCTTCTTCTTGTTCTTCCTGGTATCCATGAAATCACAAATTAAGTCATCATCATAAACATTTAATTGATCCCCCATAGTTATTGGGCCTTCTTGAAGTGTTGCATCATCAATACTCAACACCTCATGCCATGATTAACTTCTAGTATTTCGGCGTGGAGGTTGAGGATGTGCATGGACATCCACTGCTACAACAACAACAAAAATTCAAGTGATATTGTTATTCACTTTTCCTAGGGAAATTTAATTAATACAGATTTAATTAGAATGTTTTATACCTGGATTAGTCGGTGCAGTAGAAACAGTAGCTGGTGGTCACATTGTTGTTTCTTCTCTTGTTGATCTTCGCTCTCGATCGGCATATACACGCTCTGCCATATGAAAAAATATAATTATTTAGCACATAATATACCCTAAATATTAATACTCATTGAAAAATGGAAAAACAATAAAAATGCGAGCATACCACTATGTAATGGTCCTTCGAAAACAACGCTTGAATCAATATGGGGGTCGGGATGTGGTTCATTAGGTACATCAAAAGCATTGTTATCATTGCTACTCTCGTGTGAATGTGGAAAAGACACATTATTTTACATTTTAAATGAATAAAAAATATATTTTACATTACAAGTAATCAATGAGTAAAAACTAATCGACAAGTTTTTAATTTCATTTTATTTACCATGTCCTCCAGAGAGACACATGGTGATTTCCCCAAGCTTCTTCTTCATTCCACCATGCCATCAAAACCCTGCATGAACCCGACCTTTAGATCTTTTTATGTGGCTTTCTCATTGAAAAAATCCCCTTGCATTGAGCAATATCAAAATCATTAGTCACTAGCTGCAATGAATTACATATTTTGTGACGATGTGAAAGAAAAGTAAAATCTTCAGGCACTTACAACCCATGCCTTCAATCTCCCGTAACCACCTTGGCCTAGTTTATGTTGGCCATGTTTTTCTTGTCTTTCCTTTGTTTCCTTGGAAGTGTCTTGGAGTCTACGAAATATTTTGAAATATGTTAGATATTGATTGTTTTCCTCGTAAAGTAAACAAAACACCATCATAGTAAATTGCAAACACCTATTATCTTTCAGTTCCAGGTGGCTTCTTCCCTTGTGCTTTCATCGCTAATTCTCTTGCATCGAGAATAATTTATTTCCACTCCCTCTCGGGGACAACCAAAGGCCGTTCGCACTTGGGGTCCTGTACTAATTTATTCCTATACGCCTCTCTAACATGTTTCAAATGATTGTTGGTCCTTTTTAGGACTTCTAGCTTATTGAACGAGTCACCAAGCTCGCCAACCAGTTTGGAGATAAGAAGGCTTTTAAGTTTGGAATCTTGTCAATTCCATTGTAGTCGAATGGTCAACCCAAAAAGTTCTAAATCATAGTCATGCAAACTATTGTAGAACACATTGCTTCCTGTAAAACATCGTCATCATTAGTAATTTAAATCTCACTGATATGTGATTGTTTAAACAATTATATAACATGAATCTCTATAAAGACATATATTAAATACATGTTAGTTGTACTATTTTTAGGGGAACCATGTCCTAGTCGACCAAAAATTATACCACGGTTTTTCCTGTGCTTTGGATACGTGTAGCACTAGGGTAACAATCAATGGAAGAGTGATCAGTTCCATGATCATGTGCACCACCTGCACGATTTGGCATGTGATGTGGGGGCGTGGCATCACCCCTAGAAGGTATAGAATCTGTCTCAGGTGGCGCACTTGGGGTGGAAAGTATATTGGTGGCTACGTGGCCATGTGGGTTCATTGTTGTAGTCCCATTGCTACTACCAGGACCTTCCCCTTACCCTCTCATCGATCTCACAAAATTCTACAATGAGAAATATGTGTTAATTGCATATATCAAATTACAAAATTTAAAACCAAAAATTGATATTGTTAGTTCACATGACTTACCCCATAATTTTCCATCTTAACAAGTAATTCAACTATCCTTTGGAAATCCTCAGCAATTTCTGGCCCAGTAGTGACCAAATCCCAGAATTCCTTATTGGCCTTTCTTAGGGACAATTCTATTGTCTGCAAGGGGTCTATAGAATCAAATATCTCTTCATCACTTATATATTCATCGTTTTCGTTCGATGCGGTTCTAGGAATGGGGCCTTTTCCCTGATCAATGCCTTTTCCATGCTCAGGTCTTTTTCCTCGATCACCACTCTGGCAAAATTTCAAGAAGAATGTTAGTAAGTGCAAGAAATATTGAAAAAACAATATATGAAATAATGGAATATTGGCAAATATTCTCAAACATTCACACATACAAGTTAGCAAATATTTGGAAATGAAACATCGAGAAAAAATTAGCAAATGGAACATTCAAAAATAAAATAAAATTTCGTCAGAAATGAAACATTCACAAATTAAGTAATCCCTTTTTAAGTTTGGGTATAATGGGTTTTGTAAAATTCAAGGTAAAATTCACTGCAACTTGGAGTTCTTGGTATTCTATCTTGTGCGCTACCTCTTGGGAGTTGCGCTAGGTTGGGGAGGTGACTCTTTGATATCTATTGGTATATTTTAATGGTGATAAACTTGTAAACTCTTGAATTGATTATTCTATAAGAAATGTTGTTGGGTTTTCTTCCAAGGTTGGTTTTCCTAGGATAAATTCTTTTGTCTTGTGTCTACTGTGTATGGTTAATATTTCTAGATCTTGTTATTTCTGTTGCATTGTAATAGTTGAGATTCTCAGTGTATAGTTATTCTATGATAACTGTGGCATGAAACGATATTTTTCATTGAAATTATAAAACAATAACTATCAAATCCGAGATTCAGAGAATTCAACAAGGATGTAGTAAGGTAGCTTCCATGAGAGCAAGTGATAAGTCGGATTTATAAAATGAACATTTCCATGAGAGCAAGTGATAAGTCGGCTTGAAATGGAGGCATGTATATACAACATTGATTTATGTTCTTAGGTGTGTGAGGAGGTCGGTAGAAGCATTGGATGTCTTTCATGTGATGTGTATCCTTCCAAGCTAATAATGTGGAATTTCTACATTGAGATCCTCGGCTTGAACTGAATGTTGTGGTCTATAACATTGTCTTAAATTGCCATGTTCCTTGGATGCAATGGAAAGGATCCTTTTGGTTGTTGCAACAAATGAGGGAAAGTGGGTCAAAAGGTTTTCCAAGATGATTTGAATGGGGCCAAAGGATGGCTTGAAGCGCAAACCATTAGAAAGGATGTGCATAACAGATTCAAGGGTGCAATCCAAATCCCAAGCAATATGGGCTGACTTCATGAAGGTCAAATATGGAAAATTTGGAGGAATTCGAACCTCTATTTTCATCACAAGGGATAAGTTCATTTAACCACAAGATTTGAAATGATATAAGAGAGAAAGTTACCAGATGCAATAAAGGGGGATTTCCCAATTTATTGGAATGTAAAGGCCGGGGGCCATCTTTGTTTGCAATCTTCACAATTGGTGGTTTCAAGGTTTGATTTTATTGATGCAATTAGCTCTGGGATCGATCAACTCTGGTCCTTCTCACCATGATTGTCATCTTGGAAACCTTTTGATCTTTGGAAGGTGGTATGTTTGGTGAGCCACATATGAAATGCGAAGCATATGCTTTTGACGCTACACAAGAAATTCGCCCACATGAAGAGAAACCCCTTTATTGGGGGAATACAGAAGCCTATGTTAATTATTGCAGGAAGAAGCCAATTTTATGTTGCAGTTTGAAGACATTCTAATGTAATAACTTACTTTGCATCCTTTTGAATGGATAGGTTTCTCAATTGAAACAGACTCAAAGATGTTGACCATATAAACAAACTTTGTTATCAATTTGTTGAGTATTGTATGTGTTATTTTATGTCTTGTTTTATTTTTCAGTATTGTGATTCTTGGGGTAAGTGACCTCTCTCAGCATTTCATTCATAACTTTTTCTACAAGAAGCAAAATCAAATTTTGTTGAAGACCCATATGAGGTATCGAAACTATATTTCCATCAATATAAGGAAATTGTTTTATCATGACCCATGGAGAAATAAAATACATGTTGAAACTCAAGAGAGAGGTGGCATCACCATGTTATAGAGCTTTGGTGCTTCTAGTGATTATATCTCCCAAACTAGAAAAAAATATTCTAACACCCCATTTTAGATAACATAAAAACCTTTCAAATGATTTATAATGTGCCCTCTAAAATTTATTGTATATGCCATCGTAGTTGTTCAAAGTTAACATAAGAGGCACATGCTTCATTCTATCCATGAATTGGTGATATTATGGTTGGGCAACTATAGGTAAGATAAGAGAGGGATGGAATGAGGTAACCCAAGATTGTAAATTTTGACTGAAATTTTTTAGGTCGTGCCATTCTTGTGTGAAGATACAAGAATACTTGATGTTAGAGGGATAAGTGTAGAGGAACATAAAATATGCCTAAAAGTAAAATATTTTAGAAATAAAATAAAATTTCGTCACAAATGAAATATTAACAAATTAAGTAATCCCTTTTTAAGTTTGGGTATAATGGGTTTTGTATCGTAGAAAAAGAAGACGTTCCTAGGTCGACTCGATTCAGAGTGTAATCGACCAACAACTCTTCACCTACCATTATTTTTTTCACCGAACATACAAATATCCTATTACCTTCACGCTCCTCAAAAATGCAATTGGGTTCCTTTCTTGTTGTCCCAGGCCTTGTACTATTTATAAGACCTGCAATATTCCCCATTGCCTTTGGTCTTCCATCAATATACACACTCACTCCTTTATTTTCATTATTGTCTTTCAGCTGTATATAATTTGTGACGAGTGCATATCTCCGCATACTAGGCATATATTGGACCAGCCTCAACCATACTCCATAAGTGTAACATGGTCCAACATACTCAAACAATTCAAATTATCCTCCATATTTCACCTTTATCCCATCCATGGAGAATAAACCAAGGCCATGGATGGATGACGGAGCAATGTGATACATCCTCTCATTAACACAGAAGTCAGTGTCCAACTCTGGCAGTTCCTTGGGTACCTGCTATTTCAGTAGGTGTTTGTACCTCAAAGGAACCTTGATGTCACCTATGCTCTCATCATCATAAGAGCATGATCCTCCTTCAGCAGGAAATAATTTCATGTGCCTACCAAACTTTCTTCTGACCTTTTCACCTCTAGTTGATTTCGCCTTGTAACATGTGTTGGATATGTTTTCCCTTGTCCCTCTCGAAATTTCATCGCTCGAGCTAGATGATAGGTCTGATAGATACATATTTGGTTGTACCTACACTCCATCGAGGGAGAAGGAAACGTTAGGTCAACTATCTTCATATTATAGTATAGCTAAAGATAAATATTGAAAAGATAACTAGACACGTAATACTTTTGCATCTAGGGTTGGAGCCCAACCTCTAAGAAAACACAAAGTATTTCTTCACTCGGTATTTTGGGTAGGTGTTGGGCCAAAATTATGTGGGAATATAGAATTAGAAATAATTTAGAATTTCCTATCTAATTTGTAGCCCACCTCTAATTTATGAGAACCCATGAGGGATTTCATCATGCTAGTGAGTAGGTTATATGGTGAAATGGATTTCTCTTATATGCAGAAGCATTGGGTTCCCTCAATACACCAAATGTTGAAGAAGGCAGTTGTAATATAGATGACTAGAGAAAATGATTGTTATATTTGAGTAGAACAAAGGTAGAAAAAGACCTTATCGAAGTTTTTCACAAGTGATAGTGTCTATTGTAACTGCATAGTGAGTCCATTCTTCTTTGTAAAGAACAAGGTGCATTGCTCATTTTCTTGTTGGATTTTCCCAAATCAGGTTTCCCATAGTACATATTGTCATTCCTTGTGTTGGTGTGCTCATTTTACTAATATACATTCTCTCTTATATTCTCAGTTCATTTCAATATTTTGACTAATATACTAGTAATATTACATTTTGATCAAAATAAAGCATTGTATAAATGACCTAGAGGAGACATTTGCAAGAATGGAAGTGTGTGTCTTTGACATCTTCATAGTATGGAAATCTTAATGCCAATAGAGGAAATTTTAGGAAAGTTTAGGAAATTTTAATGGCAATGTACAATTTCACGCACTTAAAAGACACCAAAAACAATAAGTTTCGGTATCTTGGACCTAACTTCCTCTTGAATAATTGAAATTGAATTAGACTTGTGGGAATCCACTGGAAAAGTTCCATATCATCTCAACAAATTTTCAATGGATCGACGAGTCGTTATTGAAATGGGTCTAGGTTGCAATTTCTCCTACAGATCGATGGATATGCTCTGATGCAGATGCATCGGTTTCTATCTCTTTTGTCTTCAAAGGTTTCACATAGAGGAATAATGATCGTGCCAAACAAGTCAATGATTATAATGACCCGGATTCGTTAAAGGTTGACACCGGTTTCAATCTCCCCTCCAGCAAATGGTCAGCCTCCTCCAACACTGGTCAAAGGAACGCGCAAAAACTCATATGCATGGTTTTATTGATAAAGTTTCGTTATAATACAAATGTGATTCACTTGTTCACTTAATAAATAAATACTTGGATTGCATTGGTCATATGGATATTGTTGTTAACGATTCAGACTATAAATTTGAGTTTCATACTCTTGAGGATAGACCGAGTACTCCAATTACCAGTTTCAGTGATAGTACCGATGAGGGTAACCCTGTTTATATTGTTGATAGTGCCGACGAGGGTAACCCTATTTTGGGTGTTCATGTATACCTTTATTAAGATGATGTCTATGAGGATAATTGTCTTCAGGATTCCAGAGCAGCTCGCCAGATCATCATCATCCAATAGTTCATCATTGTTGTAGTTTACGAAAACCCTATCCTCATTCTTATATTGAGGGCTCCTTATTCTCACGTAGAAGAGGGATTAAGAAAAAAGCTAAGCCCTAAACTCTATATCATGGTTTTTTCTAGGTGAGGAAGAAGAAGAAGACTTGTCATGGTTTTAAGTCGTCCCTCCTTCATACACCTCTCCCTCCTCTGTGCAGCTATTCGGGCCAGCTGCGCCTCTCGCTCCTCCATGTGCCCCTCCTCTATGTGTGCAGACATGAAACTACCCTACCCTCCTTCTCCTCGACTCTGTGTGTGCAGACCACATGGAAATATTCAGGGGCAAGATAAAAAATTATGAGCACACTTTGTTGGTTTTCGTTTTTTTTCAAATTTCAATGCATTCAAAAACAATTTGAAAAAAATTCAACCTTGGCCCTATTCATAGGTCACTATTGCCCGGGGCAAGTCCTAGTATAATTTCCTTGTAAAATTTGTATAAGATATTTGGAGAATGATAATTTTGAAGGTGTTAAGCCTATTCCTACACACCACGACAAGATCACCTCTCATTGACAGTCCATGTATTTAATTGAACTAAAAGTCATGGTGGGGCTAATGGGGCTCTTGGGACTAAAAGAAAGGGTCAACATGGGCACCAAATTGAAAAAAGAGGTGTTAACTAGATCAAACCATGACAGGGAGGCACTAAATGATTGTTGTAAGCAAGGACTTCTCACCTAATGAGAATCCATTCACTGGGAACAAATCCAATACTCCACTAAATTAGGGTTTATGTTTTACATGATGAATTAATGATGGAAGAAAGTGGGTGTGCGATTCAAATTTGAGTCCAAAAAACCTCCCATATCATTAAGGCATGAAAATAGTCTATCCATGTCTAATTTCAATGCATTCAGAAACAACTTGAAAAAATTTCAATGTTGGCCCCATTCATAGGTCATTGTTGCCCGGGGTAATTCCTATTACAATTTCCTTGTAAAAATTGTATAAGATATTTGGAGAATGGTAATTTTGAAGGTGTTATGCCTATTCCTACACACCACGGCTATATCACCTCTCATTGACAGTCTGTGTATTTAATTGAACTGAAAGTCATGGTGGGGCTAATGGGGCTCCTAGGACTAAAAGAAAGGGTCATCATGGGCACCAAATGGAAAAAAGAGGTGTTAACTATATGAACCCATGACAGGTAGGCACTAAATGACTGTTGTAAGCAAGGACTTCTCACCTAATGAGCATCCATTCAATGGGAACAAATCCAATACTCCACTAATTTAGGGTTTATGTTTTACATCATGAATTGATGATGGAATAAAGTGGGTGTGCGAGTCAAATTTGAGTCTAGAAACCATCCCATATCGTTAAGACATGAAAATAGTCTATCCATGTCACATTTCAATGCATTCAGAAATAGTTTGAAAAAATTTCAACGTTGGCCCTAGTCACAGGTCATTGTTGCCTGCGGAAAGTCCTAATACAATTTCCTTGTAAAATTTGTATAAGATATTTGGAGAATGATAATTTTGAAGGTGTTAGGACTATTCCTACACACCACGACCACATCACCTCTCATTGATAGTCTGTGTATTTAATTGAACTAAAAGTCATGGTGGGGCTAATGGGGCTCTTGGGACTAAAAGAAAGGGTTAGCATGGGCACCAAATGGAAAAAAGAGGTGTTAACTATACCAACCCATGACAGGTAGGCACTAAATGAATGTTGTAAGAAAGGACTTCTCGCCTAATGAGAATCCATTCACTAGGAACAAATTGAATGCTCCACTAAATTAGGGTTTATGTTTTACACGATGAATTGATGTTTTACATTAGGGTTTATGTTTTACGTTTTACAAATCGAATAGCTTGTTGCCAAAATTCCAAGAATACCTAACCTTATTTGTCTTTGAGTGCAGGTACTAGCTCGGGGCGTAGGAACTTGGAACTAGAACTTGGATTTCGGGCTAATTTCTTTAAGTCAAGTCAAATTTTACGATGCCCAAAACCGAGAGCCAACGAATTAGCTTAAAATGAAAAATTTGGCTCAAAAAACCAAAACTTATATGAGAAAACCTCGTTTTTCATGAGCTTCTCTTGGTTTCGAGAATAGTTCATTCTCTAATAAATAGGGGCAACTACATGAAGGTGAAATCTCTAATTA
>JZKD02S1903289.1:214521-242351 GCA_000966675.3 Picea glauca
AGAGTTGGAGCTCTCAAACAAGTTGCAGCTTGTAAAATAGAGGTAGCAGCCTCACATTGAGTTGGTGCTCAATTGTAAATGATGTATAGAACTGAAAAAGACTGCCTATCATTTCTAAGAAGAAGAAAAGGTTTTCTCCCTTTATGGGTTTCCTCGTGAAAATCTGTCTTTGTGTGTACTTTATCTGTGACTGATGGTCTTTACGTTTACTATCAATATGATGTATATTGTTGATGATCACTTGAAGGAATATTAATAATGTTTAAAAGGTATAAAATTGTTTAAGCTCATAAACAACTGATTCACTCCCCCCCCTCTCAGTTGTCTTAGTTTTTCCAACATGGTGACCATTCATACCATGGAAGATGCTTATCAGATAGCTCTAAAAGATGAAGAGAATATAAGCCAAAAGAAAGGTCAAAGAGGTCGAGGTAGAAGTCAAGCCAGAGGTAAAACAATTGCCCAAGACAGGACTCAGAAGCCTAAAGAAGAGGGGAAGAAACCTCAAATTCAACCTGAGAGAGAAGGAAGCTCACAGGGAAGGCATTATGCTGATAGAAATACCTTTCCTTGAGCCATAGGAAGAGGAAGAGGCAGAGGAGGTGAAGTGAAATGCTTTGTCTGTGGAAAAATCAGACATAAATCCTATGAGTGTCTTGATAAGAAGAAAGATGATGGTGAAACTCACATTGTCAAATCTCAAGGACAGAATGTTGAGGCAGAAGACGATGAGGGCGAAAGATCCTTAATGATGAGGAAATTTCTCTCGAAGCCGGAGAAGGAGGCAGAGAACCTAGCCCAAACAAATAGTCTATTTCGGATTGCTTGAAAAAATAAAGACAGAGTATGAAAATTCATAGTGGACAGTTGTTGCACAGACAATCTCATATCTACAGAGATGGTAGAAAAGTTGGAGTTGGAGACTGTTGTACATCCAAGCCCATGCAGAGTTTTGTGGCTACAAAAAGGACATCAGATAAATGTCACTAAAGAGTGTTTAGTTGAATTTAAAATAGGAGGATATAAAGATGAAATATTATGTGACGTCATTCCCATGGATGTTTGTCATCTATTGCTGGGTAGACCATGGAAATATGACAAAAACGTAGTTCATGATGCGAGAAATAACACATACACCGTGGAGAAAAATGGTAGGACTCACATGTTGTTGCCAATTAAGGATAAAGAAGTGAAAACAGAGATGAGCAACATTGTACTTCTCATGAGTGGGAAGGAACTTCTTAATGAGGTTAAGAAGAAGGAAGACACACAATTTATTGTGTTCAGGAAACCAAGAATTGTTTTGGCCAGTACAAGGATAGATCATTTACCAAAAGAAATCTAGGAGTTGTTGGAAGAATTTGTTGATATAGTAGTGGACGAACTAGCTTGTTCGTTTCCACCTATCAGGAGTATAATTCATCATATTATTCTTATACCTGGAGCCAGTTTACTGAACAAAGCCTCGTACAGGTTGACACCGCAGGAAAATGAAGAAGTCATGAGACAAGTCCAAGACTTAATGGACAAAGGATTGATTTGGGATAGCTTGAGTACCGGCATTGTTCTGACAATGCTCATCCCAATGAAAGATGGAGGATGGAGAATGTGTACAAACGCAAGGGAAATCAATAAGATTACCATCAGATACAGCTTTCCATTGCCAAGGATGGATGACTTGATGGATTGCTTGAGTGGAGCAAAGTTTTTTTCAAAGATTGATTTGAAAAGAAGATATCAACAGATTTGAATGAGAAAAGTTGATGAATGGAAGACAACATTCAAGATAAATGAGGGGCTATATGAATGGCTTGTCATGCCATTTGAAGTAATGAATGCGCCTAGTACTTTCATGAGATTGATGAATGAAGTCCTCAAGGATTTCATTGGGAAATTTGTCATTGTATATCTTGATGATATATTAATTTTCAGCAAAATAGAAGCAGAACACTTAAAGCATTTAGCTGCAGTAATGAGAAGATTACAGCAAGAGAAATTGTTAATCAATGCGAAGAAATCATCATTTATGAGAACAAAAATCATTTATTTGGGTTTTGTTATCTCTGCAAATGAGTTGAAGATGGATCCAGAAAAGGTAAAGGCAATTAAGGACTGGTCATCGTCGAAGAGCGTGTTTGAAGTATGAAGCTTCCATGGTTTGGCAAGTCTCTACAGGAAATTTATCTGAAACATCAGTGGAATTAGCACACCAATGATGGATACGGTGAAGAAAAGACATAAATATTTTCACTGGATGGAAGAGGCAGAGAAGAGTTTCAATCTACTGAAGAAGAAGATCACTGAGAAACCAATTTTGGTTTTTCCAGATTTCAGCAAGACATTCCAGGTTAGGTGCGACGCTAGTGGATTTTCAATTGGAGCGGTCTTGAGCCAAGACGAGAGGTCAGTCGCATATTTTAGTGAAAAACTGAATGAAGCAAAGATCAAGTACTCTGCATATGACAAGGAAATCTATGCAGTCATACAAGCACTGAAGAAATGGAGACATTATTTTGTTCCTAAAGAGTTTTTTTTGTACAGTGATAATCACGCTTTAAAATTCGTGACTCAACAAAAGAAGTTGAACCGAAAGCATGTTAAATGGGTTGAATTCA
This sequence comes from Picea glauca, assembly GCA_000966675.3. Classification (NCBI taxonomy): domain Eukaryota; kingdom Viridiplantae; phylum Streptophyta; class Pinopsida; order Pinales; family Pinaceae; genus Picea; species Picea glauca. Next base: position 217,137 of record JZKD02S1903289.1, read on the forward strand.
TGCAGAATTTTACTTTTGTGATTAAGCATATTTCTGGAACTGCTAACAAAGTTATTGATGCTTTGAACTGGAAATGTTTTCTTATGCAGGAATTCAGAGTCAAGACTTTGGGTTTTGATAACCTCAAAGAAATGTATAAGGATGATCTACATTTTAAAGAGGCATGTGAGGTGTATGAGAATCAAATTCTCAGAGACAGAAGCCAATGGACTGAATACATGATCCAGGATGGATTATTTTTCAGGGGAAATTAGTTATGTATTCCAAAATTCTCCATGAGGGAGAACCTGCTAAAGGAAAAACACAGTGGAGGATTGGTCGGACACTTCGGTCATGAAAAGACGTTCTCAAAGTTGAATGGCTCATATTTTTGGCCAGGGATGAGAACAGATGTTAAGAAATTTGTGGACAGATGCAGAATTTGTCAGCACACGAAAGGGAAAAGGAAGAATGCTGACGATGCCTCGCAACCCTCAGGTTGGCGTCAACTGGATCTTTTCTTTACCACTGGCCTGGAGATCTCTCGGCAATAGCTCTTCTATTTCCCTCTCGGGAACCTCTACACCCACAAAAAGCTCTCACGGGATCCCCTCTTTGCACATAGGAGATCGAATTTTGCACTTTCGCGAATCTGTAGGTCAAGCGTTGGTCTCTCGAATCCCTGAAACCTGAAACAGTCAACGCTGACCTTTCGTCTTTCCTTTTCGGGATTTTCCCTATCACGATTTCGGCGGTCGCAGTGTCGAGTAACTTGTTCCTGCAATTCCCAAAACTTGATTTTCAGAAATTCTGATGCACTCACAAGGTTGACCTTTCAACGCCCCTTCTACTCCATCAGGACTTCAGACTTCGCAATATCGTGAATCCTAATGCAATGAATTCATAACTTCACTCCACAAAAATCTGAAACGGTCAACAGAGTTTGAATCTGTGTTAATAGTGTGCCACCTGTCCACTTTGCTGACTCCTCTAACCCCAAACCATTCTCTTAGCCTTCGAGACTTCGCGTTTCGGAATATCGTGATTCTCGTTGCAAGGTTTACGGGACTTCCACCCATGAAAAACCGATACAAGTATCCACGTGTAAATCCAATAGCCCTTGTGGCTTGGATCTATGGTCCTACTCCTCCTGATATTAGAACCTTTAGGAGTACTTGTGGTAACTCTAATGCTTCTCTGTGAGATCTGATGGATCACGGGACTTCGCGGATTCTCCACTGAGAATTTCGACTGTCCGTCTCTTCCTCGTAGAGCTCGTCCTCCTGCGATTCCTCGTCACTACGCCTTCCCACAAACTTTCAAGGTACTTGGTCTCTTTACCTTTCTTCAATGACATTTGATAACTTCAGATCCTTCTGAACTTTCTCCAACTTTGTACCTTTCATAAAAACATTTGCACACACTCCTTGCGGAAGAATTTCAACCACTTCCAAGCATTGAAAACCTTCGACCCTGCGCACTCCTGCAGTAGTAGTCTCTCAATACTCCACTCAGGTCCACAACCCTGAGACTTCACTCAGCCTGCGCACTCCTTGCACAGCTCCTATGCTTGACTGCACCTATGTGGAAATGAGAACAAAAGCTATCTCTCCTGAGATTTCAGAGACAAACCTCTGAACCTTTTGTCAACGCACTCCTTGTGGACAATTCAACTACACTCCTTGCAGGAACTCTTGCTCAGATAGAGAAACAATTGAAACTCATTCCATTACCCTTTCCTCTTAGATTTCAAACATTCAACAAGAAATCATTCATACATAGCATAAAATCAATTGCATGATAGAAAGAGTAAAACAATTGTGAGCATAACATTCAAAGATGCATACACAGAGAATATATGAACACCATGAGCCTGAATCACAGCTTTCTATTAATTCATAGCTTCTATACATGGAGTCTGCTACACACAGCTCTGTTCTTCTCCTCTATGCTCTTCACACTGATAATGCTTATGCTAATGTTACAATACACAATGAGGGTGTCTATATCCCGTTTTCCTCTTGCGCTCTAAAACTGTCTAATCTAGAATTGAATTCTATCTACTTACATTTAATATTATAAATGCCTTCTACCTACTAAGGATGAGAGAGGATCGCTCAAGGTCCATTTACAATTTACAAGTGCGCCTTCATTTAATTGTTTCATTTAAGGTTCTGGGTGTTTCATTTGTGCTGGGTGCTTTTCTAGATGTCTTCGGACTTCACGCTGGCTCGCTTGAGATGCTCCCGCATCACAGAACACAGAGTTATATCAACCATTTCCCATACCTGAAAGGCCATGGGATGCAATGATCATGGATTTCATATTGGGACTGCCAAGGACACAAAGAGGATGCGATTCGATCTTTTTGGTAGTCGATAGAATTTCCAAGATGGCACATTTCATACCATGTCAGAAAACTAGTGACGCAACTCATATTGCGAACCTGTTTTTCAAGGAAGTCATCAGAGTTCACGGATTCCCAAAGAGTATCATGTCAGATCGAGATACCAAGTTCATGGGACATTTCTGTAGGACCTTATGGAAGAAGTTGGGGACAAGCTTGTCTTTTGGCTCAGTGTATCATCCTCAAACGGATGGACAGACAGAGGTCGTGAACATGAGCTTGGGAAATTTGTTGAGGAGCTTAGTGGCTGAACACCATAGTCAATGGGATCACATTATGCCATAGGAGGAATTTTCTTATAATGATTCACTTAATAGAAGCACAGGGCAAAGTCCATTCCAAATTGTATATGGAATGCAGCCAAGGGGAGTTTCTGAATTGAAAGATTCAAAACAAAATGAATTCAGGAGTGCTAGTGCAGAGGACATTGCAGAAGGAATGAAGGAGCTACACAGCTGAATCAAGGAGCCATTGTAGAGTTCAAGTCAAGAATACAAGTGGAGATTAGATCAACACAGGTGAGAACTTCAATTTGAAGTTGGTGATCTCATTCTTGCGCACCTGAGGAAGGAGAGGTTCCCAAGGGGAACATATAACAAACTGAAGATGTGATCCAGGTGGATCATCTCAAAATTCGATATATTTAAAGTATTCAAAATTCAAGTTAAAGCCTACAAAGTGGAATATCTCATCAATATCTTTCTAGTGACGTTCGTTTCGGGAAAAATTGCCTCCAGATGACGAAGATATCAACAGTTGAAGTTTCATCAAAGATGGTTAAAATCGTGAAAAATGGTTAAAAAATGTAATTTGGAGCTATGGGAATTGAACCCAAGACCTTAAAATAAGGCCACCATGACCCCATGGTTAGGAAAAAAGGGGGTGGTCAAGGGCTTAACCCTCAACCTTGCCAACAACGAGGCCCCCCCTTGGTATTTAAATGCTACCATATATCCAAAGTCCATAACCATATAATAAACACACCATACCATATATCCAAAGTCCATAGCCATATAATAAACGCGCCATACCATATCGTTTATACCATATATTAAACCAAAGCCAAAAATAATATGCGGTGGGAGGAGAAGCTCGCAGGTTTGACCCTGGGACATCCGCTCCCCCTAACCACCATATCTACCACCGTGCCACCGCCATGGGACGTGGCAAGAAGTGGTGAAGTAACCTTAAAAATTGCCAAGATTTGGGGGATTTTGGAGGTCACGTGGCCCATAGCTCGCGCCTCCCTAAACCATTGTTTTTTTCATTATTTAAATAAGGCATGGGCATGAATCCTGAGTTGTGGGAGTTTTGATGTAGGCAGAGACTGGCACACAGCCATAGGTGGTTATGCACAGTGATCTAGGTGGATTTGCACGTAGTTCGAGGTGAATTTGGACACAAACTGAGGTGGTTTTTCACACATATCGAGGTGGTTCTATACAGATCAGAGGCAGATTTTGGGAATTATGCCAAAAAGGGAATTCTGAGTCCAGTTTCTGAAATATATCAAGTTTATACTCAAAAGTCTTGGTTTTTCACAAGGATTCCAGATCCGGCTTCAGTTTTTGCATTTAGGCATCTAGACAGGAAAGTGCTCATAGAATCTTTCAGATATACAGAAAGGTATTCATGTTCATACTTAAAAGTCTCATAATTTCATCTAGCAGGCATTGTTGAAGTCTATTACTGTATATGACTTACAGAAATCAGAAGTCACTTTGTAAGCATTTGAATACTTAATCTATCAGCCTTCCCATTTGGAAAGTGGCCTGGAGACATAGCCAGGGGGTCTAGTGTACTCTGTTACCAATTCTTGTTCATAGATGGTTTGCTTACATGTTTATGTGCTCATGTGCTTGATGGATGATCTTTAATTTTTAATTACAAAGGTGGTTAACAGTTAAACTTCACATGCAAATAATGGTTAAGGATCCTGAATTTTAGATCAAGTTGGTATCAGAGCGAGTTTAACCATTTCTTTATGAGTTGATGTTAACAAGATCCAATCTTTAGTGTGGTGAAGGAGAACATGAAGAGTTTGATCCAGAGATTGGATCAAGAAGAGGAAGGATGTCTTCACCAAAAGGAGAGGAAGAAGCTTCTTCTATCCCTTCTGAAGGGGAATTTATGAAAGCTTTCATGAGAATGCAAACGATGGTAGAGGATCTCTATCAAGATCGAAAGAAAGGTGAACAAGGTGGACCATCTCATACAGAATATAAAAAAGAAGGAGGTGGTGAGGAACCCCATAAATATCCACCAACTTCTCCATCTTTTCTCGATGGTTCTATTCCTTCTCCATTTGAAAAGCAAAAAACAAAAGTTGATCTTAATATGCCTCATTTAAAGCTTGATATTAAGTTTGAATTACCTATGTATAATGGAGAACTTAATGCTGAAAAATTGGATAATTGGATCTGTAAAAATGAAGTTTATTGTAGGATTCAAAAGTTTACTAAAGATGTTGTTAAAATTCAGTTGGCTTCTCTTTGACTTGGAGGGACTGCTCTCATTTGGTGGGAGAGTAGATCTCAAGAGGATCTTTCCACAAAAGGAAAAATCGTTTCCTCTTGGTATGAGTTCATTTCAACACTTAAAAAGCAATTTTATCCATTAGGGTATATGCGGCAAGCTATGATGGATTGGTAGAATTTGAGGCAAGGTAAGGGACAAAGTGTGCAAGAATACACACAAGAATTTCGAAAAAGAGCTTTGGTACTTGGTATACCTCTCTACACTCAGGAAACTCTTCTCAAATATATAGGAAGATTGCATAGTTATTTACGTCATATGATATTGATGTTTAATCCAACTCACCTTGATGAGGTATGTGTTCAAGAAACTCACTTTGAGTCAAAAGGGAAGAGTGTTCATGATGTTTCTTCAGCTGAATCCGTCCAAGGAAAAGAGGGCAAGGAAAAGTGGAAAAGTTAACATGCAGCTACATTGAAGAAGGGTGATGAGAGACCTACATGCTCACATTGTCAAAAGCAAGGGCATGAAGAGGCAAAGTGTTGGAAGCGACATCTTGAAATGAAACTGAAGTGGTTTAAGGATTGGAAGGGGAAGAAAACAGCCATGGTTATCATTGAGGACCTTGGATCAGATTCTGAGGACGAAACAAAGATAACAATCGTAGGTGTGAAAGGGAAATCTATTGTTGATAATGATTCTAACATTGGTTCTTCATGTGCTTCTACTTCTAAAGATGATGACAATTCTAAGGATAGAAAGAGGAATGCATTGTTTCATATAAGAGTGATTACAAAACAAACAAAGGTCGACACACTCATAGATAGTGGATCTCAAGTTAATCTTATTTTAGAAGAAGTAGTTAAGAAATTGGGATTAACAACAAAACCACACAAGAAACCTTATCCATTAGGTTGGGTATGCAAAGATAAAATATTACAAGTAACACAACAATGTGATCTAAAGTTTGCAATTACATCTAAGTGGTGCAGATCTATTGACCCTCAGGTCGAGCTCCGCTCACAGGATCATTCTATATTCCCTTGAGCCGGATCGACTCTTTCGATTCTCATTGGAATCTCAATTCGATAGATCCACAGGTCCTTTCAGCAACTCGCAATCTCGTGAGTTCGCGAGTCGTGGCTCCCGACTCTTCCTTATCAAATCCGCGATACCCGAGATCACAAAATGGGTATAGCCCTTTCTTCCATTAGCGCCCTCCTTGTGCGATCACCGGCTAGGATAAGCGCTAGCACTTTTCACCTCTCCCGCCTTCACGAGTTCAAAGGTCCAACCTTGGCACCTTTCTTTCCCGAACCCCCGAGAGGCGATATTTGAATTTTCTCCTCTCGTTCTCGCTACTCGTGACTTTGCGAGTTGAAGGCTTGAACTTTCGTTCCATTATCTCCCAAGTCCCCGAGATGCAAGAAGTCAACGGGGTGTTGACTCCTTCCGAAAGGTGACGTGTGTCCACATGTCTGTCGCGCAGGCCCTACATCAAAGTTCTGCCACGCATCCACACTCGTGCCTCAGCTCTCAGCACTTCACGATATTTGATGTCGAGAACAACTCCTCTCAACCTATGAACCCCTGAACACGTGAAATGTGATGGGGTTCCTGATCCAATGGTTCTCCTATGACCTGGATCCGATGGCTATCCACGCTCCTCGCGATTTTTCCTCTCACGACTTGGAGCACTCAATCTTTGGGCTCTCACCGTGTGAACCTATGAGTTCATGAGATCCCTAGATCCCTGACACCTGTCCTCCTCCTAATGGATGGTTGTGATTCTCTCACGGTTTCACGACTTGGAGCACCCAACATTTGGGCTCTCACCTTACGAACCCCGAGTTTGTGAGATCCGTAGATCTCTGCCACTTGTCCTCCTTAGATGGACAGCCCTGATCTCTTCGTGACTTCGCTACTCACGAAGTCGAAGGACTTCCCTTTATGACCTCCGATGTCCAAATCCCTGATATGGGCGATCTTGTGACATGTGTCCTTCCAATCGGAAGACTCAGATTTTCTCGGGACTTTACTACTCGCAAATTCAGGATGCTCACCTCTGTGAGTCTCGATGCCCGAATCTATAAAATCGATGATTCTGTGACACGCATCATCCCGCAGATGGACGGCTCAGATCTAATTCATTGTTTCATGACTTCTGAGGTCGAGTGCCCAGACTCTCGTCCTCCGGACCCTCGAACTCCCGAACGTCAATATCCCGATACAAACTTCTTCGACACATTATCTCCACTATTCACGAAGGCTTAAATTCTGTGTAACTCCTGACAGATCTAACGGTTGTCTAGTTCCTTGCTCAAGATCTGACGGCTTAGAATCTCCTCGACTCTTGTGCTCCTCCTACTACTCCCTGGACGCGAAATCTTATCCAACGGCTCAGAATTTCTCAGTTGATCCGACGACAGATATGGCTCCTCCTGAGCTTTGGTGTTTTCTTCCCAAACTTGGAAGAATTTCAAATTCCCAAAGGCCTTGACCTTTTCTCCTTCTCTCTCTCTACGAGCTTCACAACTTTGAATCCTTGCCTGTGTGTATAAAAACGTTGTCCCTCCTGAGATTTGGGAACTTTGAACTCTTTCAGAGAGTTCTTTATCCTCTACACTCCTTGCAGTTGTGGCTCCATGCACCGAAGGAACTATTCCTCCTGAGCTTTACTCTCGAATCCTTGAAGGATTCTGTGACTTATGCACTCCTTGCAGAGTCTTCATGCACACGGTGCTATCTCTTCTGAGCTTCTCTGAGACTCAAACCTCTAAGGAAACTCATCCTTCTCCCTTCTCCCTTAGATGGAGAAATATGAAGCCCTCCTGGCACTCTGTTTGCTCAAGCAAACTATTGCTGAGTCTTTCAGGGTGTTCAACAACCCTACGGAGATCCTTCAATGGACTCTTCTTCAATCTCTGAACTCAAAGAGTTCCTTATGTGTGATCTAGCACTTACTCAATGCCCTCCTGGCAGAGTATCAATAATTCTCAGATGATTCTTGCTTCTAATGAATTCACAACAGAGTTTTTCTTATGTGCACTCCTTGCACTAGCTCAATGCCCACCTGGCATAGTTTTACATAACTCCTCAGAGATTCTATCTTCTTCTGAACTCACAACAGAGTTCCTCTGTGCACTCCCTTGCACCTTCTTAATGCCCACCTGGTAGATCTTTACAGAACTACTCAGAGATTTTGTCTACAACTGTGTTACCCCTACACAGTCTTGCCTCCTGAGGTGTTTAGCAACCTCAAGGATTTTCCTCCTAATTGTTGATTCCCATTTCTGTGCCCACCTGACATGTCTTTGTCTGACTCCGCAGAGTTTAGAAGTGCATCTAAGCACTAGTATTTAGAGACTGCAGTACTCCGTCACGCCCTCCTATCATGAAACCACAAAGAACCTCTCAAGTCTGAAATCAAGCAACTCCCTGCAAATGTCGAACGACAACATACATCTACAGCATAAAGAACACACAAAGACATTCACATAAACAGACAATATGCAGGAAAAACTGCTCTCGTTTATATTAATCAAAATGTCTCTTCACAAAGGTGTTCTAAGCACAGACTATAACAAGGTCTTGACTCCTTTTCTTCTTCTCTCTATTCACAGACTCTCTCCTATGAGATACAATTACAATACAAAGATATTTTACATGAGGGGGATCTTTGAGCTCTTCCCTCCAATCTACCTACCCTATTCAATTACATTGAATGGGTTTTCTAGTCGACCATATAGATATAGATCTCATCCTTCAACATTTAAGGCCTACCTACTTCTACGCCTGTGGAAATCACGGCCTCATAGCTCAACATCCTAAGACATTAAATTACATTCAAATTCAAAATGGTAGATGAGGGCTGCGCCTCTCTTCAGCTTTGAATGCACGCGCTGACAGGGTTGGCTGGATGGCTGGCCGATGTGAAGAGATGCTCCTACATCATACTCCTTAGCTACAAAATTCATGAGCTTCTACTCATGAGCTTCCGATCTCAGCTGTGGGATTCCTCCTGGATCCCATACCGTCCTCCGGAGCTGTTCATCCACTCCATCTCCATGTTATTGTTGCTACTGCTACTGCTTCTTTCTTTCTGCTCAACTTCTTCTTGCTAACAGTTTCTTATAACTCTAACATCATCTCCTTGATCTCATCGATCACTTCGTCCAGTTGCTCCAGTGGCTGGCCCTATTTTTGCAGTCTCCCCAGCTGCAAAAATTTTCTGCAATTGGGTAGATTGTTGTGACCTCCCATGCCTTCTTCATATGCTTCCAACATCACCTGTTGGATGTGCAGGCCTTGCACTACCACCCTTCTCTCCAGGGCTGCAATCTGTTCATATACATCATCCAAAATAATGTTGTCTGCTTCTTCCTCTTCCTCCACTTCTGCAAGCTCCAATGCCGCAGTATTTTCAGTTTCCTGGCTGAAAATATTGAGCCATTCCTTGGAATGCTCATCTTCTTCTTTTGCTTGGGAAGCCTCAAATATATACTCTAATGCTTCTTTGACAGTCTCAACTAGCTATCCTACTTCTATTGTTACTGCATCTGCAACACAGATTTCTACTTCCCCTTGGGAAAATGGTAGGAATATTTTTATTCCCCCAATCATCAAAAGATTTTTGCAATCTTTCTCCTCTGTCAGCTGCATCTGCTGATCCAAACTCACCTCTAAGTTTATGAGATTCTCATATAGTCTCATCTGCTCATCCCTGCCCACCTGCAATATGGGATTTTCCTATTTCCCTCCTGGCAGTCTATGGAATCAACTTATCCCATCTTCATCAACACCTCAGGCTGAAGTGAACTTACCTCCAAGTCCATGAGACTTTCAGACAGTCCCATCTCTGTTTCCTTGCCCACCTGGAAAACTGAAAACTCTTTGTTTCCCTCCTAGTAGTCCATGAGATCCCACAACGATCTCAATCTATTTCCTTCTTAGCAATATGAAATTCCCCGTCTATCCTCATGACAGTCTGTGAGATCCTGCAGTGATCTCAACTTTTTTCCCACTTGGAAATTGGGAATTTCTTCTCTGCTCTCCTGGCAGTTCTTGAGATCTTCATCCAATCCCATTTCATCAACAGCATCACTAGGATTTCTCCCAGCCTCAGGTTCACATACCTGAACCATTTCTTCTTCTGATCTATTGAGGTTTTCAGCATGCTTCAACCACCTTCTTAACAACCTATGTTGTCTTCTAGCCATAAACTCCTTGACTGGCCATTTTATCTTTGTCTTCATGGGCCATTCATATACCCATCTTGACCTGGTATTCTGCTTCATCTCCAATGAAAGTTCATCCATCCTCGCATTCATCTCATCAAGTTCTTCATCCCATTCATCTTCGCTCATCAGCTCTAGGTTTTTCTTTCCAGCGTATCTTCGGCCTTCAGTAGCCATATCGTTGTCCCTGTTTGCTCTCCTGGCAAACCTTTTGTTGTCACTCCAAAATCCAGAGTGTTCCCAGCTTCATCTACATTCCTCCTGACTGTCTCCTTGATCACTACTTACCTACAACCAATCATCTACAGAGTTTCCAGTACCCTGCCTTCTTTTTCCCTCTCTGCCTGCAGTATACAGACAAAGTTCTTGCTCTGATACCACACTTTGTGTGTATCAAAGTGCTCCTTTTCCTCCTACTCCCCTTGGCTGAAATCTATAGACAAGATTCAAGCTCTGATACCACTTGGTGAAAACCTATCAGCCCTCGAGCCGAGATCCCCTCACAGGATCATTCTAGATGCCCCTGAGCCAGATCGACTCTTTCGATTCTCACTGGAATCTCAATTCGACAGATCCACAGGTCCTTTCCACAACTCGTAATCTCACGAATTCACGAGTCGTGGCTCCTGACTCTTCCTTATCAAATCTGTGATACCCAAGATTGAGAAATGGGTATATCCCTTTCTTCCATCAACGCCCTCCTTGCATGACCGTCGGCTAGGCTAAGCGCTAGCACTTTTCTCCTCTCGCGCCTTCATGAGTTCAAAGGTCCAACCTTGGCACCTTTATTTCCTGAACCCTCGAGAGGCAATATTTGACTTTTCTCCTCTCATTCTCACTACTCGCGACTTCGCGAGTCGAAGGCTCAAACTTTTGGTCCCTTATCTCCTGAGTCCCTGAGACATGAGAAGTCAACGAGGTGTTGACTCCTTCCAAAAGGTGACGTGTGTCCACCTGTCTATCGCGTGGGACCTACCTCGAAGTTCTGCCATGCGTCCACACTCATGCCTCGGCTCTTGGCACTTTTCAATATTTGATGTCGAGAACAACTCCTCTCAACCTCCGAACCCCCGAACACGTGAAATGCGATGGGGTTCCTGATCCAATGGTTCTCCTGTGACTTAGGTCCAATGGCTATCCATGCTCCTCACGATTTCGCCTCTCGCGACTTGGAGCACTCAATATTTGGGCTCTCACCCTGCGAACCTCTAAGTTTGTGAGATCCCTAGATCTCTACCACCTGTCCTCCTCCTAACAGATGGCTATGATTCTCTCGCGGTTTCGCAACTTGGAGCACCCAACGTTTGGGCTCTCACCTTGCGAACCCTGAGTTTGCGAGATCCGTAGATCTCTGCCACCTGTCCTCCTCATATGGATGGCCTTGATCTCTTCACGAATTCACTACTCACGAAGTCGAAGGAATTCCCTTTCTGACCTTCGATGTCCAAATCCCCGATATGGGTGATCTCGTGACACGTGTCCTTCCAATCGGACGGCTCAGATTTTCTCAGGACTTCTCTACTCGCGAAGTCAGGATGCTCATATCTATGAGTCCTGATGCCTGAATCTCTGAAATGGATGATTCTGTGACATGCGTCCTCCCACAGATGGACGGCTTAGATCAAATTCCCTATTTCGGGACTTCTGAGGTCGAGTGCCCAGACTCTCGTCCTCTGGACCCTCGGACTCTCGAATTCCAATATCCCGATACGAACTCCTTTGGGACTTTCCCTCCCCTATTCACGAAGGCTTAAACTCCATGTAACTCCTGATAGATCTAACGAATGTCTAGTTCTTTGCTCAAGATTTGACGACTCAGAATCTACTCGGCTCTTGTGATCCTCCTGCTGCTCCCTGGATGAAAAATCTTATCCAATGACTCAGAATTTCTCGGCTTATCCAACGACAGCTATGGCTCCTCCTGAGCTTTGGTGTTTTCTTCCCAAACTTGGAAGAATTTCAAATTCCCAAAGGCCTCGACTTTTGCTCCTTCTCTCTCTCTGCGAGCTTCACAACTTTGAATCCTCACCTGTGCATATAAAAACGTTGTCCTTCCTGAGCTTTGGGAACTTTGGACTCTTTTAGAGAGTTCTTTAGCCTCTGCACTCCTTGCAGTTGTGGCTCCGTGTACCGAAGGCACTATTCCTCCTGAGCTTTACTCTCGAATCCTTGAAGGTTTCTGTGACTTCTGCACTCCTTGCAGAGTCTTCACGCACACGGTGCTATCTCTTCTGAGCTTATATGAGACTCAAACCTCTAAGGAAACTCATTCTTCTCCCTTCTCCCTTAGATGGTGAAATATGAAGCCCTCTTGGCACTTTGTCTTCTCAAGCAACCTATTGCTGAGTCTTTCAGGGTGTTCAACAACCCTGCAAAGATCCTTCAATGGACTCTTCTTCAATCTCTGAACTCAAAGAGTTCCTTCTGTGTTCTCTAACACTTACTCAATGCCCTCCAAGAAGAGTATCGAGAATTATTAGATGATTCTTGCTTCTAATGAACTCACAATAGAGTTCTTCTTCTATGCACTCCTTGCACTAGCTCAATGCCCACCTGGCAGAGTTTTACATAACTCCTCAAAGATTCTATCTTCTTCTAAACTCACAACAGAGTTCCTCTGTGCACTCCCTCTCACCTGCTCAATGCCCACCTGGCAAAGCTTTACAGAACTCATCATAGATTCTGTCTGCAACTGTGTTCCCCCTACACAGTCTTGCCTACTGAGGTGTTCAACAACCTCAAGGATTTTCCTCCTAATTGTTGATTCCAGTTTCTGTGCCAACTTGGCACGTCATTGTCTGACTCTGCAGAGTTCAGAAGTGCATCTAGGCACTGGTCTTTAGAGACCGTAGTACTCTATCATGCCCTCTGTTATCCACAGTTTTTGTCATCGTGATGATTTTATGATGATTTCATGATGATGGAAAATCAAGCTCTTCACTAGGAATACTTTCCTGAGAAAAGTTGCACTTGTCTGTTTCCAGAAACTCTATTTTTCAAGAAGTTCGCGGGCTACCTATATACTTGCCTGCGAGAATGCCTCATTCTCGCAGGCTGCATTAAGCTAGGGTGCGAATGGTTCGCAGTGTAAAAAAGGCTAGGGTGCGAACATCTTCTTAAAGAGGAAAAAGATGAAGTTCTCGAGCCTTATAGAAGAGAATCTTCGAGAAGAATGAGTTGGCTAATGAATGGTTGTTCAAGTGTTGGCATTCCAGATATCTTGGGATCATTTTCTATCCAAGTAACTAAATTATCTTCTCCTATATATTGAGGAGATTTCTCATGGAAAAAGTTAGAAGAAAGCTAGCAAGAGATTAATTGGAGAATTGTTGGAAGCCTGTATGAAGGATTGATGCTACAACAGATAGAGATAACAGCAAGGTCATCACAAGTAGTTGATTTTCTTCATGCATGAGCAAGTGTGTGTGTCAGAACTAGGAGCCATTGAAAGGAGACCTACGACATCAAGGCTCAGGTTGTAAGTTTCGCTTTCAATTAATTCAATACAGTAATATGTCCCTTTCCCATAAAGATGATAGCAATTTATTCCATAATTCCTTGATCATATGTATAGACTAGCTATTGATTATATTAATCTGCCTTTACTTCGATTGGTTTGTGTTGCTGTGATCTGAACGGTGCAAGAGCATTGGAGCAAAGCTTGGAACAACAGAGACATAAGGAAAGTGTTCATAAGGTATGTCTACAATCCTTATCTCTTAGTTCATTCAATAGGTTAGATCTAGGGAAAGTGTAGTATTTTGTCCTGTTTTGTTCTAGATCCAGGTGGATCTAGGGAGATCGGTTCGTGTCCGCAATTACGGATTAATCCTGAAAAAAAATTGGCGAATCCACTGGGGATCATCCATTTCTCTGCATGGTTTTTGAATTTTCTATGGCCATTTGCTCTATTTGCATTTTTCTCCTATTTTGTCAGTGTCTGAGTCCTCAAGATATCCTGAGAGACCCCCTGGGTCTATAAGCCAGTTTAAATTTGCTTGTATTTTCAAAAAAAATTGTATCTTTAGGAGTTCTTGCACTGTATCCTTTGACAGCCTGTGAGAACCAATTAAGTTCGCACCCTGCTTATAGGGTCCAGTGCGAACCCCTCGCACTTTTCTTTAAAGTGGCCTACGAGAACACTATCTTCTCTCACTGTGTACAATGCTTGCCTGCGAGCAAGATTTTGGAAAATTTTGAAATCAAGTTTTGACTTTTTCAATTGCTCAGAACAGTTGATTTGTGTCTTTTTGGCTTATTGGATCATTGACTTATACATCTCTTGTTGTAGTTTGCTTGCTGGAACAGATTTAGGGCTTCTAGGTCTTTCTTTCCTTTGGTATCTTGACATTCTTTTCTTGGCTCTGTTTGGCATTTTCTTTCTCTCTTACTTCTAGAGTTAGATGTGTCTGAGTGGCTGAGAACCAGTGATTGGTAGAGAGTTAAGAGCTTGTGGTTTTCTCTTTTGCTTAGTGGTTTGAAAGAACATTTTTTCATTTGCATTAGGAAGAAGCATTGGTTTGGTTTTTGTTTTTACTTTCATTGAAAGAATTGGTTGGGTTGTCATTGTTGGATTCTGGATGATTTGATTTTCTTCTCTCATTAATCAGATTTCTTCTTGGTAAGTGAACAATAAGTTTTCTTTCAAGATTTTGTTTTTGTCATTTTGAAAACATTGTAAAATTAAATTTTAAATCTTATTGAAGTATTGAAAAAGACATTTAGAGATTGTTCTTTGATAAATGATTGTTTGCATAGACATATGAACAGAAAATTGTGCATTGAATTTGCATTGTGGTATTGAGATTGATTCGGAAAATGTTCTCTCTCTCCCATAACTAGGATTCATGGAATGAAAAAGATTATATTTCGTCATTATCCTTGCATTATCTGGGTCAGAGTCACACATCATGGGTTTCACTTCCATTACCTTTGAGTAATCAACAGATTTTAAAACATTGCGTAATATTAAAATTAATCTAGTAACTTTTTCTAGGGCTCTTTACACCAACATATTAGCTAGGCTAATGCTTTGGAGTAGGAAGAGAGACACACTCTCCAAAATCTCGAAAACAAACAATAGTATCTTGAGTTAGGGAGTGTTAAATTCCATTGGCAACATATTGTCCTGGGACACCCTTCTAACACAAGGGTTAAACACTAGGTCGCATTGGTGTTGAAAGAGTTACTAACCCTGCTTTGTTGACATCGGTGTAGAGATTGCACGTATTGCGGGGATTGCTCTGAGGTATACCCACAATTATGATTGGAATCCTTTGAGTTGGTTTCAGGCTAGATACCCTGCCCTTGCGTGTGGATCAGACTAACAACTGTCCCCCCAGGTTGTACTGTTGTTTGTGGTGACCTTATTGGCCTTTCTCTCTAGGTTCTTACCCAAGGTGACTGTGGAGGGGAAAGTCTTCATGGTACCTGGAATCGACGTTGATCAAACTCACTCGGGCTCCTTGGAGGGTATACCCATGATTATGTGTGGGAGCTTGCAYCAGGGYGTAAGTCTGTTAAGCAGGTCGTCAACGTAACTTTTCCACCTTAGCCCCGCCCCTTCTCGTCTCGTTGTTGCGACGTTGGATTTCATCACCAACTAGTGGCTCCGAAATTAGAAGGTATTGTCTGCTTGGTGATTGCTTCTTAGTTTTGTTTACTAGTGTGTGTTGTTTATTTCTCGAAGTTGACCATAGGATTTTTCACGTGGAACTTGTCACTTGTTTACAATTTCTCCCCCGCGGTGTTCTCGTAGAATGCAAGGATTATCTCCAAAACATCTGGACGATCCTCAACCTACTGGTACACCTAAGGGTTCACCCCATCAGACTAAAGTCCCTATGGTTACTTTACCACTAGGGGAAACTAGTGAAGTCCTAGTTGTCACCACACCACTTCCACAAGTCTAAGGAACTGACTCTTTAGACGACTTTCGAGTTACCAATACCATAGAAGACTATCACGTTCGTCATGGTGAACGACCTTCTGGACGATTAAACCCTTCTGACGAAACCCTTGTTACATCTTCTGAATCAACTGTTGGGCCTTCTCACGGTGTAGTAGGCCAAGATCGTTTTTGGTCCGGTAATTTCCGACGAGTTCTTTTCGGTACATAATCATCCCCTGTTTACGAAATCAACCCTCCTGTGTCTCCTGAGACTGAGACTACACCCATGACTACTACTTACCATTTTGTTCTTCCTCCCGAGATGGCCCATCTCACAATTACTATGAGTGTCCAAACCGAGGTTACTGTAGCTACTCTCTCTCCTATCAATACCCATCGAACCCCTGATGTCATCCCGACATTACCACCTGGTTACCATGTGTTGAATGCTTTGTTGAATCCTTCCAATCCAACACCTCTGCAAACCCCAGCCAGTTCTCCAGGTGCTCCTTCTTTTACCAGGTATGAGGTTCCTCATTTTATTTCGACACTCCCGCCTTTTCCTCCTGGTAATCCTAATCCGAGTGGCACCATTCCGACTGTTGCATCCACCATACAGATTCCCGTTGGTGGATAGGGTGGTATGGTTCCTTTTCTTTTTCCCAGACATAATGCAGTTACTACGCAACCTACAGTTGGTACACAACTTCTGAGCGGAACTATACCTACAGTAGGGGGACCAACCTCACCTTTTAGATAGAATATACCTCCTGAATTGGCCCAGTATTGGACTCAACTTTTGCAAAACTTTCCTCAGAGTGATGGGGGGCAACAAGCTGTCCCTACAGTTGGCCAACCTTATCCAGGGGTAACTAATCCTATTTGGGGTTTGAGTCAGACTACTCAACCCCAGGTCCCTGCTCAAACTCAAGGTTACAATCCTTGGGGTTACTATCCTATCCGCCCACCACCAAATCAGCCAGGGACTTCCCTCTACAGCCAGTCTGTGTACGCTCCTATTGGTTTGCCGACAGGGCTTCCACGCCAAAGCCATCAGTACCCGCAAGTAAACCGACAGTTGCCTTTTCTCGCTACCTTGGATTTTCCAGATTTGTCTAGGATCCTAAATGATCCTATTCGTCACTCTCCTCAATGGCCTGCTATCCCTGCTAAACTTCCATCGGATATTCTGAAATTTGATGGAAAGCCGGGAGAGGACCCAAATAATCATGTCATGACATTTCATTTATGGTGTTCATCCAACTCTCTGATGGATGACTCCATCCTTCTTCGTCTTTTTCAACGGACCCTTACCGGTTCGGCTACGAAGTGGTATATTGAATTACCACGAGGTTTCTTTTCTGATTTCAACACCCTAGCCATGGCCTTTCTCACACATTACCAGTTATCGATCCGTTACGATACTGGAACCGAGATATTAACTTCTTTTAAACAAACTAAAGGTACTCACATCTCAGACCATATACATGAGTGGAGAAGGAGACGACGTCTCATCAAACTTGAACTCCCTGATCAGTTACTGGCAGAGTGGTTCACGAAGTCTTTTGTGAAAGAAATTGGTAAAGACATTGCTATGGGTGGTGTTGTTACAGAAGAGCAGGCTATAAGTTGCGCTCAATATCTTGATCTCGTTTATTCGCAAATGGGAACACTATACGATTTACTGCCCGAACTACCTCGTCCTGGTACTTCCAGCACTTCCACGACTCCAGCTGCCTCGCATGCGGCTGATGGTGTGATTGGGACTACTCATACCCACTCACATTCTGTTTCAACCACAACCCCTAAACCCACCTCTTCTAATGTACAGAATGCCCCGTCTCCTGCTCCTCCCCCTGGTAAAACCTCCGAAGTGAACGTCGTTCAATCTACACCGACCGGTAAAAATAAATCAAAGAAAGGGAGAGGCAAGAATAACGGGGGTAAGAATAATAATCCAAACGAACAAACTACAAATTATCCTGTTGAAGAGAGGGATAAGCGCAAACCGCAGTACCCTTGTCTTATCTACGGTGACGATCACTACACCAAGGATTTTCCTCGACGTGCTGAAGTTTCTAAGTTCCTTCAAGGAACACCAAAACCACCTACCCCGGTAGTCTTGTCTCAACCCTTCCCATCTCAACAACAGGCCTCGTTGGTCATCCATGACCAACCTTCTACTTCTACCACATCATATGTTTTGATGTGCACCAGTGATTCTAAGAAGAACGACGTTGCAATTGCAACTAGAGATAAAGACTATACTCCTTCTAAGGAGAAGGTTGATGATTTACCCCCTGATCTGGTACAAGCCTCTCCACTGAATCCACCTACGAACGGTCCTCTTCATCTTGAATGACCGAGTCTTGATACAGTCCTACGACCCCCTAAAGGTGTTGTTCACAAGTCGGATTTCAATCCTCATGCTCGTGCGGCCCAGAACTACAGTATTGTGGAAGATCTGGCCCAAGCACCTTCAACGATGTTTGCCCTTGAAGTCCTTCAGTCTTGTCCTGCGCAACGAAGGACTCTGTTGAAAGCTATAGGTGGAATTGATCCTACAAATTCGAATTTGATAGTCTTTGACTTGGACGACCATGTTCCAAGGTTACCCCCTCAGCTTGCTTTTCAAATACAAGTTGTTGTTTCCGACAAGAACATTTGTTGACAGTTGTTGATGAGGGGGCCTCTACGTGTGTAATGTCTCTTACTTGTTGGAAAGCCATTGGCTCTCCTCCGTTAACAGAATCAAAAAATACTTTGAAAGACTTTAATGGCTCTGGTTTTAAGCCTTACGACGTTCTTTCCTTATTGCCTGTCACTCTAGAAGGTAAGACCGTCCAAGTTGAAGTGGAAGTTTTCGACGCTCCCTTAGATTATAATCTTCTTCTTGGTCGTAGCTGGGTAGATTCCATGTGTTCTGTTGTATCCACATTTTTCTGTGTCTTACGATTTCCTCACCAGGGAAGAGTGGTTACAGTTTATCAACTTTCCTTCTTTAATTCCGATACTCGCACGGGGAACGTATCGTTCATAGTTAAAACCCCGTCGGGTTATGAGAATGTTGGAATGGGTCTTTTAAAAGACTCTTCGTTAATGGGTACTTTTCCCATACCACCACCACCCGATATTCTACGCCCGTCCGTTGCTTCGATTAATATGATCTCTGTTGTTCCTCATGAACTTCCTGTGTCCTTTGACCCTTGGATAGTCCCTGATCCAGGAGATCATTCTCGTTTCGGCGACGTCATGAAGTTTAGCCCGATTGAGTCTGCTTATCATGCGATTCAATCAACAACGCCTTCTACACCCTCTCCGAAGGAGTTGTCTCTTGATCCTTTCTGTGTCGTCTTTCCCACTGATGATATGATCATGTCCGTCATGGATGATACACCATGGGATGATGGGCATCATCCGTCCATACTATTTCTGGAACAACACACTCTCGAGAATTACCAGCGGATTTCAACTCCGTCGACCGTTGTTGTCACAATGACTGTTCCCAGATATACACATGATGTGTTTGCGTAAGGGAAACTCAATAATATTTCTCTCACGATTCCCATTGATATTTCAGTTAAACTTGGGATAGTAGAAAATGTTCACATTGGAGCTTCATGTTCTCCAGAGGAAATTATTACCTATACTACTTTGTTCAAAGAATTTCATGATATTTTTGGCTGGAGTTATGAAGAGATGCCAGGTATCGACCCGTCTATCATTGTACATGAGATAAAAACATACCCTATGGTTAAACCATTACGGCAGCGCCTCCGTCCTGTCCATCCATGTAAAGTGGAAGCCATTAAACTCGAAGTTGAAAAACTTCTTAAAGCCGGTTTTATTTACCCCGTGGCTTTGACAGAGTGGGTTTCCAACCCTGTACCGATTGATAAGAAAGGTGGTAGTATACGTTTTTGCGTCGATTATCGGGATATTAACAAATCCTTTCTGAAGGACAACTTTCCAACCCCTTTCGTCGACCAGATCGTCGATGACTGTGCCGGTAGTGAAATATTTTCCCTCATGGATGGATTTTCCAGCTACAACCAGATTAACATCGCTCTTGAGGACCAACATAAAACCACTTTTATTTTTCCTTGGGGTACTTTCGCCTATAGAAAACTTCCCTTCGGTCTTAAAAACGCAGGTGCAATGTTTCAACGTGCCATGTCTTATGCGTTTCACGATATCAAGCATATCATTCAGCCTTATTTGGACGATTTGCCAGCTCATTCTTTACGCTGAGTCGATCACCCTAATCATCTCTGAGAAATTTTCATCCGTTGTCGGTTCTATCACATTCGTCTAAACCCTCATAAATGCATCTTTTGCGTAGAGTCCGACCGTCTTCTCGGTTTCATTGTTTCACGTCAGGGGATCCGGGTATATCCTATTAAGGTTGAGATGATTCTCATTCTTCCTCCTCCTTCTTCACTACGCCAGTTACAAAGTTTGCAGGGGAAAGCAAACTTTCTTCGTCGTTTCATCCCGAATTATGCCGAGATTACTCGTGGTTTCACCCGTCTTTTGAAGAAAGGTTCAGAGTTTCTTTGGGATAAAGTTGCCAACAACGCTTTCGAAGCTTTAAAGTTGTCCCTCACAAAAGCTCCACTTCTTTTCCCTCCTGATTATAGTAGGGATTACTTTCTTTATCTGGCCGCTTTCGAGTATACTATCGGCATGGTCCTTGTTCAAGAGGATGATAACCACGATGAACATGTTATATATTATTTGAGTAGAAGTTTATCATCAACGGAATTCAAGTACCAACATGTTGAGAAACTGGCTTTGGCTGCCGTTCAAGCAGTTCAACGTTTTTGTCATTACATTCTATCCAGAAAAACTACAGTGATTTCGCATTGTAACCCCATGCAACATATATTGACACGTCAATTGTTGGGGGGCAAGTACTCCAAGTGGATTTTCATTCTCCAGGAGTTCGATTTGGAATTCGATCGCACCACGTCGAAGAAATCTTTGGTTTTTGCTAAGTTAATTTGTGATTTCCCCCACTCTGCCACGGAAAATGTAGCAGTTGATTCGTTACCAGATGAATCACTTTTCCTTATCGGTACTGATGATATTTCGTACGGAGATATCATTATATATCTCCAAACTAAAACTTTCTGTCCTTCTTTGTCCAGTAATGAATGATGTCGTATATGTTACCAGGCTCGCCAGTACATTATCCTCGGCGATATTCTTTACCATCGAGGCATTGACTCTGTCTTTCGACGTTGTTTGACTTTTGATGAGGCTGAGAAAGCTTTGAATGAATTCCATTCAGGAGCATGTGGCGGTCATATGTCTGGGTATGCTACTGCCCAGAAAATCTTACGCGCAGGATACTTTTGGCCTTCTCTGTTCAATGACTGCATTACTGTTGTTCAGAAGTGTCACGCCTGCTAGACCTATCAACAAAAGATTTGGTCACATCCCACTCCCCTTCATCCTGTAGTCTTAGTAGGTCCTTTTGCTAAATGGGGCATTGATTTTATGACATGTCACCCTCACTCGGCCGGGGGGCATGGCTATATTATTGTAGTTGTTGATTATTTTACAAAGTGGGTCGAGGCAATGCCAACATTCGATAATACTGGGAAGACTGCAGCGTTATTTCTTTTCAACCATGTCATCACTCGTTTTGGTGTCCCTCAGGCTATCGTTACTGATCACGGTAGTCATTTCAGGAATTATATGATGTCAGAACTTACAGAGAAGTTGGGCCTTCGTCATGATAGCTCAACACCCTATTATCCACAGGCCAATGGCCAGGTCGAAGCCATCAATAAGGTTCTCATAACTATTATTCGACGGATGATAGGACTACATAAAACCAGCTGGCACATGATGTTGTTTTCGGCATTGTGGGCATATCGTACATATGTTAAATCCGCTACGGGATTTACACCCTTTCGATTAGTTCATGGCATGGAAGCCATTCTAACGATAGAATGTGAAATACCTTATTTGAAACTAGCTGTAGAGCTCTTACCTAGTACTTATGCTGAGGAGGAACGTCTGTTGTATTTGATGCAATTAGATGAGACCCGACGTGATGCCGCTTTAGTAATCGAAGCCCAAAAGAAACGCATTAAGGCACAATATGACAAGCATGTCAAGCCTCATGTTTTCTCTGAAGGTGATCTTGTTCTTCTATATGAACAGGATAAAGATGTCCTAGGAGCCGAGAAATTTGAACCTATGTGGCGTGGTCCCTACATTGTCAGCAAAGTTTTGGACAAGGGAGCGTATGAGCTAGTTGATTATGATGGTGTACCTTTGAGTGAACCCAGGAATGGGTTGTACTTAAAGAAGTACTATGCATAAGTTATTTGTGCATAAATACTTGTATTTTATGTATCATACTGTGTGTGTGTGTTACTTTAGTTTTGCTTTTGACGTTAGCTGGTCTCGGCCCTTACGTGACGTTGTGTTTGATTTCCAGATGTCGGAGTATTCGCTACCTTATATTGGCCTCACCGACGGTGCTAGCCGTAGTACTCGGAACCTAGCTTCTGCTGCATGGGAAATCTATGCCTTGACAAACGAACTCATATCTATACGAGGTATATGTCTTGGCAGAGAAACCAACAATATCGCAGAGTATAGCACTGTTGTTGAACTATTGGTTGATGCTATTTCTCTTGGAATTCGTTAGTTGGTTGTGCGATTTGACTCACAGCTTGTAGTACTACAGCTCAGTAATGTATATTCTATTTGAAGTCCTACTTTATTAAGGGTATATTTGCAGATTTTCCTCTTGGAACAGTATTTTGATCACATTGAATATCAACACATTCCTAGATGTCTTAATACATTAACGGATGCTTTATCTAATTATGTATTGGACAGGCATTTGAAAAATTTATAAATCAAACACATTAAAATGTACATAATGTAAAGTAAGCCGATAGTAGCCATGTATATATATATAACGATCAAAGTTTGTTTTTACAAAATGGTTGTATGAATACCAAAATATCAAAAATTGAAGCTCATGGCTTCTACATAAGGACGTCAAGGATGACGTTCACGATAACAGACTAATGTCCTAGCAACAATGCAGAGCAAGCGACCCATAGATGCAGAGACTCCCACAGTGTGACGTTGATCGCGTCGTGGAATCTCCTCTAGGGGCATATCTGGAACATCTACCATAAGGCCCTCTAAATTCTACTCCACCATCAAGTAATCCTCGGAATACTGTGGAATTGCTACTCCTGCCTCTCCTCGTCGCTGGATAGGAGAACTGCCATCAGGTCTATATGCTCCAACGTCTGCGTTATCAACAAAATTTTGGTGTTAGTCTTCAGATAAATCTATAAAACAAAACATTTAAAAATGTTAAAAATACAAAAACATTTAAAAAATTAAAATTGGTGTACTTCTTACCGAGGTCTCCCCACTGTGTATCCTCAGGCAGTGCAAGGTTAGGATCACCATGGAAATCTAAGCCAGCATATGCGTAATCTTCTATCATTAGCACTTGGCCTTGAAGCCAGTCGAAGAAAATATCGTCATACCTGACAATCGATCCTGCCACATGAGGAGCCATGAGTCGGCACCATCGTAACATCCTTGGGTCCCTGGGACCCGAAAAGTGCCACTCAGCCTAAAGCCTAAACACCGGGACCCTCTCACAGAAGAGGGACACTAACAGAGATCCATACCCGAACTGTTTTAGATCTCCACGCCTGCATTTGGTCAGTTGTTTCTTGAGACTGCGTAAAACTGCATCAGCCCAATTGAATACCCGGGGCTCAGTACACTCGATGGCATACTGAAAGTAGCTCTGCAAAGCCATATGTGGGGCATCACTTCCTTCCATCCGAGCAATAGTGAAGAGAATGGTACGGAGATTTATATCAGTCACTCCCCAAATGGCCACTTTCCCTCTCTGTCGTTCAGCCTCAGGCACGCAGTACTGCCTGCAATACTCACTCATTTTTAAACCACCCCTTCGGCTACCAGTCAAACTGACGTAGGACCCTCTTCTGGATAACCCATTCAAGAAATAGATTTCCTCGATGTCTATAGTCAAGGTATGAGCTCCCACGATGAAGACTTGTTGATTCGGGTCCCACATTCGGATCAAGTACTCTAGCAATCGAACTTGGGCTCTCATGCCTGGGATGCGGAAATATTTCAGGAGACCGCAATTTCTTAAAGCAACAATGGTTGGAGGGTGATTTTTGGCATTTGTATTGTCTTCCTCGTGTTCCCGTTCTCTCCATTCGAGCACCATGATGACGGCTATAAACCTGCATGGGAATCATATGAAGATGGTTAAAACTCTCATTCATGAAACAAACCCTTTTTATTGGCTTAATCTTACAAAAAATTTTGAACTTTGCATTGTTCACGGGTGGCCTATGGCACACAGTGCGAACTTATCACATGTTTCCTTAGGCCTGCCTGTGAGAATGAGGCATTCTCGTAGGTCCCATATGGGTAGCCTGCGAGAATCCCTCTACACGCATAGGGTTTCAAAACTTAAATCAAAACTTGAAATTTAACCAATGAAATCATGAATTTGAACCATAAAAAGATAAATAATGGAGATCTTACCCAAACACCGTAGACGGCTCGTGGAATGATGCCCCGAAGCTCCTGAAAATCGACGATGAAGGTAGAGGGTAAAATGGAAGTTTTTGAACTCAAATTGTAAAAAAGCAAATGATATGGTAAAATGTGTTATGAATTCATTTTTATTACTTTTTTACTATGTCAAAAATAGGGTTTTTTATATTTATTCATTATTTAACCCTAATTACTAATATGAAAACGAGTAAAATGACCTGCAGGTAACAAATACGGATGATTATGGACAAAACTTTTACGGTGTGGTGTGATTGTGTTTGCTTTCTATGGTTTTGACTTAAAACCTCGAGTGCCTTTTGTTTGTTCTTGCGCTTGTAAAAAATATGAGAATGTGACCGAGTGTTGTTTTATCTCTTTTCCGAGCTCGCTGTGATTACACGAAAAAGGAACCCCCCTGGAGTTATCTTTAAGCTCTTTTCAGACTCTCTAAACATGAAAAGATTGCCGAGCTATCTTGTTATTTTCATGCTCGTTAAAGTATTTTAAGTATGCGTCCTTCGATCGATAGTTTAACCCTTTTTCGGTCTCGTTGGACTATTGTACGAAAAAGGAACTGAGAGAGTTCTCTTTTGAGTGTTTTTCCAAACTCTATAATCTTGAAAAACCTTCGAGTTTAC
>JZKD02S1903289.1:242401-280573 GCA_000966675.3 Picea glauca
AAATTTGGGAAAGGGATATGTTTCATCTTTGTGTTAATTGGCAGTAAGTGTCGCTCTTGAACATGACACCCCTTATTCATCATTTGAAGTCGGTTTGGGAAATCCATTTGTCTCTTATTCGATTTACTACGAGATCATTTCCTATGTCATCTTTGAGTCAATGTTGCCAAATCATTAGTCGTGTCGTTCATATGTTCAAGAGAAGTCCACATAAAACCTATATTGAGTCGGCCATCTGCAGTTATCCATTCCTTTCGTGTCGGCCTTCCCTGTGTCCAAAGTCCAATTGCTACATGCTCTATTTCACTTTCAAACTCTGTTACTCATTTCGTGTCATTGATGGGGGATACATCAAGGCCCTCCTATGACGATTCTTGTTCTGTCGACATCAACACATTATCCGGGATTAAGATTTAGAAATCATTCAGTACCTTGGAGCTTGCATGCCTCAATGTCAAGTTTCCTCGCTTTTGAAAGTGGGTTTACATCACTGACCCCTGATCGAAAGATTATGTCGATTGTTCGACATCAACTCATTTATTCACAGTCGATGGATTGTACTTTAGTACCTTGGGAGTCATTGACATAAATGGTGATTTCCCTCACACTTGTTAACGGTTACATCAAGGACCGGTAATCAAGTGGTTTCTACCATGTTCAACTTCGACACATGTAATCACATGGTTAGATTCGTACTTTGGGCGATAAGGTTGAAGACCCTGGATATTGTCTTAAGATATCCAGGTTGCGATGGAGTATGTATGATTTATGACACATAGATCCACTATGTATGTTTCGTGGCTATGTCATCTTGATTAAAAACATTTGTCGCATAAATCCACAATGTATTTAGGTGGCTATGCTATATTATGACTGCAGGGATCCATAGTGTATGATTGGTGGCCATGACCTTTGTTTATGATGTCGTCAATCTATGATCTGAGCATGGGAATGCCTACCTCAGAAGGGATACATATGATATTCTGTTGATGCTTGGATGTTTGCAGGTTTTCGATTAGATGCGTTCTTGGTTCTTGACACACACATGCAGCTTACAAAGTCTATTGACTGTCACTGATTCCACTCTCAGACTTTGAGGGGCATTCTGTTATCCACAATTTTAGTCATCGTGATGATGTTATGATGATGTCATGATGATGGAAAATCAATCTCTTCACTAGGAATACTTTCCTAAGAAAAGTTGCACTTGTCTGTTTCCAGAAACTCTATTTTTCAAGAAGTTCGCAAGCTACCTATATACTTGCCTGCAAGAATGCCTCATTCTCGCAGGCTACATTAAGCTAGGGTGCGAATGGTTCACACTGTAACAAAGGCCAGGGTGTGAACATCTTCTTAAAGAGGAAAAATATGAAGCTCTCGAGCCTTCTATAAGAGAATATTCGAGAAGAATGAGTTGGCTAACGAATGGTTGTTCAAGTGCTGGCATTCCAGATATCTTGGGATCATTTTCTATCCAAGTAACTAAATTATATTCTCCTATATATTGAGGAGATTGCTCATGGAAAAAGTTAGAAGCAAGCTAGCAAGATATTAATTGGAGAATTGTTGGAAGCCTATATGAAGGACTGATGCTACAGTAGATAGAGATAACAGCAAGGTCATCACAAGTAGTTTATTTTCTTCATGCATGAGCAAGTGTGTGTGTCAGAACTAGGATCCATTGAAAGGAGACCTGCGACATCAAGGATCAGGTTGTAAGTTTCTCTTTCAATTAATTCAATACATTAATATGTCCCTTTCCCATAAAGATGATAGCACTTTATTCCATAATTCCTTGATCATATGTATAGACTAGCTATTGATTATATTAATCTGCCTTTACTTCGATTGGTTTGTGATGTTGCGATCTGAACGGTGCAAGAGCATTGGAGCAAAGCTTGGAACAACAGATACATAAGGAAATCGTTCATAAGGTATGTCTACAATCCTTATCTCTTAGTTCATTCAATAGGTTAGATCTAGGGAAAGTGTAGTATTCTGTCCTGTTTTGTTCTATATCCAGGTGGATCTAGGGAGATCGGTTCGTGTCCGCACTTACAGATTAATCCTGAAACACCCTCCTGCCATGAAACCATAAAGAACCTCTCAATCCTGAAATCAAACAAATCCCTGCAAATGTATAACGACAACATACATCTATAGCATAAAGAACACACAAAGACATTCACATAAACAGACAATACGCAGGAAAAACTGCTCTGGTTTATATTAATCAAAATGTCTCTTTACAAAGGTGTTCTGAGCACGGACTGTAACAAGGTCTCGGCTCCTTTTCTTCTGCTCTCTATTCACAGACTCTCTCCTATGAGATACAATTACAATACAAAGATATTTTACATCAAGGGGCTCTTTGAGCTCTTCCCTCCAATCTACCTACCCTATTCAATTACATTGAATGGGTTGTCTAGTCCACCATCTGGATCTAGATCTCAGCCTTCAACATTTAAGGCCTACCTACTTCTACGCATGTGCAAAGCATGGCCTCATGGCTCAATAGCCTACGACATTAAATTACATTCAAATTCAAAATGGAAGATTAGGGTTGTGCCTCTCTTCATCTTTGAATGTACGTGCTGACGTGGTTGGCTGGTTGGTTGGCCGATGTGGAGAGATGCTCCTACATCACTAAGTTTGTAGATGAGGTTGAATTTGATGTGGTCCCACTAGATATATGTAGAATTGTGTTGGGTAGTCCGTACTTATATGATCGAAAAGAAATCTTCTATCGTGAACATAATCAGTATCACTTTTTTAAAGAAGGAATTGAGTACATAGTGCATTCACATTCATTCAAAAATGACAAATCATTGGGCACTACACAACAATTAAAAAGGGTTGTTAATGCAAGTCGGAATTTGGCACTTATCTCTATACAATGTAAGGAAGAGAAGAATCCTAAGCATGAAAAGGAAGTGTCATTTCACTACAATGCACTTGTTTTGGCTGATAGTGTTTCTATGGTTAAAAGTCATCATGGTTCAGGTACAATCTCTTTCACATGTTCAATGTTTATATTCAGCTTATTACTTATCAACAGTATATGGTTGGGTCCGACAATGTTGAATGAAGATGTGATTAAGAATGTGATTAATGTACTTAACAATCTCAGTGCAGTGTTGATTGTTGTATTGTTGAGTCAGATGTATAGGTTCCAGGAAGAATGAATAGGTGATACAGGACAAGTGAGACAAACATGTCCTCACTTATTTTTTGAATGATTTCATATTTTTGTGGCCAAAAAGCTTTCCAGTGGGAAGGTTTGATCCAGGTGGATCATCTCAAAATTAGATAGAGTTAATGTATAGAAAATAAAAATTAAATCTTACAAACTAGAAGAGCACGACAACAGCTTTCCGGTGACGTTCGTTTTGGGAAAAATGACCTCCAGATGACGAAGATATCAGCAATTGAAGTTTCATCAAAGATGGTTAAAATGGTGAAAAATGGTTAAAAAATGTAATTTGGGGCTATGGGAATTGAACCCAAGACCTTAGAATAAGGCCAACATGACCCCATGGTTAGGAAAAAAGGGGGTGGTCAAGGACTTAGCCCTCATCCTTGCCAACAATGAGGACCCCCCTTGGTATTTAAATGCTACCATATATCCAAAGTCCATAACCATATAATAAACACGCCATACCATATCGTTTATACCATATATCCAAAGTCCATAACCATATAATAAACGTGCCATACCATATCATTTATACCATATATTAAACCAAAGCCAAAAATCATATGCGGTGGGAGGAGAAGCCCGCGGGTTTGACCCCGAGACTTCTTCTCCCCTTAACCACCATATCTACCAACACGCCACCGCCATGGGATGTGGCAAGAAGTGGCGAAATAACCTTAAAAATTGCCAAGATTTGGGGGATTTTGGAGGGCACGTGGCCTATATCTTGCGCCTCCCTAAACCATTTTTTTTTCATTATTTAAATAAGGCATGGGCAAAAATCCCAAGGTGTGGGAGTTTTGATGCAGGCAAACACTGACACGTCGCCTAAGGTGGTTCTGCAGAGTGATCGAGGTGGATTTGCATGTAGTCCGAGGTGAATTTGCATGCAGACCGAGGTGGTTTTGCACACAGATCGAGGTGGTTCTGAATTTGCATGCATCTTGAGGCCGTACAGACTGTATAGATCAGAGGCAAATTTTGGGAATTATGCCAAGAAGGGCATTCTGAATCCAGTTTCTGAAATATATTGAGTTTATACTCAAAAGTCTCATTTTTTTGCAAGGATTCCAGATCCAACTTTAGTTTTTGCATTCAGGCAACCAGACAAAAAAGAACTCACAAAATCTTTCGGATATACAGAAAGGTATTCATGTTCATACTTAATAGTCTCAGAATTTCATCTAGCAGTTGTTGTTGAAGTCTGTTACTCTATATGATAGACAGAAATTAGAAGTCACTTTGTAAGCATTTGAATACTTAATCTATCGGCCTTCCCATTTGGAAAGTGGCCCGGAGATGTAGCAAGGGGGTCTGGTGAACTCCGTTACCAATTCTTGTTCATAGATGGTTTGCTTACATGTTTATGTGCTCATGTGCTTGATGGATGATCTTTAATTTTGCATTACAAAGGTGGTTAACAGTTAAACTTCACATGCAAATAATGGTTAAAGATCTTGAATTTTAGATCAAGTTAAATTTTAGATCAAGATGAAAAAGATTGGACCATGCAAGGTCATAAGGAAATTTAGGGAAAACGCATATGAGATTGAATTACCCGATGAGGTTGAAATCTCACCGATATTCAATGTTTCGGATTTGTACCCTTACAGAGCTGAAGGAATAGAAGCAGAAGATGAAAAGAAAGAGATTCAATGGAAAAAACAAATGCCTGTAACTGAAAAACCGCAAATGGAAAGAATAATTGACAAGAGGATTAGAAGAAAGACCAGGAGGAAAGAGTATTTTGAATACTTGATCAAATGGAAGGGACATCCAGTTGAAGATGCTATTTGGGAAAATGAAGCAGAAATTCATAAGCATGGACAGACCGTGCAAGAGATCATGAACAGGAGTTCATGAAAATTTTCAAGCAAGGGAGTATGATGCAGGAGCATCGATCAAAGCCAAGGCACGTGCCTAGCCAAAGAAACAACTCGACGCGCGGATGAAGAAAAGGGGCATGTTTTTATGAAGACCGTTTTGAATTTTGAAACCAAAAGCATTAATGTAATAGATAGGAGGAGCGTACTTTCATTTATGTCTTGGATATAGGAATAGATCTGGAGAGATTACTCTCATCTATCAGATGTAATAGGCATTTAAGTCTATTTAATGTAAAGTAGGTAGATATGAATGTTAGATTAGACGGTTTTAGAAGATAGGAGGGAAAATGAACATAGACACCCTCACCATTGTATTATTGTATCTTTGATGATAATTCAGAATTGATAAGCTGGAGAGCTATAGCAGAGAGCTGTAGAGAAGAACCCATGTACAGGAGCACTTGAGTTAATATATGAAGCTTTGACTCATTTTCATGGTGTTATGATGCTTACTGTTTACCTTTGTTAAATGGTATGTTTATAGTTGTTTTATTCTCTTTTTTTATGCATTTGTTCAATGTTGTGTTGAATGTATGATTTCACGTTGAGTGTATGAAGTCTGAGAGAGAAGGAGCATGCGTTTTGATTGTTTATCTTCCTAAGAATTCCTACAAGGAGTGCAGTGAACGTATACAAGGTGTGCATCGACAAAGGTCTGAGTTTTATCTCAGAAAGCTCAGGAGAGATACCGTTGTTCTCATACTCGCAGAAGTGAAGGTGGAGCACAGAGTTGTGCAAGGTGTGCGCAGGCTAGTTGAAGCCTTAGAAGTTATCAACTAAGGTGAAGGTGGAAGGATTGTTGTTGCAAAGAGTGCACAAAGTTGAGGACTCAAATAACCAGAGGTTATTTGAAAGATTGCCGCAAGGAGTGCAAGCAAGAAACCCTTTGGAAAGCTTGAGTTTTCAAGTAGAAGCTCAGGAGAGATAACATCGTTAAAGTGTTCAAAGGTAGACATAAATCAAACCGCTTAAAAGGGAGATGGGGATTGAATCCGTTGCATAGAAGTTAAGTTTAGAAGGGTGAACATTCAGTCGTTCAGGTAGAATCCATTGAAGCGTGAATCGAGTGGTCAGAATTCTTTGTGGAGAACTTGCGAAGTTATGAGGACCATAGGATCTAGTGAAGTTGCAAGGTGGTTAGGAGTTGTAAGAACTCACCACCCTAGCATCAAGAATCAACGTGAGTCATTGATCTCATCTCAACCCACGTCATTGGATCATATCGTGAATTTGGGGATCATAAGTTTGGAGGGAAGACCAAATATCTTTGGTTTTACAAAGTTTTGAGTTGTGAGGAACAGGGAAGGAAATCCAGACCATTGGATCTGAGCTACGGGAGGACTGTTGGATCAGAACTTCCAACAGGTATCAGTCCTTGGGAGTTCAAGGTTTGAAAGGAACTCTTTTGACTGCAGAAGTCAAGAGATTGCGAGTTGCGAGGGCTCGTGCAACACGTGGCACATCCGCTTGGTGGGAACCACGTGGTTGACAGGTGGCATAGCAACAAGCACCCAGAGGAAGGTGGAAGTGGTGATGGGTGGTGGACACACATTGTTTGGAAAGGGTCAACCCATCATTGACTTATCGCGAGTCGCGAATTCGCAAAGGAGGAGCAGGAGGAATCAACACTTCAACTCGCGAAGTTGCGAGTTGCAAGAGGTGCTAGAGTTAGGCTCTAGCCAGCGGTCGCTTGAAGAAGTGCTAATGAGGAAGGATCCATACCCGTATCATCACCTCAAGTATCGGGGGTTTGGAAAAGAGGAGTCGAGGATCTTCAACCCACTAAATCGTGAGTTGTGAGTTGCGAAAGGTGCTTATGCCAAGGCCCAGTTGTGGTCGCATGAGGGTGAAGCTCGCGCCTAGTGCTTGTTTGCATAGGTGGGGTTTCCAAAGGACCTGTGGATTGGATTCATGAGGTTTCAGCAGGGAACCGAAGGAGTCACTTTGACTCGTGGAGAATTTAGATCAATCCTATGTAGATCTCGGCCCGAGGGCAAGGGGGTCTGCATCAAGAACGGTGGACACTTTTCCCGAGTGGGGAATTTAAAGAAAACAATGTTGGTGATTATGAATTTCCTCCTAGTGAGGATTTTTAAGGTACTGGTGAAGAGTTTCCTCCAAGTGAAGATTTCCAAGGCATGAATGAGTATGAAGAAGAATTTCCCCCAAGTGGGTATTTTAAAAGTAATGATGACGATTATGGCAATGCTGGACAGTCCTTCTCAAATGAGGAATTTAAAAGAAGCAATGTTGGTGCTGATGATTTCCCTCAAAGTGAGTATTTTGAAGGTACCGATGAGGATAATGAAGACTTTCCTCCAAGTGAGGATTTTGAAGCTATTAATGAGGATGATGAATAATATCTTTCAAGTGGCGATTTTCAAAGTAGTGAAGATGATTACGCCATTGGTGGTCACTCTTTCTTGAGTGGTAAATTAAAAAGAAACAATGTTGATGTTGATTTTCCTCAAGTGAGGATTTTCAAGACATTGATGAAGTTTTTCAAGGAACTAATCAAGATGGTGAAAATTTTCACTCAAGTGGGGATTTTGAAAGCAATGAAGATGATTATGTCAATAGTGGACACAATGTTGATGATTATTTTCCTCCAAATGATTATGTTGATGATGATGTTCTCAAACATTCAGCTACAACAAATGAAGGTGATCGAAATTCTCTAGTTCAGACTCTTGACAATGTTTTGCTTAATACTCCTTGTGGTGATAAGGAAAATCCTTATAGTGAGGATGATGAAATAGTGGAGACATTGCAAAGAAGCATTGTGTCTAGGACCAATATTATATCTTTTTATATCAATCCAAATCATTCTAGTTCTACAAGGTCTAGGAAATAATTTCTCACTAAATCAATTTCCATAAGAGATTTGATTTCAAGTGAATGTTGTCAAAAGAATTGTTTGAAAAGCATGGACTAATTGTTTCTTTTTAATTTACCACTCTTTCTCAAGTGGTAAATTAAAAAGCAACAATGTTGATGTTGATTTTCCTTAAGTGAGGATTTTCAAGATATTGATGAAGGTTTTCAAGGAACTAAGCAAGATGGTGAAAATTTTCACTCAAGTGGGGATTTTGAAAGAAATGAAGATGATTATGTCAATAGTGGACACAATGTTGATGATTATTTTCCTCCAAATGATTATGTTGATGATGATGTTCTCAAACATTCAGCTGCAACAATTGAAGGTGATCGACATTCTCTAGTTCAGACTCCTGACAATGTTTTTCTTGATACTCCTTGTGGTGATAAGGAAAATCCTTATAGTGAGGATGATGAAATAGTAGAGACATTGCAAAGAAACATTGTCTATAGGACCAATATGACCTTTTTATATCAATCCAAATCATTCTAGTTATACAAGGTCTAGGAAATAATTTCTCACTAAATCAATTTCCATAAATGATTTGATTTCAAGTGAATGTTGTCAAAAGAATTGTTTGAAAAGAATGGACTACATGTATTCCTTAAGTAAAAGAAATACATATTTCAATGAATAAGAGCATGAAAAAATCATATTTGATGGGGTCCATGATATCCACCAATACAGGATATGATTATCGCATTGGGAATATTTTACTTTGCAGAAAGGATTTCAAAACAATTCACTCAATTGGTAATATTCGTCTATCAAGAATCTAGACAAGGTTGGAAAAATATCCATCATTTTATTCAAATGTACATCATAAAAGAGAGAGTGGGCCATTCACAAACACTACATTGTCATGGATTCATGATTTATTTTCTAAACATGGAGAGTGTATGCCAGATATAGACACAATACATATTCCAGATAATTTTTCAAGGAGGGAAATCTACAACTTGTACAAAGGATATGATGAAGGTTTTTAAGGAAATGGTAATTTTATTACATATGAATATTTTAAAAGAATATGAAAGAAACAATTCAACAATGTCTCTATTCCTAAGAAGTCAAGAATGGGGATTTGTAGTATATGTGCTACTATTAAATCAAGAAGCGATAAATATGAAGGGGTGGAAAGAGGTATGTATTTACTATTTTTATTTTTTTAAATTGAATAGTTATCAACTATGAAAACATATGATCAATATTTCCATTTTATGTCATGTGCAGATCCCATAATCAAAGCACTTCAAGAACATTGGAATCAACAATCAAGTGAAATAAAAAAGTTGTACAAACATCAGAATAAGTCTTATGATGCTCCAAACAAATATTTAGGTATGATAATTGATGGCATGGACCATAAGAAAACACTTCTACCACATTTTTTTCGTACACTCAAAAATCTACAAGAAGAGAATTTCATTCAGTTTCAATTGGTTGGTTTATGGTTTTCAATGGAAAATGTGTCCAAGTGTTTACTCCACAGCTCCAAATATTCATAATGATTCAAATCTTACCATCACCATAATTCATCATGTGCTCACTCACTGGTCTGGAAATATTCCCCAAGTTCTCTATCTATAGTTGGACAACACTAGTCGTGAAAATACAAATCAAATTTTGTTTGGATATCTAAGCATGCTTGTTGAAATGAGAATCT
This sequence comes from Picea glauca, assembly GCA_000966675.3. Lineage (NCBI taxonomy): Eukaryota > Viridiplantae > Streptophyta > Pinopsida > Pinales > Pinaceae > Picea > Picea glauca. The sequence goes on from JZKD02S1903289.1 coordinate 252,028, forward strand.
TTCAAATGGTGAAAGTTGGTTTCCTTCTTGTTGGACACAGTGATGATCATATTGATCAAATGTTTAGTTGTTTTTCAATAACATTGAAGATGAAAAATGTTGGAAATATACCATCATTGATTGAATGTATCAAGAAAGCATACATTCCAAAGATGATTTTTCATATATTAGAAGAAACTGTTGAGATGTGAAGATTTATTCAGGGATCACATCGTGAAGAAAAATGTATTGAGAAGCTTAATGACATCAGCTTCCAACATCAATTTTATTTCAAAAAAACTGATGGGAAAACACTTATATGGGGAAAGAAGTATTCAACTACTACAGAATGGGGGCCTTCATCAGGTTTATCATTTTTGAAGTTCCTTCCAAATCGCCCAATTTGTGTATCAAAGTTATTATTTTTACAACTAGTTGTTGAAATCGATAATGCACGAAGGCGTAATGGAGATGTAGATTATTCTAAATGCCTGGAAGAAATTGAAAAGTCAATTAATGATACATATGAGTACTTTGATGTTGTTGATTCTGTTTGGTGGGAGTCTTTTTTCAATAGTCAAAGTGACATAATTTCAAGCTCAACAAATGAAGATACAATGTTGGGGACTCCATTTCATTGGCCACAAAATATGCCAAACGAATCTGAAGAAACAAACATTGTTGAAGTTCAAGAATATCAAGTTGTTATTGAGTTTACACAAGCAGAGGAAAGAGAAATGTATATTGGTTTGCGAAGGTCACGTGCACAATGTGAAGCCATGGAATAGGTTTACATGGGTTCAGTATAAGATATTAGCGACTAGAGATCCACATGGTTATCCATTTTGGATAGGAAAGGTTATAAAGATTGAGAAAGAAAATGATGATGTTACTGCAATTGATGTGCATTGCTATGCAACAAGTACACACCCATTCAATGGTGTGTACAAGCCAGAGATGGTGGTTGAGAAACATGTCAATAGAAAGAGTAAAAATAAAACTCATTGTTGCACTGACCTCTTAAAGTTATATGATGTTGACATACTTGTTTATGACTTCAATTTGACAAAGAGAGGAAATATTCTCTCCAAGACAACATGGATTATCAAGAGGTTGTTGCCGCAAGAAATAAATGCAAGATGGGACTCTGTTGAACCTAGTCGTAGATCTAAAAGGCATTTGACATAGAAAATTTTGGGCATGCATGTAGACTCAGATGGTGCATTCATCGACAATAGAGAAGAGTATGAATCATATACATATTCATCAAAACATTCATCTGAAGACAATGTGGAATCTGATGGTATTTCAGAAACCATGAGTCAATTTGAATAAGTGTATGGAACATTTTACGAATTTTTGATCCATATGATATTTGTGTGGTAACTAAAAAAGAGCAATGAGATTACATATGATCTTACATGAAGTTATGAATCTTTTGTTATGTTTTATGAATGATATGTTTTTTTATTATGGATAATATAATAAAATGACTTAGCTCATATGTTTTGAATATGGTCAATATAACAATACTTTTAAGAAATTATTTATGTTTCATTCAATGTAAATTGTATTTACTTTTTTCATTATTAAAAGTAAAAAATTATTAAAAAGCGACATTGAATTTTTTAAGTATATTGTGATATTTTCATGGAATTATGTATTAACTTGTGCTTTGCGTGATAATAAATTTAAAAAGTAAACATGTAAGGATTGATTTTATGATTTTGTTTACAGTAATGATGAGTTCTTTTACCACATTATAAAAATCTATCATTTTCATACCCCAATTTTAGAATAGGTTCTACCGGTAGTAGTACTTTTCAATTTGATGGTTGATTTTGAGGTTTTGGTTTTAATGGTACCAAGTGATAAAAATACGATTTCAAATGATCTCAAAATTTATTGTTTTGAAAAGAAAAAAAAATTCAAAAACATCTTATTTGTTTTTAGGTGTTGATTTTAAGGTTTTTCTGAGCTACTGTATAAGTTTTGAAGGCCATGTTTGACCAATGTTGTAATTGTGACCCTGTTTCAAAAACTTGGTGCTACCAGTAGCACCACTTTTTGATTTGGGGGTTTATTTTGATCTTTTTAATAAAAAAATATGGGTTTTTTGGGCTAGAGTTTTCGTTTTGAGGTCACAGTTCTCATTAAGTTGGTAACTATGTTACAATCTAAAACCCTTTTTATTGTTCAATTTTATTGACATATGAGAAAAAATTTATAATAATCATGAAGGCATCACACATAACAAATAAATGTTTATTGATTGCCATTCACCAAGTTGAGTCTCTCTTAGGTCCTTTCGATAGGAGGACATAGTATTGCATTCATTAATTAAACAAATTTGTAATAATTGAGGATTTGAAGCACATACATGAGCGTAAGTACTGAAACCATGACCAAATGTACAACAAAATATTTGTCATAGATTGCATGGATTGTAAACTGAAAAATATTAGACAAATATTTTACTTCCACTGAAATTTTAGAAGCAGTTAATCATTTGCCTTAGCGATTTTCCACCTAGGCATTCATACATCATTTAAGAATGCAGTTTACGAGATCACAAGTTTTCTTAATGTGTGGTTGGAATCAAATTTGCAGTGGCTTTTACTTCGTTTCAATGACAGTGTAATTTGATGCGAGATCCGGAGACTGGATGTATTGCCAAGCAACTCATATTTTAATAATCTATGCATTTATAATAAAGTTCAAGATTAAGTAATAATGTTTGAATTACAATGTAATTAATTTATAATTTATGTATTGTTAAGATAATATCGTGTAGTTGAGATAATGGATAGTCAGTTATGTTGAACTGTTCCAGCATCCTCAAATGAGCTATGTTTCTTTCTATGTCGTATTTGTCGATCGCACCCAACCAACCGATAGAAGGCATTTTTTCTTCACACCAATATTATTCAAGATCTGCTTAGAGCATCCTTCTCTTTGATGAGTTAACATGTTTGGCTATGCATAGATCAAGTGTTGGTGTGTGTATCCTTTATGGACAGACAAGTATTGAATTTTTTGATAGCTTGGTATGCGTAAAGTTGGTTTTCGGGAACGAGAAAATGGTGCTTTAGGTGGTCAGAACTGCAGGTCAAATGGTGTTTTCGAGTTTCAACAGGCATGAATTTACAGTCTTATTCTGGTGACCAAAGACCTTTTATTGTCCTTTGTTTGGAGGAAATGGGGATCCCTTCTCCTTGCCTTGTGTCATTTTAGTGCCACATGCCAATTGAAATTGTATGTGAGTTTGGTTGTGAGCAACGCCAAGCTCTTCTGGGAATCGACTTATCTTGGCTCTTTAAATATAAGAACATAAGAGTGATTGAAAAACCTGCATATGGATAATCCTATCATTCGCCAATTCTCAATAATTTTCACATGCAAAAACTGAGAATGTTGCATATGCCTACTATTGGAAATAGTAATTACAAGTCAGTGAGATATTCATGTGTCCATTGGTTTGTTAGTCAGTCATTTTGTGAGTAGTTTTGTCACTTAACTGAAATTGTCAGACAGTCAGTCTGTCTGACAGACTGCAAGTGAAAAGTCACATGTTTACTCAAACTTGTTCTAAGTGATTCGGAAAGCAGGGGAGTTATAAATGGAGACAATATTTATCTTTTTCGAGTTTAGTTAAGTAGTTGAAGAGTTAGTCATATTAATGGTCATCTTTAATGTTGAGTCAGTTTTACTTCTATAGGAATTCTCAGTTGGAGTCCATATAAGTCTGAGTCCTTTAGTTATTCAATCATGTAGGATACAGAGAGGCAGATGCAGTTGATGCAAAGTCGAACCAGAGAAGTAGAGAGGAAGGCGAAGCAACAACAACTGAGGAGGTGAAGAAGTATGAGCACAAGATCTGTGTCTCTAAAGTGAACATAATTTATTTGAACCGAAGCTCATCTTTTTTATTGTATTTTGTATTCATGCATTGTGTCGAGGTTATTAATATTTGTAACATCTCGCTCTTGCGTGCACTATGTGGAATTATTATTTGAGGGAACTTGTGTGCAAGTGATCCACATCATTATACTATTTGTTGTTTGATTACGATTATGAGACATTTTGGATTGGATATTATGTTATTTTTGTTGTATTTACATTGATAGGTGCTATTGACTGGGTTCTCCTGAGTGTGCAGGACTCTGGGCATTGAGGATGTCGAGGCATCGATGAAGCTATGTGGACTCTAGATCGAGTTAGGGAGTGCACTATTAGGGTTTGAATGTGGTTGATGTGACATATGTACATGCAATTAGATGTTATGATGTTGATTATTATTCTTGAAATAATTCATTGATGGATGAAAGTTGACGATAGCTTGCCGACCAGTCTTACATTTGGAGTAGAGGGGTCACGCATAAAAACCAAATACATTGAGTGAGAGGTGTGGAAAACGCCCTGCCACAGCCTACTAGCACTCACGCCACGACTCGATCTGTAGGTTAACGATTACCTAGATCGAGAGATACGCGATGCCGTGAGGTCAGACTATGACAGTCGCTCACAATTATTCTAACGGGCATGCAATAAGGCAAGGTCCGTATTCCTTAGAGGCCCTTAGTCTCCCACAAGATCACCTGATGGAGTATTAACTCCAGGGGTTTGACGTCTACAAATTCATTCAAGAGGCGAGTGGCACCCTTGGCACACATAGTGTGTATTGAAGGGCATGTCGCGAAAAGAAAATGTAAAGAGGTGAGTGTCACCCTTGGAGCATGTAGTGCGTCCTGAAGGGAACATCACAATTTTTACTGGTAAGTTAATAAATCTAGTGCCTAGAAAACTATGCCTCCTTAGAACTTGCTCGGCCTTAAATAAATGATGTGATAAGTAAAGTTTAATAACTAATTTTCCCTTAAGAACTATTTCCAAGCCTAGTGAATTGAAAACCTAGATACAAGTAGAACCTTAGAACAAAAAAAACAAAAAACTAATTAGACATATAACGGGAAGGGGGTAAGAAAATTCAAGCATTAATAATTAAAGTGGAAATTTTAATAAAGGATTAATTAATAAAAGGGGTATTTGGTTGTTTTTGTCTAAACCTATTAATCATGAACTTAGTTATAAAAAGGGGAAACTTTAAGAAAAAGGGAAACTTAAAGAAAAGGGGGAAACCTAAGGAAAAGGGGAAACTTAAAGAACAGGGGAAACTTAAAGAACAAGGGAAACTTAAGGGAAAAGGGGAATGTCTAACTTAGTAAGGAATCTAGCCTTTGGGACTTTCTATTTATGAACTCAATTAGGAATTAAGTAAGGTGTAAGTCATTTAAGAATTGTAAGGGAATATTGGGATACCAAGGAGCGTTTTTAGGAACGTTTTTAGGTGGGTGAGGGAAATAGGAATATTAAATTAATTAATAAAATTGATTTTCTAGTGCAACTAGGGGATCGAGAGACATGTGTATGGGGGAGGTTTTTCCTAGTTAAATAATTAAAAAGGGAATGTAATGAGGGTTTGCGAAAGTAGTGACTAAGAAAATCTATAAAAAGGATGGCAGATGAGGAGTATGGATCACATCTGGCTTGTGTAACGTTATGTTGCTGAAATTTCATCTTCACTAAACTTTCTCTTGTGGGAGTTGGGATACCTAGCTCAGGTAATGAGAGGTAGCTCGACCTTGCGAGGAAAGATGGGTGCTAGTATTCTCTAGTATTGTGTGCATGGCCCCTTTGTGGCTTGGGGGCTCAGGGGGAATATGAGCACCCCTAGCATTGGCTGGGAGATATCGGTGAGGTCACATCGGTTGGAAAGTGGGAGCTACACGGAGCACATGTGGGACAACAAATTCAGAGCATTCACTTTTGGCTACGCTATGCATGTGTATATTGGTATTGAATGGTAGTTAAATTCCATGTATATTCATCTCTCTAACGTCGAAAGAACACGTGTGTCATTGTGTTAAAAACTAGTTAATTTTATGTGCTGGCAATTTACACCAGTGAAATTTGGTTGAAGGGTAGTTAAATTATGTTCCTATGCCTTCAGTTAAGGTACTTCTATTGTGTTAAATTTTATGTTTTATTCAACGTAATACCATCCAGAGATTTCATTTTTATTTTTTCAATGAATTTGTCTTGAAGAACCCATCATTTTATGATCATATAATTCAAAGTTATCCTAGCCTTATGTTCGTTGTACCTTGATTGATTCCAATGGCGAACCCAAACTCTAAATGTAAATGAGTTCTCTGCATTTTTTTTTATTGTTTTTAATACAAGAAAAATTATGTTTTTATCATCTGATCCTTTATCCTTTAAGTCATTAGTCTATGCCTGAGTAGTCGACCAAGAGTTGAATTAACTGTCTTTCACTCTAGCGTTAAATATTTAGATTCAAATGCCCTACTTTCATGTGCATGGATAATAACTGTAGGATCATTTCTATGCCTAGCTAGGAATTCTTTATTGGGTGTTTATTCCCTCCTTAGCCTCTACGATTATTGTGATTTATTTCTCTAGAACTTCTGCTTCCACAGAATGATTTTGGGGAGGTATCTACAGTTCACCAAACATTTTATCTCTTCTGTGACCTGCAACTGCATTTTTATTGTTGTGTTTTTCCTTATTCTGTGTTTTTTTTTTGTTCTTTTTTTTATTACTGTGTGAATTACTTCGTTATTTATTTCATTTCCCTTATGTGAATGCATTGAATGTTGAAATGTTTGATAACCCAATTAACTCATACCACATGTTACCTATTCTGGAAAAAAATTTGTAAATCGTGAATGGATCGAGGTAGACTATGTAACGTTTTAATCCCTGCGATTGTTCTGAACAACGTTTCAATTACCTCTACTCGATATTATTTTTACATTTCTATTTACCACACCATATCCCTGGAAGGGTCTCTCTATGATGTCTACCCAAAATTATTGGTAAGCATTATGTTGTAAATTGAGATTCCTTATCGGAAGTTGTTGACAGTTTCTTGGAATCTTGCCATCCACCAATACGAACGTTAGTTTCTTGTGTACTTAGCCTTGCCTTGTGTTGTCTTTTTAGTCCCTTGTTTTCATTAAAGTTTGAACTTTGATCCTTCATAGGAGGTAGTAGCAAGGTCCCATATTGCAGCCCCTATCTGATATCTCTTATGATTAACACACATTGAGGATACTAGCCATGACAACTGGCTAATAATTGTAGGAAGGATGCTCATAATTATGAGTTGTTCCATTATTTTTTCTCTACGGAGAAGATCTGGATGCAATTTTTTGTTAAATGATCTATATGACAAATTGTTTTGATGTGTGTAGTAATTGGGATTCCAAACGAAGAACAATGGCATTATGTTTTTTGGGAGGTTTGATATTGACAGAGAGCTAGTTCTGAATTCTCGCGCTCATTGCTCTATATTCAATTTTATTTTAAAACGATAATATATACAAAATTTCTTGAAAAGGGTATGAAAACTCACCCAGATTAGCCAACCGTTTACTCAAGAATAAAACCAATGAGAATGTTTGCCTTGCCGTAACTGCTCCTTTCGATTGTTCCTGGCCATTGAAAATAATGATTTGTCAGAGAAAAGATTTGATTATCCAGTTAGTGACAACACTGAGTTTGTCAGAGGAATGACATGAATGAATTAAATATTCATGTATTAATTGTTGCAATGGTAATAGATTAATTGCTTAATTGCAATGGTAATAGATTAATTCCTACAATGGTAATAGATTAATTGCTTAATAGATTAATTGTTGCAATGGTAATAGATTAATTTCTTAATTGCAATGGTAATAGATTAATTGCTTAATTGCAATGGTAATAGATTAATTGATTAATTGCAGTGGTAATAGATTGATTAATTTCAATGGTAATATATTTTTTGATTAATTGCAATGGTAATAGGTCACTCATTTGCACTTAGTCATAATGATTTAACAGGTAATGGTTTATGGTTTAATTGTGTAATAGTTCAATGGCTTGTGCAAGATTAATGGTTGAGCGTTTAATAGTTTTATTATCTAAAATGATTAATAGTTTAATAGTTAATTGGATACTATGTGCCTTGTGCCTTAATTTGAATTGTAAATGGTGGTTGGTCATAGTTGTTACACCGCATGTGACATCCCCCAAAAAAAAATATTTTTGAATTCAAAAATTGTTAGGAAAATTATTGCATTTTTGGTAAATTTGAATTTGGATTTTTTTTTCCATTTATGGCAATTTCAAATTTCGAATTTGGTAAATTGTAATTAATTATTATGACTATTGGGCAGAGATCTAATTTGAACCAACTAACTATTTGACTATGACACTTGTATGAAAACATAATATTTTATAATTATTGCAACAGGACAAATGGAACAACCATGTTAAATTCAACTAACCATGACTCCATGAGTGGGGAACATGTTGGAACTACCTCAGGGTTGATTGTTACAAGTGGAAAATCAGGGATTTGGCCATTGGCAGCCCCTGAAAATAAGGGATTTAGAAAGATGCGAAAATTCCCAAGGGAGGGAAAAGACCTAGGAAAAAATATTGTTTTGATATATATCATATGTGTGGAGGCAGGACGTGGCCTAGTATGCTAAGGAAGAATAATATTGATTACCTGTTGTTATGAACACTACCTGTTGAGTGTGAGGCAAGGAGGAGGAGTTCCTATTTATCCCTCATGGATTCATGGTAGGGCTAGGGGGTGAACAGGGCTAGTGACTTGTCGCCCTGTTCTACGGTTGGGAGGAACGTGGTTGTTCCCTTTGTCTTTCAACATATTATTTTCAGATATGTTATTATGTCCCTTCTCTGGATGAATGTTATATAGTTAGATATCCGATAGACTACATATGTAAATTTCTGGTCAAGGGTATTGTTATGGATAAATTTTGGTTGAATGTTGTTGCACTCAATATCTTATCAAAAAACCTCTAGATTAATTATGAGTGAATCATCTCTGTTGTATTTAGTTTATGGGTGAATGCCATTTTTCATTTGGGGTATAATAGTTGAAAGATATGTTGGTTCTGTGGATTTGATTTCTGATATGATGAGATAAAAACTGTAGAATACACCTCACCTTATAATCGTATTTACTGAGAAAACTAGATACAAGCGAAACATGAATGGAATTGGATTGTATATATATATATATATATATATTTGTCTACTTATGTGCATGTAAGTAACTATATACAGAACCAAGATAATAATTGGTAATTCATTCATGTACCTATTAAACTAGAATTCAGATAAAGGTTGTGTATGATGGAAATTTAAAATCTGTATATATACATATATAGAAATATAATTCAGAATTGCATATATATATTTAGAGGTAAATATATATATTACAGTCAGAAATATAATAGTATGCATTTTATTAACAACACAAAACTACAGACTTATCCCACTCAGTTGAGATGCTAATTACGTGAGAACTATTGATTTTGTAATTTTCTATTCCCTTTATGAATTTACCATTTGATCAAGTCTGCACAGAATTTAGTTATTTATAAATATTCTCCTATGTTCTGGTATAAGATGATGTAGAAATAAAAGGTTTCGTAAGAGACAAATAATCTGGAGACGTACATGTTGTGTAAGCATACAAATAAGGTTGCAAATCTCACAACTACACGGATAAACCGAGTAATATGGATCAAATTTAGTATATAACATCATATGTAATTATGAGAATAGATGTGGAGAAAGATTTCAATACATGAATACATCTTAATTCCAAATACAGATTCCTAAATACGACTATATCCAATATACACAAATAATTACATTGAAGTGGTAAAGATATCAATAGTGACACAGTAAGGGATTTGGCCCTTTAAGTCCCTTTAAGAAGAAGGAATTGTAGAAATAACTAGACGGGTAGGAAAATGATACTTTTCTTCCCACAACAACCATATACTAGAACTAATTTATTCCATTCGATAGACTTGAGATACTACTTTTGTGGAAGATAACGGTAACAAGAACCTGAATACCTCTCGCTTAAAGAAATGTCTTGGATTCCAAGAATAATGAAGGCATCCAAGTCCTGTAGAGAGACCGAGAAGATTTTATTAGCATCGATTAACAAAATTAAATAACTGTAAGAAAAATGAACTTATTACACAAGTGAACTTTCAGACTATACTTTGTTGATGGACGTCAGAAGTAGACTATGTCCCTCCTCCTTGTATCCATGGAAAGGAAGCTGCAGACTCAAAAGGGTGGAGAGGGTTAAGATACGTCTGATGGGTACCTCGCAGTTAGACAGAGGCCCCATCATTATATTATAGAAAATAACATAGAATCTTTCGTGCTTTAGAGAAATGTTGAATAAGCATATAATAAATAAGAGTAACTAATAATTATTGTGCTTTATTAAAACATGACCAATAAGGTGGCCCCTCTTTACCACAGTGAAAGAATTTATAACTTAATTTTCTTTACTTTGGTATGAAATAAGACGAAATGAAGTTCTTAGGTAGAATATTGAACACTCGGGAGATCCTTTCCTTGGAAACACTTTATAACATGCGATAACGTCAAAGGAATGCATTCAAAATGCCTTAATTGTCTTGGATAGAGGCCATCACTCCACTGTGATCGTACCCAAGATAAACCGCCCCATATCCACGAAGTAATCGTGATGGAAGACAGTCCAGAATTTTGTCTTAACCCTTACCTTCAGTTTTGGTTAGGGTTTCCTTACGGTCAGTGAATCGATTAAAGAAAGGAAAATTTATTCCATAGTTTGTCCGGATGAGAACGATTGTTAGGCATAAGTAATTAACAAGTATAACTAATCTTTAGAAATTTCCTTACAGATCATAGCGCTCACACGGGAAGGCTGTCACACTAATCGAAATTCATTTATTTAGTGTTTGTCTCCACTCCCGAGGAGATCATTCTATCACCTCAAAATTTAAATTTGATCATACGTGGATACCCCATAGTATGCCTTACTTTTGTGATCGGGAGTATAAGTTATGGTGGCTTACCTAGGTACATAAATAGTTTGGTGAGTTCAGAAGATTAGACTATACTATGACGACATATATATATATATAGAGAGAGAGAGAGAAAAGGTTTGGTGGAGGCTGGAAGGATAGTCTATATGAAGGGTAATTATGAACACCTAAATAATTGCAAATAATTCTTTGTCATGAATTCAAAGGTATCCACCCCCTTGTGGTTATGTTTAGGTAAAGTCATTTAATTCATGTTACTAAGTAACAAGGAAGGTTTGACATGGTTACCACGAAGTAATTAATTTTAATGTTCTTAAAAGAAAATAGAAGTTTTTTTTTTGTTTTGTTTTGTTTTGTTTTGTTTTTATGCCATTTTAGGGAAACATTACACTGCATATGATTGCCTTGTAGGAAAACAAGAAATCTTTCGGTTAGTTGCACAATTTAAATTTGAATTATGTCACCTTGCATCTTGTGGATTTGTTGATTAGGTGCCTGGGGCATAGTCTTAGTGTATTTTTTGACAGATAATTCGGTCTCCTAGCACGAGGGATTTTTCTTGGGTTAAAGGTATAGATATGTTATGTTGCGCCATGGTTATTGTCATGCCTATAACCTTGTGACGACATGGTTCTTGATAAGGGGATCATTGCGCGCCCTGATTGATATATGTGAATGATAACCTGGCCATAGTCTTGTGCTTCCCGATGTGAGCGTATTATTCATTGTAATTGATGTTGGTACTTGGTTCTGTAACACTTTAATGTGATTGGTTTTGATCGTTGTAGAGGTTTTTAGTTACTAGTCATCGAAGTTGTTGTGTTGGGATTGATTGATATTGTCTTTTTGCTTAGTAAGCATGATCTTGCGTCTAACGGGAGGGATGTAGACACCTCCTTTTTCCTCATAACAGTCTCCAGCCTTGAGACCTTAAATGGTCAAAATTGATAGGAACCTGGGCTTGAACATTGCTTATGTGTCCTAGAGGCCCTAACCTTCCAGGGTAGGATGGGTGGGTAGTCCTATCTATTTTTTGTCTTATTGACTGTCATAGGTTGCTTCCAGCTGCTTAATGTGCGAGTATGCTAGGTCGTTATGTTTTTGTTGCCTGATTTGTGAGCATTGTGTTCATCATGAAGTTGTGTTGACTATTTGTTTTCATTGTTACCTTCCTGCTTTAGAAAAAAAAAATTCACTTGTTATGTGTCACATGTAGTCGTAACGATGGGGTCATTACATATGGTATTAGAGCGGGTTCGACCCGCAACTTGGGATCACTAAGGCTTCCATTGATTAGATATTTGATTGTAATGTTTCGAATTAAATTGATTTGTATTTGCGCAGGTAATAATGGTAAGAGGACGTCATAGAGGAAAACGATGGGGTGCTAGGGGAGGAGGTGTGATGCCTCCAGTAGCATCTATTCCCAAGGGGTCTAATCCCCAAGGAGATGAAAAATTTGTCGGGAAGGAACAGGTAGTTGTGGTTGATGTGGTTAGGCTGATGAGGTCCTTTCAGAGGCTTTCTAAGGTACTGATCATTCATTTGGATAGATATGAGGCCAGAGTGCCAGAACCTCCTGAGGGTCAACCGCGCACTCCGGTTGATACTGGTAGCATTCACCAAGAACTCGAGAAGGTCAAGTTTCCCAAGTTCTTTGGTCCCTCAGATGGTGCAACCGCCGAGGCATAGTTGGATATTATGGAGATGTGATTTTCACTTCGTGAATATACCTCCAACATGAAGGTCTGCATGGTGGTCTTTCAATTGAAGGGGAGTGTTCTTCTATGGTGGAAGACACTCCTCCCGCAATTCAACATGGTCGTCGAAGATGTTTCATGGGAATTGTTCAAGGAACGGTTCCGAGATAGGTATCTATCTGAGGAATTCATTGAGCATCATCTCAACGAGTTCAACACCTTGCGACAAGGAATCCCTACGGTGCTCGAGTACGATGACCATTTTATGGAGCTTCTTCGGTATGATCCGCACCTGAATATTGAGAAACGTAAGGTCAATAGGTTCGAGTTTGGCCTTAATGTCAACATTCATGCAAAGGTTAGAATTATGATGCCTCAACCCTTGCATGATGTTGTCTAGGAGGCCCTCATAGAAAAGGAGGAGCTTATTAGTCAGGGTTAGAGTAGGACTCCAGCAATACCAGCGGGGAAGGTGTCATGTGGTGTGCAAAAGCGTCAGACACCAGCTAGACATTCACCAGGATATCATGGCTTCTAGAGAGGATCCACTTTCACTACACCTTGGCGAATGACACCTCAACAACAGACTCCTTACATAGGACCACAACACCAACAACATTATCGATCGCAACAACAACAGTTTAGGCTTGTTCAGCAGAACAAAGCAGGGTTTCAGGTCGGTGAGCCATCAATTTCTACTTCGGGTACCAAGAGTACTAGACCTAAGAAAGGGTGTTGGAAATGTGGAGAGAAACATTACCATCGTGACTGCCCAGTGGAGAGGACCAAAGCATCTGGATTAGTCAGACCCACTACTGTGGAAGATTTGGGCGAGGCCCATCAGATTCATGCAACGGTGAATAACTACCTAGTAGAGCACCAATCGATTTTGCTCAAGACATCAGGTACCATCGTTCACCAGACCCTTAGTATTTTGATAGATCCAGGTGCTACAGAGAGTTTCATTTCTAGCGCAGCACTAAAAATAATTAAGGTAAAGGACGTTGAATAGGACAAGTTGGTGGGAAGGTTACGGGTTGTAGCCTTAACCTAGGAGATTTTGTCACTAGGGCCAACCTGTACATTACAATCTTAGGGTCTTACGACGTCATGATCGGTATGGACTAGTTGGAATCACATTATGTGATACTCGACTATAAGACTAAATGGTTGATCTTGGTCGATGACGAGGGATAAAGATGCATGATTGTAGTAGGAACCATTGACCTAAAACTGGGAACTGAACCGATAGCAAGAACTCCTTATCGGATGTCGACCCCAGAATTTATAGGAGTTGAAAATTCAATTGAAGGAGTTGTTAGACCTAGGACTTATACATCCAATTGTGTCACCATGGGGTGCGCATGATATGTTCATATAGAAGGAGGGGTCGTGGAGAGTCTTCATTGACTATCATCAATTGAACAGGGCCACGATCAAGAATCAATATCAATTTCCAAGGATTGATGATATGTTTGATAAGATGAAAGGTGCAACATTGTTTTCAAATATCGACTTGAGATCAGGGTATCACCAGTTACAGATCAAAGAGGATGACATACCTAAGACCACCTTTAAGATGATGTTTGGAAATTACGAGTTTACTGTTTTACCATTTGGACTGACAAACACCCCAGGGTTATTTATGAGTTTGATGAACAGGGTGTTCCATGAATACTTGGACAAGTTCGTCCAAGTATTCATTCATGATATTTTGATTTACTCTCAGACGATGGAGGAGAATGACAACCACTTGCGCATGGTACTACAATGTCTACGAGAGAACAAATTGTATGGGAAAATGTCTAAATTCTCATTTTATCAATCGAAGATTCACTACTTAGGGCATGTCATCTCCGTCGAAGGTATCGTTATGGATACAAAAAAGGTCAAGGATATTATTGAATGGCCCGCACCGACGAATTTCCATGAATTGTATAGCTTCATGGGTTTAGCGGGATACTATTGACGGTTCATCGAGGGTTTTTCGAAGATAACAAATCTGATCACGGAATTGCAGAAGAAGAACAAGAAGTTTGTTTGGACCGAGAAATGCACAGAGGAATTTCAAAGGCTCAAGGAGTTGTTGAATATAGCACCGATACTAAATGTCCTTGACATGGACGCAAAATTCTTGGTATGCACTGATGCATCCAAGGAAGGCTTAGGTGGAGTTTTGATGCAAGATAGTCGAGTGATCTCTTACATCTTGAGAAAGTTGGGAAGGCCTGAGCGGAACTATGCGATGCATGATATGGAGTTGTTAGCCATTGTTTCTGCCTAGAGAGTTTGGAGACACTACCTTATTGGATGAAAATTTGAACTAAAAACAAATCACTGTGGTCTACAACATATCTTTACGTAGAGAGACTTGAACGTGTGACAACAAAGTTGGTCATAATTGCTTAGCGAGTACGATTTCAAGATTACTTAAATAAAAGGAATAATGAATAGAGTGGTTGATGCATTGAGTCAGATACCATGCATATTTTTGGTGATGCCTTTTCAGATGAATATACATGAAAATATCCTAACTTTATAGCGTGACGATGACTGGTACAAAGAGGTCAGGGATTTTATCAGACAAAACACAACGATGGTACCAAACTTTGAGGTATTTAATGTGGAAAACAACGGATTATTGAGATTTAAAAGTTGAATTTACATACCACCGAACAACGAGTTGAGGAATTTGATCTTAAACAAGGCTCATAGAGCAGTGTACTTGGCTCATCCTAGAGTCACAAATATGAGAGAAGACCTTAAACCCTTATAATTATGGAAAATAATGAAGGAAAACATAGTCAACTACATGGCAAGATGTCTAGAATGTCAGCGGGTGAAGGTTGAACATAGACATCCAGAAGGATTACTATAGCCACACGCTATTCCATAATCAAAATGGGAGGTCATTTCGATGGATTTTATTGTTGGACTTCCACTAACGACAAGGAGACAAAACTCGAATTTTGTGGTAGTCGACACTCTAACGAAGATTGTTCATTTTATTCCTGTGCGTACGGTGTATTAGGCCACTGACATAGCTAGAGTTTTCATCACTGATATTTTGAGGCTGCATGGCATGCCGAAGATAATTATATCCTATAGAGGATCGATGTTTACAGGATGATTTTGAACTAGTTTCCAAGAGGCCTTGGGAACCCAACTTAACTTTAGTACCGCATATCACATGGAGATAGACGGGTAGACCGAGAAAACAAACCAAATCTTGGAGGATATTTTTTGCATGTACGCTATGTACCAACAAAAATGTTGCGAATAATTCTTCCCACTGGTATAATTCGCATATAAAACCAGTTATCAAAGCACCATTAAGATGGCGCCTTTCGAGTTTCTTTATGGGCGACCCTGTCGAATGCCTTTGAGCTGGGATTGGCTTGATGATAAGGTCTTGGTGGGACCAGGAGAGATCCAAGAAATGGAAGATCAAATGAAAAAAATAATACAAAGGATAAAATAAGTGCAGGATCAGCATAAGAGTTATGTCGATGCACATCGTGTCGACTGTAGTTGTGAAGTTGGCGATCGAGTCTTCTTGTGGGTGAAACCAGATAAGAGTTTGATCAAGTTTTGAAAGGGTGATAAGCTCTCTCCAAGGTTCCTAGGAACTTTCGATATTGTGTAAAATAAGGGGCCCATGGCCTATTAACTAGCCTTGCCTGATTATTTGAGGTGTATGCACGATGTTTTTGACGTATCTATTTTGAGACATTATGTTAGTGATCCGACACACATTATTGACATGAGTTCCTTGCATGTATCGGATGATGGTGCTCTCACAGAGGAGACAATCTGTATCCTAGACAATTTCATTCGAAAACTACGACATTGAACAGTATATCAGGTCAAGGTCCAGTGGGACAACTATAGTCCACACTCGGCGACATGGGAGGACGCATATGATATGCGTCAAAAATTTAAATTTTTGTTTGATAAATAGACTTATGATACTGTGATACACTTTATTTCGGCACTTATTTACTGTGAAACTTCAGGAAAAAGTTTAAACTAAGTGGGGGTGTATGTAACATCCCTCTCTTACATGCACTATGTGGACTTATTCTTTAGGGACACTTGTGTGCAAGTGATCTGGGTCATTATACTATTGGTTATTTGATTATGATTATGAGACATTGTGGATTTTATGTTATGTTATTTTTGTTGTATTTACATCGCCATGTGCTATTGATTGGGTTCTCCTGAGTGTGCAGGACTCTGGATGTTGAGGATGTTGAGGCATTGATGAAGCTTTGTGGTCTCGGGATGGAGTTAGGGAGTGGACTGTTAGGTTTATAATGTTGTTGATGTGACATATGTACATACGATTAGATGTTATGATGTTGATTATTATTGCTATCATAATTCATTGATGGATGCAGGTGGATCATATCTTTCTGACCAGACTCACATTTGGAGTAGAGGGTTCATGCACGATAACCAAATACATTGAGGGAGAGGTGTGGCAGAAGCCCTGCCATAGCCTACTAGAACTCCCGCCGTGGATCTAACTGTAGGTTAACAATTACCTAGTTTGAGAGACCCGCAATGCCATGAGGGTAGACTGTGACAGTTGCTCACGATTATTCTAAGTGGCGCGCAATAAGGTAGGGTCCTTATTCTTTAGAGGCCCTTAGTCTCCCACAAGATCACTTTAATGGGTATTGACTCCAAGGGGTTGACGTCTACCAATTCAATCAAGAGGTGAGTGGCACCCTTGGATCATGTAGTGCGTCTTGAAGGGCATGTCGCACAAAGAAAATGGAAAGAGGCGAGTGGCACCCTTGGAGCACGTAGTGCATCCTGAAGGGCATGTCATGGTTTTTACTGGTAAGTTACTAAACCTAGTGCCTAGAAAATTATGCCTCCTTAGGACATGGTCAACCTTAAATAAATGATGTGATAAGTAAAGTTTAATAACTGATTTTTCCCTTAAGAACTGTCACCATGCCTAGTGAATTGAAAACCTAGGTGTGAGTAGAACCTTAGAACAAAAAATAAAAAATAAAAAAAATAATTAGACATATAACAGGAAGGGGGTAAAGAAAATTCAAGCATTAGTAATTAAAGTGGAAATCTTAATNAAGATTTCCACTTTAATTAGACATATAACAGGAAGGGGGTAAAGAAAATTCAAGCATTAGTAATTAAAGTGGAAATCTTAATAAAGGATTAATTAATAAAAGGGGTATTTTTTTTTTTTTTCTCTAAACCTGCTAATTCTGAGCTTAGTTATAAAAAGGGGATACTTTAAGAAGAAGGGAAACTTGAAGAAAAGGGGGAAAACTAAGGAAAGGGGGAAACTTAAGGAAAACGGGGAATGTCTAACTTAGTAAGGAATCTAGCCTTTAGGACTTTCTATTTATGAGCTCAACTAGGAAATAAGTAAGGCGTAAGTCATTTAAGAATTGTAAGGGAATATTGGGACACTGAGGAGAATTTTTGGGAACGCTTTTAGGTAGGTGAGGGAAATAGGAATATTTAATTAATAAATAAAATTTATTTTCTGGTGCAACTAGGGGATTGGGTGACATGTGTACGAGGGAGGTTTTTCCTAATTAAATAAATAAAAATGGAATCTAATGAGGGTTTGGGAAACTAATGACTAATAAACTCTATAAAAACGATGGCGGAGGAGAAGTATGGATGACATCTGACATGATTTTCTAGTATTTTTCTGGTGACCAAAGACCTTTTCTTATCCTTTGTTTGGAGGAAATGGGGTTCCCTTCTCCTTGACTTGTGTCATTTTAGCACCACATGCCAATTGAAATTTTCTGTGAGTTTGGTTGTGAGCAATGCCAAGCTCTTTCGGGAATCGTCTTATCTTGGATCTTTAAATATAAGCACAATAAGACTGATTGAAAAGCCTGCATATGGATAATCCTGTCATTCGTCAATTCTCAATGATTTGCACATGCAAACAACTGAGAATGTTGCATATGCCTACTGTTGGAAATAGTAATTACAATTCAGTGATATCTTCGCGTGTCCATTGATTTTTCAGTCAGTCATTTTGTTAGTAGTTTTGTTAGTCAGCTGAAATTGTCAGTCAGTCTGTCTATCTGAAAAACTGCAAGTGAAAAGTCACATGTTTACTCAAACTCATTCTAAGTCATTCGGTAAGTAGGGTAGTTATAAATGGAGCTGATATTTATCTTTCTCAAGTTTAGTTAAGTAGTTGAAGAGTCGGATATATTAATGGTTGTCTTTAAAGTTGATTCAATTTTACTTCTATAGGAAGTCTCAGTTCGAGTCCATAAAAGTTTGATTCCTTTAGTTATTCGATCATGCAAGATATAGAGAGGCAGATGCAGTGGATGAAAATTTGAACCAGAGAGGTAGAGAGGAAGGAGAAACAACAACAATTGAGGAGGTGAAGAAGTATGAGCACAAGCTCTGTGTCTGTAAAGTCAATAGAAGTCATCTAAATCGAAGCTCATATTTTTTATTGTATTTTGTATTTGTAACATCTCGCCCTTGCACGCACTGTGTGGACTTATTCTTTGAGGACACTTGCATGCAAGTGATCTAGATTATTATACTACTAGTTGTTTGATTGTGATTACGAGACATTGTGGATTTGATGTTATGTTTTTTTTGTTGTATTTACATGGACAGGTGCTATTGACCAGGTTCTCCAAAGTGTGCAGGACTCTGGACGTTGAGGATTTCGAGGCATTGATGAAGCTCCGTAGACTCCGGATCGAGTCAGGGAGTGGACTATTGGGGTTTGAATGTTGTTGATGTGACATATATACATACAATTAGATGTTATGATGTTGATTATTATTCCTGACATAATTCATTGATGGATGCAGGCTAACAATATCTTGTCGACCAGACTAACATTTGGAGTAGAGGGGTCATGCACGAAAACCAGAGAAATTGAGGGAGAGGTGTGGCAGCAGCCCTGCCATAGCCTACTAGCACTCCCGCCATGACTCGAACTGTTGGTTAACGATTACCTAGTTTGAGAGACTGACAAATATATGAGGGAAAACTCTGACAGTCAGTCAAAGTGATTCTAAGGGGCATGCAATAAGGCAGGGTCCTTATTCCTTAGAGGCCCTTAGTCTCCCACAAGATCACCTGACGGAGTATTGACTCCAGGAGTTTGACGTCTACCAATTCAGTCAAGAGGCGAGTGACACCCTTGGAGCACGTAGTGTGTCTTGAAGGGTATGTTGCACAAAGAAAATGAAAAGAGTTGAGTGATACCCTTAGAGCACATAGTGTGTCCTGAAGGTCACGTCACAATTTTTACTGGTAAGTTAATAAACCTAGTGCCTAGAAAACTATGCCTCCTTAGGACTTGTTCAACCTTAAATAAATGATGTGATAATTAAAGTATAATAACTAATTTTTCCATTAAGAACAGTCGCCAAGCCTAGTGAATTGAAAACCTAGGTGTGAGTAGAACCTTAGAACCAAAAAAAAAAAAAACTAATTAGACATATAACAGGAAGCGGGTAAAGACAATTCAAGCATTAATAATTAAAGTGGAAATTTTAATAAAGGATTAATTAATAAAAGGGGTATTTGGTTGTTTTTTTCTAAACCTGTTAATTCTGAACTTAGTTATAAAAAGGGGAAACTTTAAGGAAAAGGGAAACTTAAAGAAAAGGGGGAAACCTAAGGAAAAGGGGAAACTTAAAGAAAAGGGGAAAGTTAAGGAAAAAGGGGAATGTCTAACATAGTAAGGAATATAGCCTTTGGGACTTTCTATTTATGAACACAACTGGGAATTAAGTAACGCATAAGTCATTTAAAAATTGTAAGGGAATATTCGGACACCGGGGAGCATTTTTAGGAACACTTTTAGGTGGGTGAGGGAAATAGGAATATTAAATTAATTAATAAAATTGATTTTCTGGTGCAACTAGGGGATCGAGAGACATGTGTATAGGGGAGGTTTTTCCTAATTAAATAAATAAAAAGGGAATTTAATGAGGGTTTGGGAAACTAATGACTAAGAAACTCTATAAAAAGGATGGCAGAGGAGGAGTATGGATCACATATGGCTTGTGTAATGTTACACTGCTGAAATTTCATCTTGACTGAACTTTCTCTTATGGGAGTTGGGATACCCTGCTCGAGTAACGAGTGGTAGCTCGACCTTGTGAGGTGAGTTGGGTGATAGTATTCTATGGTATTGTGTTCGTGACCCCTTTGTAGATCAGGGGGTCAAGGGGGAGAAGAGTACCCGTAGCGTTGGCTGGGAGGTACCGATGAGGTCACATTGATTGGCAAGCAGGAGATGGACGGAGCGCTCATGGGACAACAACTTCTGAGAATTCGCATTTGGCTATGATACACGTGTATATTGGTATTGAATGGTATTTAAATTCACTTTATATGCATCTCTCTAATATTTAAAGCATGCATGCGTCACTGTGTTAAAAACTAGTTAATTTTATGTCCTTGCAATTTAGGCTTGTGAAATTTGGTTGAAGGGTAGTTAAATTATGTTTCTGCGCCTTCAGTTTAGGTACTTATATTGTGTTAAAGTTTATGTTTTATTCAGCGTAATACTATCCAAAGATTTCATTTTTCTTCTTTCAACCAATTTGTCTTGAACATCCCATCACTTTATGATTAGAGAATTCAAAGTTATCCCAGCCTTATGTTCACTGTACCTTGATTGATTCCAATGGTGAACCCAAATTCTGAATGTAAATGACTTCTTTGCGTTTTTTGTTTTGTTTTTAATACAAAAAAAATATGGTTTTTATCGTCTGATCCTTTATCCTTTAAGTCATTAGTCTGTGCTTGAGTAGTCAGCCAGGACTGGAATTGATTGTCTTTCACTCCGGTGTTAAAGATTTAGATTCAAATGTCCTTCTTTCATGTGCATGGATAATAACTGTAGGATCATTTCTCTGCCTAGCAACGAATTCTCTCCTAGGTGTTTATTCCCTCCTTATCCTATGTGATTATTTTGATTTGTTTCTCTATGAACTTTTTCTTCCACACAATGATTTTGGGGAGGTCTCTACAATTCACCAAACATTTTATCTCCTCTGCGACCCGCAACTGCGTTTTTATTGATGTGTTTTTCCTTATTCTGTGTTTCTTTTTTCTGCTGTGATTATTTTTATTACTGTGTGAATTACTTCGTTATTTATTTTGTTTCCCTTATGTGAATGAATTGACTGTTGAAATTTTTGATAATCCAGTTAACTCATCCCGCATGTTACCTATTCTGGCGAAAATTTTGTAAATCGTGAATGGCTTGAGGCATGTGGCGTTTTAATCCCTGTGACTGTTTTGAACAACTTTCCAATTAACTCTACTCGATATTTGTTTTTCATTTCTATTTACCACACCATATCCCTGCAAGGGTCTCTCTATGATGTCTACTCAAAATTATTGGTAAGTATTACGTTGTAAATTAAGATTCCTTGTTGGAAGTTGTTGACAGTTTCTTGGAATCTTGCCATCCATCAATACGAAGGTTAGTTTCTTGTGCACTTAGACTTGCCTTGCATTTTCTTTTTAGTCCCTTGTTTACATTAAAGTTTCAATGTTGATCCCTCACATGAGGTATTAGGAAGGTCCCATCCCCAATCCCCTATCTGATAGCTCTTATGATTAACACCCATTGAGGATACTAGCCACTACAACTGGTTAAAAACCATAGGAAGGATGATCATAATTCTGAGTTGTTCCATTATTGTTTCTCCATGGAGAAGATCTGGATGCAAGTTTTTGTTAAATGGTCTATATGAAAAATTGTTTTGATGTGTGTAGTAACTGGGCTTCCAGACGAAGAAAAATGGCATTATGTTTTTTGGGGGGTTCGATATTGACAGAGAGTTGGTTTTGAATGCTCGTGCTCATTGTTGTATATTCAATTTTATTTTAAAACAGTAATATATGCAAAATTTCTTGAAAAGGGTACGACAACTCACCTAGATTATCCAACCGTTTACTCAAGAATAAAACCAATGAGAATGTTTGCCTTGTTGTAACTGCTCCTTTTGATTGTTCCCATCCATTGACAACATTGAGTTCTCAGAGAAACTATTTGATTATCCATATATTGACAGTGTTGAGTTTTTCAGAGGACTGACATGAACGAATTAAATATTCATTTATTAATTGTTGCAATGGTAATAGATTAATTGCTTAATATATTAATTGTTTCAATGGTAATAGATTAATTTATTAATTGCAATGGTAATAGATTAATTGTTGCAATGGTAATAGATTAATTGATGCAATGGTAATAGATTAACTGTTGCAATGGTAATAGATTAAATTCTTAATTGCAATGGTAATAGATTAATTGCTTAATTTCAATGGTAATAGATTAATTGATTAATTTCAATGGTAATAGATTGATTAATTACAATGGTAATATATTTTTTGATTAATTGAAATGGTAATAGTTCACTCATTTGCACTTAGTCATAATGATTTAACAACTAATGGTTTATGGTTTATTTGTGTAATAGTTTAATGGCTTGTGCAAGATTAATGGTTGAGGGTTTAATAGTTTTATTAGCTAAATTGATTAATAGTTTAATAGTTAATTGGTTACTATGTGCCTTGTGCCTTAAGTTGAATTGTAAATGGTGGTTGGTCATAGTTGATACACCACATATGATTTCCTTCTTGGAAAACAAGAAATCCTTCGGTTAGTTGTGAAATTTAAATTTGAATGATGTCACCTTGCGTCTTGTTGACTTGTTGATTGGGTGACTGGGGTATAGTCTTAGTGTATTTATTGACAGATAATTCGGTCTTGTAGAGAACGGGATTTTTCTTGGGTTAAATGTCTAGATATATTATGTTGCGCCATGGTTACTATCATGCCTATCACCTTGTGACAACATGTTTCCTGATGAGGGGATCATTGCGCACCCTGATTGATAGATACGAATGATAACCTGGACAGATTCTTTTGCTTCCCGATGTGGGTGTATTGTTCGTTGTAATTGATGTTGGTACTTGGTTTTGTAACGCCTTAATGTGATTGGTTTTTCTCGTCGTAGAGGTTTATAGTTATTGGTCGTCGAATTCATTGTGTTGATATTGATTGATAATGTCTTTTTTCTTAGTAGGCGTGATCCTGTGTCTGACAGAAGGGATGTAGACACCTCCTTTCTCCGCAGAACAGTCACCAGCCTTGAGATCTTAAATGGTCAAAATCGATGGGAACCTGGACTTCAGCATTTCTTATGTGTCCTAGAGGTCCTAACCTTGCAGGGTAGGACAGGCGGGTAGTCGTATCTATTTTTCATCTGATTGATTGTCATAGGTTGCTTCCATCTGATTAATGTGCTAGTATGCTAGTTTGTTATGTTTTTGTTTCCTGATTTGCATGTGTTGTGTTCATCATCAAGTTGTGTTGATTATTTTTTGTCATTGTTACCTTCCCGCTTTAGAAAAAAAAATTGCACTTGTTATGCGTTGCATGTAGTTGTAACTCTGGGGTCGTTACATATGGTATCAGAGAAAGTTTGACCCGCTAATTGGGATCACTATGGATTCCTTTGATTAGATATTTGATTGTAATGTTTCTAATTAAACATACTTGTATTTGTGCACGTAATCATGGTTATAGGACGCCACGGAGGAAAATGATGGGGTGTTAGGGGAGGAGGCGTGATGCCTCAAGTAACATCCATGCCCGAGGGGTATAACCCCAAGCGAGACGAAAAATTTTTCAGGCAGTAACACGTAGATGTGGGTGATGTGGTTGGGCTGATGAGGTAAAGGTAGTCGAACATGACAAGTTTATCTTTGTAGAAATGGCTTCGGGAGCCAAACAAAAGGTTGGTGGGAAGGTTACGGGCTGTAGCCTTTCCCTAGGAGAGTTTTTCACTAGGGCCAACATGTACATCAAAACCTTAGGGTCTTATGACTTCTTGATCAATATAGATTGGTTGGAATCGCATGATGTGATACTCGACTGTAAGACAAAACATTTGAGCTTGGTTGTTGATGAGGGACAAAGATGCGTGATTGTAGGTAGGAACCAGGGAGTCTTGGTGAGGTTCATCTCTTCCTTGCAGCTACGAAAGAGAATGTGCAAGGGATGTAATATTTATGTGATCCTTGTGTTAAACGAGAAGGGTGTAGCGGAAGGTCTAGAAAACCTTTCAGTGGAGCGAGAGTTTGCAGATCTCTTCCCTAAGGAGTTACCTGAGATGCTGCGAGAGAGGGAACTGGAATTAACCATCGACCTAAAACCAAAAAATGAACCGATAGCAAGAGCTCCTTATCGGATGTCGACCCCGGAGTTATAGGAGTTAAAAATGCAACTGAAGGAGTTGTTTTACCTAGGACTTATACGTCCAAGTGTCTCATCATGGGGTGTGTCTTTTATATTCATATGGAAGAAGGATGGGTTGTGGAGACTCTACATTGACTATCGAGAATTGATCAAGGCCACGATTAATAATCGATATATATTTCCAAGGATTGATGATATGTTTGATGAGATGAAAGGTGAAATGTTGTTTTCAAATATCGACATGAGATCAGGGTATCACCAGTTATGGATCAAAGAGGACAACATCCCTAAGACCGCCTTTAAGATGAGGTTTGTACATTACGATTTTAATGTTTTACCGTTTGGACTTACAAACGTCCCAGGGGTATTTATGAGTTTGATGAACGGGGTGTTCCATGAATACTTGGACAAGTTCATCCAAGTATTCATTGATGATATTTTGACTTACTCTCGGACGATGGAGGAGCATGACAAGCACTTGTGCATGGTACTATAGTGTCGACGAGAGAACAAATTGTATGGGAAATTGTCTAAATGGTCATTTTATCAATCGAAGATTCACTACTTAGGGCATGTCATCTCTAACAAAGGTATCGTTGTGGATCCATCAAAGGTTGAGGATATTATGGAATGGATTGCGCTAACGAATGTCCCCGAAGTGCATAGCTTCATGGGTTTAGGGGATACTATTGATGGTTCATCGAGGGCTTTTCGAACATAGTAAATATGATCATGGAATTGCATAAGAAGAACAAGAAGTTTGTTTGGACCAAGAAATGCACAAAGGCATTTCGGAGGCTGAAGGAGTTATTCAAGACAACACCGATACTAAATGTTCTTGACATGGACGCGGACTTATTGGTATGCACTGACGCATCCAAGGAAGGCTTAGGTGGAGTCTTGATGCAAGACTATCAAGTGATCGCTTACGTCTCGAGAAATTTGAGAAGGCATGAGGAGAACTATGCGATGCACGATTTGGAGTTGTTAGACATTGTTTATGCCTTGATATTTTGGAGACACTACCTTATTCAACAAAAATTTGAACTAAAAATGGACCACTATGGTCTACAATACATCTTATGAAAAGTGACTTGAATGCACAACAAGGACATTGGTAAGAATTTCTTAGCAAGTATGATTTTGAGATTACTTACATAAAAGGAACAGTAAACAGAGTGGTTGATGTGTTGAGTCAGAGACTACACATATTTTCAGTGATTCCTCTTCAGACGATTCTACATGAAAAGATCCTAACTTTAAAGTGCGACGATGACTCGTACAAAGAGCTCAAGGATTTTATCGGACAAAACACAACGATGGTACCAAAATTTGAGGAATTTATTGTGGACAACAATAGATTATTGAGATTTAAAAGTCAAATTTACGTACCACCCAACGACGAGTTGAGGATTTTGATTCTAAACGAGGCTCATAGAGAAGTGTACATGTCTCATCCTGGAGTCACGGATATGAGAGCAGACCTTAAACCCTTGTTCTTTTGGAAAGGAATGAAGGCAAACATAGTCAACTACATGGAAAGATGTGTAGAATGTCAGTAGGTGAAGGTTTAACATAGACATCCGACAGGAGTACTACAGCCACATGCTATTCCAAAATCGAAATGGGAGGTCATTTCGATGGATTTCATTATTGGACTAACACTGACGGAAAGGAGACACGACTAAATTTTTGTGGTAAACGACACTCTGACGAAGAGTGCTCATTTTATTCCTATGTGTATGATTTATTAGGCACCTCACATAGCTAGAGTTTTCATCACTGATATTGTGATGTTGCATGGCGTGCCTAAGAGGATTATATCCGATAGAGGATCAGTGTTTACGGGACGATTTTGGATTAGTTTCCAAGAGGCCTTGGGAACCCAACTTAAATTTAGTACCACATATCACCCAAAGACAAATGAGCAGACCGAGTGAAAAATCCAAATCTTGGAGGATATGTTGTGCATGTACATGATGGACCAACAGAAGCATTGGGAATAATTATTTCGATTGGTAGAATTTTCATATAACAACAGTTATCAAAGCACCATTAAGATGATGCCTTTCAAGTTTATTTACGGGAAACCATGTCAAACACGTTTGAGTTGGGATTGGATTGAGGATAGGGTCCTGGTGGGACCAGAAGAGATCCAAGAAATGGAATATCAAATGAAAACAATAAGACAAAGGATAAAATAAGCACAAGATCGACAAAAGAGTTATGTCGATGTGCATTGTGTCGACTGTAGTTACGAAGTTGGCGATCGAGTCTTCTTGTGGGTGAAACCACATAAGCATTTGATCAAATTTGGAAAGGGTGATAAACTCTCTCCCAAGTTCGTGGGACCTTTCGATATTGTGAAAATAAGGGGCCCGTGGCCTATCGACTAGCCTGGCTTGATTATTTGAGGCATATGCATGATTTTTTTCATGTATCTGTTTTGAGACATTATGTTAGTGATCCCGCACACGTTATTGACATGAGTTCCTTGCAGGTATCAGACGAGGGTGCGCTCACAGTGGAGCCAATCTGCATCCTGGACCATTGCATTCGAAAACTACGACGTCGAACTGTAGATCAAGTCAAGGTCCGGTCGGACAACTATAGTCCACACTCGACGACCTAGGAGGATGCATATGATATGCATCAACAGTTTAAATTTTGGTTTGATAAATAGACTTATGATACTGTGACACACTTTATTTCAATATTTATTTAGTGTGAAACTTTAGGACGAAGTTTAAACCAGGCGGGGTTGCATGTAACATCCCGCTCTTGCGCACATTGTGTGGACTTATTCTTTCAGGACACTTGTGTGTAAGTGATTCGGGTCATTATACTATTGGTTGTTTGATTATGACTACGAGACATTATGGATTTTATGTTATGTTATTTTTGTTGTATTTACATCGACATGTGCTATTGATTGGGTTCTCCTGAGTGTGCAGGACTCTAGACGTTGAGGATGTCAAGGCATCGATGAAGTTCTGTGGAATTTGATCAAGTTAGGGAGTGGACTGTTAGGGTTTGAATGTTATTGATTTGACATATGTACATATGATTAGATGTTATGATGTTGATTATTATTGCTGACATAATTCATTGATGGATGTTTTTTGACGATATCTTGCTGACCAGACTCACATTTGGAGTAGAGGGGTCACTCACGATAACCAAAGACATTGAGGGAAAGGTTTGGCAGTAGCCCTGCCACAGCCTACTATCACTCCCACCACGACTCAAGCTGTAAATTAAAAATTACCTAGTTCGAGAGACCCGTGATCCTGTGAGGGCAGACTGTGATAGTCTCTCACGATGATTTTAAGGGGCGCGTAATAAGGCAGGGTCCTTATTCCTTAGAGGCTCTTAGTCTCCCACAAGATCACCTGACGGAGTAATGAGTCCAGGGATTTGACGTCTACCAATTCAATCCAGAGACGAGTGGCACCCTTGGATCACGTAGTGGATCTTGAAGGGCACGTTGCACCAAAAAAATGGAAAGAGGTGAGTGGCACCATTGGAGTTGTAACGACCCTTGAATATAAATTATAATTAATTTAATAAGGTAATCCTAAAAGATTAGCTAAACTATATTTATTTATTAAAATAACCTTAACTAATTATTTGTTATTAATTAGTTATTCTTGATTATGATTAAT
>JZKD02S1903289.1:280634-299595 GCA_000966675.3 Picea glauca
ATTAATTAATAAAGTATTAAATTAATGGTGGATAATATAATATAATATTAAATTGGGTTACGTATCCCACAAGGGATAATGTATTCAATACATTTGGATAAGGGTAATTAAATGAAGGGATAAGGAATTTAATGGAAGAAGTAGTGTCGGTGAAAGGGGGGGATAAGGAAGGAAGGAAGGAGTTGGAGGGGTGATTGGATGGGAAGAGGGCCATGATTTTGGGAGAGCTTTGAGTATTGCAGAGAGCTGAGAGGGGCTGTGAGATTGGTGGGCTCAGATTGAAGCACGGGTTTTTTCTAGTTGTGAAATATTGATCAGGCAGACACCGGGTTGCTAGAGGTTTTAGGCTCGGAGGGCTAGGATATCCGTAGATATCCTGGAGCTAGGTCGTTTTCCTAGTTGGCAGGGTGGACAATAGTTTTGGGCAATTTTTTCTGTGTTTGCAACAAGACTGGGCTGTGTAGCAGGTAGCAGGAGAGCAGCAACAGCAAGGCAGCTGGCAACGGAAATAGCATCAGAACCAGGTACCCTGTTGAATTATGCATTTATTTATTCTGCTATGAATTCGTTAATATTTGATGAATCTAAATTGCTGAAGTTACTAGTATGAAGATCAATATTATGCTGAATAGATATTTTCTTAGTTAAGAAATAATTGCTTATGAGGATAACAATGTTTAGATATATATTTTTGGGCCTTACAGAACACGTCGTGATTTTTACTAGTAAGTTAATAAACCTAGTGCCTAGAAAACTATGCCTCCTTAGGACATGGTCAGCCTTAAATAAATGATGTGATAAATAAAGTTTAATAACTAATTTTTCCATTAAGAATTGTCGCCAAGCCTAGTGAATTGAAAACCTAGGTGTGAGTAGAACCTTAGAACAAAAAAAAAAACTAATTAGACATATAACAGGAAGGGGGTAAAGAAAATTCAATCATTAATAATTAAAGTGGAAATTTTAATAAAGGATTAATTAATAAAAGGGGTATTTTTTTTTTTGTCTAAACCTGTTAATTCTGAACTCGGTTATAAAAAGGGGAAACTTTAAGAAAAGGGGAAACTTAAAGAAAAGGGGGAAACCTAAGGAAAAGAGGAAACTTAAAGAAAAGGGGAAACTTAAGGAAAAAGGGGAATGTCTAACTTAGTAAGGAATCTAGCCTTTGGGACTTTCTATTTATGAACTCAACTAGGAATTAAGTAAGGAGTAAGTCATTTAATAATTGTAAGGGAATATTGGGACGCCGAGGAGTGTTTTTAGGAACGTTTTTAGGTGGGTGAGGGAAATAGGAATATTTAATTAATTAATAAAATTTATTTTCTTGTGCAACTATGGGATCTGGCGACATGTGTACAGGGGAGGTTTTTCCTAATTAAATAAATAAAAATGGAATCTAATGAGGGTTTGGGAAACTAATGACTAAGAAACTCTATAAAAAGGATGGTGGAGGAGGAGTATGGATGACATCTTGATTCTGTAACGTTATGCTGCTGGAATTTCATCTTGAATGAACTTTCTGTTTTAGGATTTGGGATACCGACCTCAGGTAATGAGTGGTATCTTGACCCTGTGAGGCGAGATGGGTGCTAGCATTATCTAGTATAGTGTGTGTGGTCCCTTTGCGGCTCGGGGGGATCGGGGGGAGAAGAGTACCCCTAGCGTTGGCTGGGAGGTACCGATGAGGTCACATCAGTTGGCAAGCTGGAGCTGGACAGAGCACGTACGGGACAACGACCTCGAATCATTCACATTTGGCTATGGTACACATGTGTATATTGGTATTGAATGGTAGTTAAATTCCATGTATATGCATCTCTCTAACGTCAAAAGCACGGGTGTGTCATTGTGTTAAAAATTAGTTAATTTTTTGTCCTAGAAATTTATTGTTGTGAAATTTGGTCAAAGGGTAGTTAAATTATGTTCCTGCGGCTTCAATTAAGGTACTTCTATTCTGTTAAAATTTATGTTTTATTCAATGTAATACTATCCATAGATTTCATTTTTCTTCTTTTAGCGAATTTGTCTTAAAGAGCCCAGCGTTTTGTGATCAGAGAATTCAAAATTATCCCAACCTTATGCTCAATGTACCTTGATTGATTCCAATGGCAAACCCAAACTCTAAATGTAAATGACTTCTCTCCATTTTTTTTTATTGTTTTTAATACAAGAAAATTTGTGTTTTTATCGTTTGATCCTTTATCCTTTAAGTCATTAGTATGTGCCTGAGTAGTCGACCAAGAACCGAATCTACTATCTTTCATTGTAGGATCATGGATAATAACTGTAGGATCATTTCTCTACCCAGCAAGGAATTCTCTCCTGGGCATTTATTCCCTCATTAGCCTCTGGGATTATTGTGATTTATTTATCTACAAACTCGTTCTTCCACACAATAGTTTTGAGGAGGTCTCTCCAGTTCACCAAACGTTTTATCTCCTTTAGGACCCACAACTGGGTTTTTATTTTTGTGTTTTTCCTTATTCTGTATTTTTTTTTCTACTGTGCTTTTTTTTTATTACTGTGTGAATTACTTCATTATTTATTGTGTTTCCATTATGTGAATGCATTGGCGATTGAAATGTTTGATAACCCGATTAACTCATCCTGAATGTTACCTATTTTGGAGAAAAAATTGTAAATCGTGAATGGCCTGAGGCAGACTATGTGGTGTTTTAATCCCTATGACTATTTTGAACAACATTTCATTTACCTCTACTCGATATTTTTTTTGCATTTATATTTACCACACCATATCCCTGGAAGGGTCTCTTTGTGATGACTACTCAAAATTATTGGTAAGCATTACGTTGTAAACTGAGATTCCTTGTCAGAAGTTGTTGACAGTTTCTTGGAATCTTTCCATCCATCAATACGAAGGTTAGCTTCTTGTGCACTTATCCTTGCCTTGCGTTGTCTTTTTAGTCCCTTTTTTTCATTAAAGGTTGAACGTTGATCCCTCACAGGAGGTAGTAGCAAGGTCCCATCTCCCATCCCCTATCTGGTAGCTCTTATGATTAACATCCATTGAGGAAACTAGCCACGACAACTGGCTAAAAACTGCAGGAAGGATGCTCATAATTCTAAGTTGTTCCATTATTGTTTCTCCACGGAGAATATATGGATGCAAATTTCTGTTAAATGGTCTGTATGACAAATCGTTTTGATGTGTGTAGGAACTAGGATTCTGGACGAAGAAAAATGGCATTATGTTTTTTGGGGGTTTGATTTTGATAGAGAGTTGGTTTTGAATGCTCACGCTCTTTGTTGTATATTCAATTTTATTTTAAAACAGTAATATATACAAAATTTCTTGAAAAGGGTATGACAACTCGCTCACATTATCCAACCGTTTACTCAAGAATAAAACCAATGAGAACATTTTCCTTGTTGTAATTGCTCCTTTCGATTGTTCCCAGCCATTGACAGTGTTGAGTTGTTAGAGAAACAATTTGATTATCCAGGTATTGACAATGCTGAGTTTGTCAGAGGACTCACATGAATGAATTAAATATTTGTGCATTAATTGCTACAATGGTAATAGATTACTTGTTTAATAGATTAATTGTTGCAATAGTAATAGATGCAACGGTAATAGATTAATTTCTTAATTGCAATGGTAATAGATTAATTTTTGCAATGGTAATAGATTAATATATTAATTGCAATGGTAATAGATTAATATATTAATTGCAATGGTAATAGATTAATTGATTAATTGCAATGGTAATAGTTCACTCATTTGCACTTAGTCATGATGATTTAACAACTAATGGTTTATTGTTTATTTGTGTAAAAGTTTAATGTCTTGCGCAAGATTAATGGTTGAGGGTTTAATAGCTTTATTAGCTAAATTGATTAATAGTTTAACAATTTAATTGGTTACTATGTGCCTTGTGCCTTAAGTTGAATTGTAAATGGTTGTTGGTCATATTTGTTACACCACATATGATTTCTTTGTAGGAAAACAAGAAATCCTTCGGTTAGTTGCGCAATTTAAATTTGAATGATGTCACCTTACGTCTTGTTTACTTGTTGATTGGGCGACTAGCGTATATTCTTAGTGTATTTATTGACAGATAATTTGGTCTCCTAGCATGAGGAATTTTTCTTGGGTCAAAGGTATAGATATGTTATGTTGCACCATGGTTATTGTCATGCCTATCGCCTTGTGAAGACATGATTCCTGATGAGGGGATCATTGTGCACCCAACGTGGGCATATTGTTCATTGTAACTGATGTTGGTACTTGGTTTTGTAACGCCTTAATGTGATTGGTTTTGATCACCGTAGAGGTTTCTAGTTACTAGTTGTCGAAGTCGTGTCAGGATTGCTTGATGTTGTCTCTTTGCTTAGTAGGCGTGATCTTGCATTTGACAGGAGGGATGTAGACACCTCCTTGCTCCTCATAATAGTCACCAGCCTTAAGACCTTAAATGGTCAAAATCGATGGGAACCTAGGATTGAGCATTGCTTATGTGTCCTAGAGGTCCTAACCTTGCAGGGTAGGATGGGCGGGTAGTCGTATCTATTTTTCATTTGATTGACTGTCATATGTTGCTTCCAACTACTTAATGTGCTAGTATGCTATGTCATTATGATTTTTTTGTCTGATTTGCGTGCATTGTGTTCATCGTCAAGTTGTGTTGATTATTTGTTGTTGTTGTTACCTTCCTTCTTTAGAAAAAAAAAATTTGCACTTGTTATGCGTCGCATGTAGTCGTAATGATGGGGTTGTTACAATATTAAGTATTTTGTGTGTTGAAAACTTTCTTTCATATTTATGAGTTTTTGTGATAACCATAACATTGTTTTATTATGCATCCATAAATCATTTCATTAAGTGTGTTTATTTATAGCGCACAACAAATCGTGTAGTTTGTGCACTGAACTATGTCGTCAAGCATGTTTGGTGCACAATATTTGAAACTGTGTCGTGCAAAGTAGTTTGCTCGTGACATCGATCCAAGATCTGGTATCATATCATGTTCTATCAGAACAATTTTATCAGAGCAACAACTCTTTTGAAAAGTGAAATATGGCTTCTACCTCAAATCTGCAACCTCCCACTTTTACATGAAAAACTTATGAGATGTGGTCCTTGACCATGAAGGAATTGTTCCTAGGTCAATATGTATGGGATATAGTTGAAAATGGTTATGTGGAACCAATAGATCACACAACATACAAGGTCCTCACACAAGCTTAGAAGGATGTCTTGAAAGATGAAATAAAGAAGGATGGAAAGGCGATGTTTTACATACATCAAGCCATGCATGAGAGAATACTTCCAAGAGTTGCATTGGAAAATAAATCCAAGGAAGCATGGGACATATTACAAACCTCTTATCAAGGTATGGATAAAGTAAATACTACAAAATTACAAAATATTAAAAGATATTTTGAAACTATGTTAATGAAAGATTCAGATACAGTAGATACCTTTAACACCCATGTCATTGTCCTGGTAAATCCGATTAAGTCTCATGGTGAAGCCATAGAAGACATAAAAAAAAATTAGAAGGTACTTAGGAGTATTCCTCCTAAGTTTGATACCCTTGTTGTGAATCTAGAAGAGAAAAAAGACCTGATTAAGTTCAATCTGGATGAAATGCAAGCTTCCCTCATTAATCATGAACACAGATTGAATAGGTAAAGCATGTCATTAGATAATGCATTTTACGCACAATCATCTATAAGTCGTGGAAGAGGGGGGGTGGGGGATAACTCTAGAAGAAGAGGAAGAACTTATGTCAGAGGAGGATCCAGTAGCAGTCCTAGAAATACTAGTGGAAGAGGTCAAAATCCACGTACGATCCAACCAAGTGGTCATAGAAATGACAAATAAAACATTCAGTGTCATTAATGTAAAAACTATGGACACTATGCATATGAGTGCATAAAGGGATAGTATAATCAGAACAAGCAAGGTCAAGATTAGTCAAAAAATGCAAATAACCAAATTCACCCTATGTTTATGGAGCGCGTTGAAGTAATTCATATAGTATCCCCGGTTAAATGCAATATTGATCAATCAAGTCCATGTGACATATGGTATTTAGATTCAGGCTGCAATAACAACATGAAAGGAAACATATAATTGTTTTCTAGTTTGGATGAGTCATTCCAAACCAAGGATACACTTGGAACAAATATCTAAGTCACTATATTAGACAAAGGCATTATAAACATCTTAAGAAAGCAATGAGAACAAAAAGTTATTTTTGATGTATATTATGTTTATGGTCTGAAGAATAATATGTTGAGCATAAGACAATTGTTACAGAAAGGATATAGAATCTACATGGAAGATAATCACTGTGTGATTATGAATAAATGCCCAAGCAATCAACTTATTGCAAGAATCCAAATGACAAGTAACAAAATATTCCCATTGACATTGAAGCCAACCAAGAAGAAGAATGCAACACTAGCTTTTGGTAAAGGAAAATGTGTGTAGTTAGACACTGCATTGAAAGTTCACACAACTCCAATGAATAAAATAGTGTGTGCAATATCAAGAAAGGAGAAAATGGTGCACAAATGAAGGTAGCATTCCAATATGAAGTACAATATGATTCCTAGTTATGGAATTTGAAATTTGGACATTTTAACTTTGGAGGTCTAAAGCTACTACATACAAAGGATATGGTAAAAGGTTTACCATTGATTGAAAAATTAGAAAATATATGTGAAGGATGCATTTTTGGAAAGCATCACAAATAATCATTTCCAGTTTAAAATTATTACAGAGCAAAAGATCCACAGGAAATTGTACACTCAGACATTTTTGGACCAATGCAAACTCTCTCTATATAAGGAAGTACTTATTTTTTGACATTTATTGATGATTTCTCAGGAAAAACATGGATTTATTTGTTAAAGCATAAATCTGATGCATTGGGTTGTTTTCAATAGTTTAAATCACTTGTGGAGAAGCATAGTGGCTATTACATCAAGTGTCTGAGAATTGACAGAGGAGGAGAATACATCTCAAGATAATTTCATAACTTTTGTAAATTTCATGGCATCTACAAGCAATTTACCACACAATATTCACCACAACAGAATGATGTCATAGAAAGAAAGAACTACCGTATACATCTTGAATAGATGGCCGACAAAGAGTGTGAAGAACAAAATTCCTCAAGAATCCTGGATAGGATTAAAGAATAATGTGGCACACTTAAAGGTTTTTGGTTGCGTCGCATACACACATGCTCCAGATGAGATGAGAAAGAAGTCGGACAACAAAGGACAAAAATCTATATTTGTTGGGTATTGTGAAGAAACAAAAGGATACAAGCTATATGACCCTATCGCAAGAAGAGTCATAATCAGCCATGATGTTCACTTCATGGAGAATGAAGCATGGGATGGAAGCATAGAAAATACAATGTAAATTATTGATGCAATGGAGCATGATGAAACAAAATAAGAAGAGGTGTTTCAAATACTGTGTACAAGTTAGTGTGCATTCCATTCTACACCTGGAACTGCGACATAAATCAGAACACATAATACTCAGGTGAAAACAACAGGTGTGCACTCTACCCCTAGAGCATAGAAAACATCAACAAACAGTATGAGTAGTTCTACATCCCCATATCCAACATTAGCAAGTTTGTTACCAAGTCAAGAAGTCTGTGCAACATCTATAATGAAGATGCAACAAATTCATTTTCAGTTTTTTCTTTGTTTTCACAAACAGATGATCCATTAACTTTTGAAGAAGTTGTCGAATATGATGTATGGGCGCAAGCTATGGATGAAGAAATCATATGCATAGAGAAAAATCAGACATGGAAGTTAGTTGATGTACTTGGTGACAAGGATGTGATAAGTGTCAAGTGAATTTATAAAACCAAGAAAGATGTTGAAGGAAATGTGAAGAAGAACAAGGAAAGATTAGTTGCAAGATGTCTTACACAACAACCTGGAATTGATTTCAATGAAACATTTGCACCAGTTGCATGCATGGACATAGTCATAACTGTTTTAGCAATTGTTGTGCAGTACATGTGGCAAGTTTATCAGATGGATGTAAAGTCATCATTTCTAAATGGACACTTAGAAGAAGAAGTGTATGTGGAACAACCATAAGGTTATGAGGTTCCATGACAAGAAAACAAAATGTACAGATTAAAGAAAGAACTGTATGGATTAAAGCAAGCTCCCAGAGCTTGGTACAGTCGCATTGATTCTTATTTCACACAGAATGGATTTCAGAGAAGTGAAAATGAGCCAACATTGTACATCAAAGAAAATCACCAAGGTAATATGTTATTTGTTTTCTTATATGTAGATGATTTGATATTTACAGATGATTTTGGCATATAAGAATTCAATTCAATCATGAAGGATGAATTTGAAATGATTGATTTAGGGCTTTTAAGATATTTTCTAGGAATAGAAGTTCATGAGTCCAAAACTGGTATATTTACCTCACAGTGTAAGTATGAGAATGGAATATTGAAAAGATTCAATATGATAAATTCATATGTATCTTGCAGCGAAAATACCTGCAACGAAAAGACCTGATATTATGTATGGAGTGAGCCTGATTTCAAGGTTCATGGAAAATCCAAAAGAATCACATTGGAAGGTAGGAAAGAGAATTCAGAGATATGTGAATGGAACAAAATATTTTGGCATTAAGTACTCTACTTCGGAAGAATTCATACTTATTAGATACACTGAGAGTGAATGTGGAAGTAGCATAGATGACAGGAAAAGAACCTTTGGGACACAATTCATTTTGAAATAGGTATGGTATCATGGGAATCAAGGAAGCACCCCATTGTGACTCTTTCTTTAGCAAAAGAAGAGTATGTTGCAACTACAAGCGCAACTTGTCAAGTAGTTCGGATGAGAAGAATGTTAAAATGTTTGTTGCAGGAACAATAAAAACCAACAATATTATTCTCAGCAACAATTCATCCATCATGTTATCAAAGAACCATGTGTTTCATAAGAAAAATAATCATATTGATGCAAAGTAACATTTTATTAGATAATTAGTGAATAACAAAGAGATTTTTTTAGAATTTTGCAGGTCAAAAGAATAAGTCACATATATCTTTACAAAGGATTTAACAAGAGATGCATTTCAACATATATGTAGTAGTTTGGGAGTCTGCACAGTAACAGAGGAGTGACAGTAAATGAAAAATTCAATTTTTTGATGATTTTTTTTTTTGTAATCCCACCTACTTATAATTAAGGGGGAGTGTTGTAAATAGTAATTACAAGTTAGTGATATCTTCATATCTATGCCAAATTTTCAGTCATTCGTTTTTTCATTCAGTCTGTCTGACAGTCTGAAAGTGCAAAGTCGCACGTTTAGTCAAACTCATTCTAAGTCAGTCGGCATGCAAGGGAGTTATAAATGGAGCCGATATTTATTTTTCTCGAGTTTCATTAAGTAGTTGAAAAGTCAATCATATTAATGGTCGTCTTTAATGTAAATTCAGTTTTACTTCTATAGGAAGTTTGAGTCGGAGTCCATATAAGTCTGAGTCCTTTAGTTATTCGATTATGCAGGATGCAAAGAGACAGATGCAATTGATGGAGAGAAGAAACAGATAGGTAGAGAGGAAGGAGAAACAATAGAAACTAAGGAGGTGAAGAAGTCTGAGCACAAGCTCTGTGTCTGTAAAGTCAATATAAGTCATTTGAGCCGAAGCTCATCTTTGTTATTGTATTTTGTATTCTCACACTGTTTCGAAGTTATTCATATCAAGTATTTTGTGTGTTGACAAGTTTTGTCATATTTTTGAGTTGATGTGCTAAGCATAGAACTGTGTTCTTATGCATCCATAAATCATTTCATTAAGTGTGCTTATTTACAACACACAACAAATCGTGTAGTTTGTGCATTGCATAGTTCGTTTTGAGAACTTTGTCACAAATCTTGTTTGATGCCCAGTATTTGAAACTATGTTGCACAGAGTAGTCTATGTGTGACATCAATCCAAGACCTACTAGATTCTTGGAGAAGTTGCACTCCTACTACCCAATTTCTCTCTTTTATTGATAATTCAAAATTAAATCCAGAATGAGACAATGTATATATAACAGGAGAAAATTTTCTATGGCAGCTACTAATAGCATAAGAATTATGACTTTTGTAATCCCACCTACTTATAATTAAGGGGGAGTGTTGGAAATAGTAATTACAAGTCGATGAGATCTTCATGTCTCTGCCGATTTTTCAGTTAGTCGTTTTGTTAGTAGTTTTTTTAGTAAGCCAAAATTGTCACTGAGTTAGTCTGTCTGACAGTCTGCAAGTGCAAAGTCGCACGTTTAGTCAAACTCGGTCTAATTTAGTTGGTAAGAATGAGAGTTATAAATGGAGACGATATTTTTCTTTCTCGAGCTCATTTAAGTAGTTGAAGAGCCAGTCGTTTTTAATGTTAAGTCAATTTTAGTTCTACAGGAAGTCTGAGTCGGAGTCCATATAAGTCTGAATCTTTTAGTTATTCAATGATGCAGGATGCAAAGAGACATATGAAATTGATGGAGAGAAGAAGCGGAGATGTAGAGAGGAAGGAGAAACAGCATCAACTAAGGAGGTGAAGAAGTCTGAGCATAAGCTCTATGTCTGTAAAGTCAACATAAGTCATTTGAGGCGAAGCTCATCTTTGTTATTGTATTTTGTATTCACACACTATGCTGAGGTTATTAATATCAAGTATTTTGTGTGTTGACAAGTTTCTGTCATATTTTTGAGTTTATGTGCTAAGCATAGAACTTCTGCATCCATAAATCATTTCATTAAGTGTGTTTATTTACAACACACAACAAATCATGTAGTTTGTTCACTGCGCAGTTCGTTTTGAGAACTTTGTCGCAAATCATGTTTGGTGCACAATATTTGAAACTACATTGCGTAGAGTAGTCTGCGCTCGACATCCACGACCTATTGGGTTCCTGGACAAGTTGCGCTCCTACTACCCAATTTCTCTCTTTTATTGATAATTCAAAATTAAATCGAGAATCAAATAATGTATTTATAACACGAGAAAATTTTCTCTAGCAGCTACTAATAGCATAAGAATTATGATTTTTGTATTTATTAGCTATTTGCTTCTAGGAATGGTGGGTTCTAGTTTTACGTATATGCTTAGCAATGTTGGTGCATTGGGGGCAACATTGAATAGTTGAAACACTAAAATACTACAATCATTTTATAAAAATGGTTGATGTACACTATAGTAATAAGAACCATTGGATCTGAAAGATGAAATTGATCGAAATATATCAACCATTTTTATAATGTGATTGTGCTAGTTACGATTAAGTTAGTGCAATTGGCTACCATTACAATTACGATAGCTTGAGCTAATTGACCGTGATGGGAGACATTAAGTACGTATATCTTCATCAGTGGTCAACAGCGCCATGAGCGTACGGAGGATCTGGATGGTTAAAGTAAACACGTTGACCATGTCGAAATGTTTGAGACTCTGACCAACATTGTGGCTTTGAAATGATACATTTCAAAATTTCACAAACGGAGTCAAAGTCACCTAGCCTCCACAATTGTATTGGCAAACATGCCATCTAGATTTTTGAATATAATGTGTGCATGATCCCCAATGTGTAGGAGTGGGTCAGCACAAAAGTTAAATATTGGGTCAACACGGAGTAGTTCAAATGCTTTAAGATTTTTAATTTTTTTTAGTAATTATTATCAAAATTTGGTAATGTAATTGGTAGTGTAATTGTTGGTCGCAATTTTACATTGAGTGTATAAATCGTTTAAATATATAATTTAGCCACTAAAATCTACATTCTAACTAACTGTTTTCTAAATATCTCACCAAAAAAGGTAAAACCCATCGACATTGATATAAATGACTGTAAAGTATAAAAACGTAAAACGTTTATACTACGTCGTTAAAAAATGCAGTCTTTTTATCTGTGGGCTATTGATGAGAATTGGAGGTGCTCCGTTGGCATATTCACGAAATATTTGATTCTTATAGACTAGTTCATAGTTAGATCACCAAAGTTCGACGGATGGTACACGCAAATAAACCGCCATAAAGTTTGATGGAGGGCATACACAAGGAAACCGCCATGAATGATACGAGCAATTATGAAAAGGTAATTACGATCGAATAAACGATTTATCTATTTTATTTTTTTTCAATAATATTTCTCACATCCGCGTGAATTTTAATTTTTTTCAATAATATTTTGATCATCTATTATACAAAAATAAGGATTCAACCCTTCAAAAACAAGGGTTGCATGGCAACTCAGTCCCTATCTAGTTAGTTGAGAAATACATGTTGAATAATAAACTTAATATAATTAAATGCATAAATAATGAATAGTTTTGTTCAAAAAACATAAACACCAAACATAAACAATTAAACACATAATTAATTAAACACATAAGTAATGAATAGTTTTGTTAGATAATACTAACTAGACATAAACACCAAACAAAATCAATAATTTAGATATAAATTTTTAAATACTAAAAAAATAAAATTAATTTACATTGATATGCAAATGTATGTGTATGTATATATATATATATATATATATATATATAGTTTGTATTTTTTTATTTTATTTTATGAATTTTATTTACTTATTATTTTAATTTATAAGAATATAGGAAGGTGGGAATGGAGAGATATTAATAGATAAAGTTTATTAATAAGGGGGGCATATTAATAGATAAAGTTTACTAATATAGAGTGTGGGACGGAGGGTCATTAATAGATAAAGTTTATTAATATAAGAATATAGGAGGGTGGGAGGGGGGCGATATTAATAGATAAACTTTATTAATATAGAGGATGGGTGGGAGGGAGGAAGAATCATTAATATATAAAGTTTATTAATATAATAAACTTTATCTATTATATTAATAAACTTTATCTATTAATACCTCCCCCTCCCACCCTCTATTAATATAGAATTTATATATCTCATCCACATTGCACATTGATTGTACAATCAATTATTTCTATTTTTAAATAAAAAAATAACATAAGTATTTATTTAATAATAATAAT
This sequence comes from Picea glauca, assembly GCA_000966675.3. Classification (NCBI taxonomy): domain Eukaryota; kingdom Viridiplantae; phylum Streptophyta; class Pinopsida; order Pinales; family Pinaceae; genus Picea; species Picea glauca. The sequence continues at coordinate 293,672 of JZKD02S1903289.1, forward strand.
AATAATAAATATTTATATCAAAATAATATTAATAATTAAAAGAGAAAAAATTAAAAATACATAGTATAAAACCGACATTCTTTTCAAAATTCTATTTAATTTTTTACAATAAAAACAAATGCAGAATGCATAGTAAAAAACAACTAAATTAAAGTAAATTAAAAATACATAGTATACAATCGACATTCTTTTCAAAATTTCATTTAAATTTTTATAATAAAACTAAATAAAACTAAATTAAAAATACATAGTATACAATCTACATTATTGTAAAAATTTCATTTAAATTTTTACAATAAAAACAAATGCAGAATGCCACAATAATTTTATGGTATTCAAATGCCACAGTAATTTTTAAAAAAAACCAATAAAATCTTTAAAACCAGTTGATTAACATAAAGGCCACGCTAGAAGCTTCTATATACATAAACAACAAACAAAATTAATAATTTAAATATAATTTTTTAAATACTAAAAAAAAATTTGATTTGCATTGATATGCAAATATGTATATATAAAGTTTAGATTTATTTTATAAATTTTATTTATTTGGTATTTTAACTTATAAAAATATAAAATTTATATGGTGTATATTTCAATGGGATGTTAAAGTACTGTAAACCAAAGGATGAATCTCGACATTCAATGATGAATATTCAAATTATACACCATTAAATATTACAACCCTTAATGAAAAAATATATCCAAATTTTATAATGTAGAACACGAATAGCTTGGTAGATTGTTGTTTAACAACTCGGGGTTTGCGTAGAGTATTTTTTTATTTGTCACGCGGTTAAAGGTCCGTCGTTGAGTGTAAAGTTGTACGGATCAGGCATAGGCAGCGTGTACCGAAATTGACGGACACCCAAATTTACGGAAAACATGGAGAAGCATTGACTGAAATCATTTATGATATAATTAATTTTATATATCGATTAATGTGAAATTTGTAATTATATATCAAAACTATTATTCAATTCAATTAACTTTTAGAAAAATAATTTTTTTTATTATATAAATAAATATATATATCTATTTATTATATTATACATTAGATGTAACACAAAAATATAAAATTAATAGAAACTAATACAAGTTCAAAGAGCACATTTATTGCTATAATCCGTAGCCTTTGGCAGGGACTAATAATTTAAATTCTTGTCAGCTAAAAAAATCAGAAATCACGACAAAAAATATTGGAGAGCATTCACATTGTATTGGTTGTGTTCTCCGGTAACTCGCTTCGGCACTGTGATTTCGACCACGCGTTGGTTTTACGCGGGTCCTACGAATGCCATTTCCACGAAGTGTAGAAAAGGACTCCTGTCAGCTTTCTCCAGCTTCATGCGAAACGGAACCGCACCGCGTCTTCCATCGTATGGGGAGGGGTCAGATCTGCATGACTGGAAAACATGGTCAATTTAAATGAAATTGAGAATGTTTTTTATTTTCTCCACTAACTTGCTCGGGCACTGTGATTTCGACCACGCATTGGATTTACGCGGGTCCTACGAATGCTGTTTTTTCTCCGGTAACTTGCTTGGCAACTGTGATTTTGACTACGCGTTGGTTTTACGCGGGTCATACGAATGACGGCTTCTCTCCCATAACTTGCTTGGGCAGTACGAATGCCGTTTCAACGAAGTTAAAAAAGTAAAACGTTTTTAAACACACGGCGTTGGGTTGGTTTGGTTGGGGAAGCTTCCACCTCAATCGGGATCTCTTGTGATCCATCCACTGTCAATTACCTATATAATGTGGACAAGTTTTGGGGTGACCATGAGGACATGTGTTATTGAAATATTTAACTTCGCTCTTTTCATTAACTCCCAAATCCCGAAGGAAGTTAGGTGATATAATCCAGGCTCTGTATTGTAATATCTGTTGTATTTTAATCACAGTATTTCTTCGCAGAGATGGCCACCTCCTCACAAGTTTCTCAAAATAAGCGACGGAGAGATGAGTCTTGGAATGACGGATTGGCTTTGCCAGAGGCGAAGCGAACCAATGGCGGATTAACCTTAGCGTATGACAGTTATCTCGTGGCCTTGTTCGACAAGATCGATAATATGAGCGCTAATATCTGCAATCCAGAAGAGAGAGACGTTGGGATCAACAGGGTTATAAATTCTCTCGAAGATGAAATTGCTGATCAGATGCATTCAAATACGCAAGGTGAATTGACTGCAGGCTGGAACTCTAAACCGATCTCAGTGACGTCTGATATTGGAAACTTCACGTATTACGATGATGTTCGCGCAGAGCTTGATTTCTTCGTAGACCAGTTTACTCCGGATGAAATCATCATGAACCATATCGATGGAGATTCAATTCCCAATATTATGTATTTGGATGCCGTGCATAGCTATGTTGAGACCAACCGAGTTTTGTACTGGTCTATGTGGGAAGATGATATTTTGCAGTTGAATGAATATCCAGTCATTCAAAATGAATTTTCATCGCCACAGCAAGTTTTCTATGGGTATCTGTGGGAGGATGATATTTGGCAGTTGAATGAACATCCAGTCATTCAAAATGATTTTGCATCGCCACAGCAAGTTTTCTATGAGCCTCTATGGGAGGATAATATTTGGCAGTTGAATGAACATCCAGTTATTCAAAAAGATTTTGCATCGCCACAGCAAGAAGAATTTGGAATTAATGGAGCTGATTTTCATGATGTTTGGAACTAGACCGAACGAGATGTGCCAACTAGATACGATCGTAAAATGTAGATGTTGAGAAGAAACTTTGCCTCGGTTTATAAGTTAAAATCATTTTCAGTCCCAAGCTACTTCCTTTGAAGTGTCATAGCTTTGAAGTCGTTTGTAACATGTAACTCAAAATCGTATCCTAAAAGACTTAGGCCGGCGCGAAACCTTCGTTTTCATTCAGCTGAACTTTAGTGTCGCGTTGTTTAATGATTTCTAAAATTTCAGAGAACCTAAGTTTAAACAAAATGTGGTCAATAAAATATTTAAATATCTAACTGCATTATCTAAACTGCCAAAACGTATAACGTTCTAACTGTATTATCTAAAATTCCAAAACGTATAACTTTTAGGCCGTTATACTTGTTCCCTTAGCAAATTTACCCGTGCCCTAGATTTCAGACATGCAAGGAACGCAAATTCAGTCCAAAGCATCTGGAGATCGGAGATGGATGGGTAGAGCGAGCTAGAAGAAAAATTACTTTGCTGAGTGGCATGCTATTTTTTTCATAAGAAATTACCTGATCCTTTTAGACGCTGGAGTTTCTTGATTACACATTGCTCCTCATCTTCGTTTCCTGTGGGAGATGAGATGAAATTTGAAAAGCTTTCCAAGCCATCACACTCTACATATCCAATATTCCAATATATTTCATGACTAGGTTAATCATAATAAAATGGATTCTGTTAATAATTTAAACCTGGCAATGAGTTGGTGAGCAGTGTAATTTTTTAATATAATTAAGTAAATGTAAAAAAGTAAACACTTAAACTTAAGTTTTTATAAAAGCAAGAAAATTAATGGTTAAAATCACAACCCTTGATGTGTAACGACCTAAAATATTCCATCCACATTTAATCATGTCCATACAAAACACATTAAAAACTAAAACCCTATTAAAAATGCCCATTTCCAATATTTCCATACTGAGTATAAATTCCCAAATTCCAAAACGTATAACTTTTAGGCAACGTTCTTTTCTTTTCTTCGCAGTCAGTAATCGAAGAATAAGATTATCTCAGTTTGACTTCTATTTCTACAAGTTAATCCGAAAAAGCACACACGTTTCAATCTTACTATCAGTGTCAGATCTATTCTAAATTCTTTGGTTTCTCTTCTTACGAGTTTGATTACACCGTGGGATTACTGGGATTACTATTAACGAATCCTTATAAAGACGGCTATGATATGGTACTTATGAAAGAACACTATATCTCTTTATCTGCTAACCAAACCCTCAAATCTTCAAAATCTGTCCTCTCAAGTCATAGTGGAATTTGATGAGAAGTATTTTGATTATCAACTAGGTATACATATTAATGTTCCAAGTTGTTTGAGCTGGTCAACGAGTTTGTATTGATGAATTGCTTTTGAGAGAAGTTGAATCACCTTACTAATTTGTAGTGTAAGATAGTGTCATACTAATTTGTAGTGTAAGATAGTGTCATATAGATTGGGTTATTGATGTTACATCTAAAGATATAGTAGTAATTGTGGTTGTGTATAAATGTCTTACAATGAGGTTTTGTTGGATAGGCATTATGGAAATAAGATACATGAAAAATCATAGGTATAGAAGATGTGTGTAAAAGAAGAAGGAAGACTCAAGAGTGCAGTGTGTAGTTGAGGTGCATTCGGGAGTACACTGCGAAGTTGAAGCACATTCAGGAGTACAATGCGCACTGAGAAGAATAAATAAGAGGAATACATGCAAAAGAATAAAGCAACGAATAAAGAAATTCAAGAAAGAGGGTGAAAAGTAAGGATGATATCTCGATGGGCTAAAGATAGAAGGACACAGAAAAGCCGAAAGAACAACAATCAAAGTGAAAAAAAAACAAGCAGATGGAAAAACAATCTAAACAACAAAACAACACGAGTTATCATGCTTTGTAATAGGGTTTTGGGATGAACCAAGTAGAGTTTTAAGCCCTAGAATTTATGTATAAATATTTAATGGGTTGGAAGAATATGGGTTATGTTGGTTGTTGTTGTTCTTCTTCTTGATTGAATTGAGGAAGTAACCACTGAGTCTATGTCTGAGTGTTGAGAAGATGTTGCAGAGAGAGAGAGGCTTGCACTACGGAATGGCTAGGAAAGGAGAAGGAAATGATCATATGATGTATCTTTGTAAAGCGCAGTGCGCAAGCGTGAGACAATTACCAAAAGAATAATGAAGAAGCTCGTCTTTGTGGACGTAGCCCAAAGTTGTGTGAACCACGTTAACTATTGTGTTTGTGTCTTTTGTGTGATTTTTCATGGATTCTGTGTGGACGCATATTATATTAGATTTTTCTTATGGGTAATCATTGCGCAAAAGTTACGACTATTACAATAATGGGATCATGTTGTAATTTGGAACATAATGGTAATATGAATCAGAATTCACTAAGTAGCTAACTAAGAACAAAAACAAAACAATGCACACATAACTAGTAAGTAAGAATGAATAGAATTATCACCTCCCATTCCCTAACTATTGCAGAAACCTGGTTGTCCCAATAGGTACCCCGGGTGAGACTTCATCTTCATGCAGGTGATTCCGAAAGGGCCATTGTCTAAAGGCTTTTGTTTGTCAAGATAATTCAAACCTAGGGTCTTACAACCATGTGAAGCGCCAACAAATGGTTCTATTATCGGGGCCCAGAATCTGTGATTGAGGGAATGTTTTGGAGGTCGAATAAGAAAGAGATATGAGAATGGTTAGAAGGGAAGGAACGATATTTTTCTCGGAAAGAGAATAGAAACACTCGGATGAGTAATGAACAATGTATGCAAAGGTATGTGTACACACAGTTGCATGAAATTTTCTTTGGCGAATTTCCAACTATTCTGACTGAGTGGTTAGAAAGACTTGTAAAAAGTATTGGAGGGTACCTGACGGCTACCCCGCCCCTCGCGAGCATGGTCGCCCCACCAGGACCTTCACAAATCCGCGGCCCGAAGAGTTGACACTCTTCCTCCCCTTTTCGGGGTTTCGCAACCCACAGACTCTCTCACACACGCTTCCCCCTTTATAACTTGCCTGGGGAAAAGAATCGGAGTCTCGCCTCTCGCGAGTCCCGACGTCGAATGTCTTTTTCCCGGATTCCCCAGACCGAGGAAAGTCAACGTTGACTCTTCCTTCGCTTCTCGCCGCTCGGAGGATGTGTCCTCTCGCACCCGGACTCAGAAATCCCGAAATGCCGATCCCGCGGTCTCGCCTTCTC
>JZKD02S1903289.1:300131-322870 GCA_000966675.3 Picea glauca
TAAATCGGCGGCGCTCCTCAAAATAGTCACGACCGTGACCCTGACGTCTCCCTTTGAAGTCTTTTCCATCTTCCCGTGCAGGCGCGCACGACGAGGTGCGGATGCTCCTGCATTAGTACCGAACCGCAACGCCAATGAATTGGACTCCTAAGTTGGTAAGACAACTCAATTATGTAAGTAATAAAACTTCTCGCGCAGTGGATTTCCAGTTAGATAGTATATTCAAAGGACATATTACATAATTTGCAGTAAATTGTACAAAGTCATACAGTGTTGCAGAAATGGACTTTTTCAAAGTTCCGTGTGGAAGGTTCATGAAATCATTGGGTACGTGGATAAAGATGTTGTTGTATGACAAGTGCATGATGACAATGGAGTATGAATGCTAAGGGGCTTCACACACATAGGGGAACTGGGGGATGACAAGAATATAGTCTAAGGACATGAAGAGAATGAAATAAGAAATGAAGAAAGAAAGGAGGGACTGCGAATGAAAAGAACCGAAGAAGGTATACTAGATGAAGAAGATGAGTTTGGAGAACTACACATAAGAAGGAGGTAGAAGAGGCGAAAGACCAAGGCTGAGAAAAGAGGTACAAGAGGAGAGGAAGAGGAGTTCCAGTCCAGACCTATAATAGAAGAACCGTTAAAAATCCTACTCACATTAGATCGTCTGTTGAATCCATGACCCCGTGTGCATCACCACAATCAGAGATAACAGTTGAAGACTTATCAAAAACACTTATAGTTAGCCAGGGAGGACATAGTAGTAGCAATCATAACAGTTGAAGCAGTGTGTAGACTCAAAGTCAACCAACATCACCAAGAGGAGGGACTACAAAAAGTAACATGGCAGGGGTAGACAATACCCTCAGACTATTCTAGTTCCATGGAGTTGGGTCAAAGGACCCAGAACAAGCTCTGTTTGACTGTGAGACAACTTGGGCTGCAAAGAATGTTCAAAACGAGGCCGTGAAGATTGCATAGTTAGCAACAACATCTAGAGGTTGTGCGTTAGTCTAATACATGAAGTTGCAAAGTACCACACCTATAGGATAGGCCAGGACTTTTGCAGACATAAGAAAAGCATTGTTAAAAGAGTTCAAGAGGCCAAAGTCTGATTCATAGTACATTACAGAACTGGAGGAGATTAAACAAGTGCAAATAGAGTCGATATGGGACTTCGATCAAAGTTTCAAGGAATGGATGGGTAGGCAAAATTTCCAGATCCCTCATCAACAACATCAAGGATGGTTTATTATAGGACCTCTACCACATATTCAGAGGCCATTGATTCAACATAAGGTTGTGTCGTAGCCTAAGGCTCTAGAAATTGCAATGAAATTGGAATCATCTCCTATAGGAGATAGTGGAGGGATGACGCAATTTCAAATGAAGTTAGTTTCTTTTACGATTCAAATGGAATAACTTACAAAAGGGAAGGAGAAACACTAACAAGTATGGTGTACCAAGTGTAAGATTGAAGGTTATCACAAGGATCAATGCTTAACATTCACACAATATTTGGTGACTGGAGTGTTGAATCCTCTACCATGAGGGGGGTATTGTGAGATATGTAAGAAATGGGGACATCATCCAATTGAGTTTCCAGTACTACAAAAGTATCATAGCACACTAAGGAACGTATTTTGCAATTTTTGCAAGTTAGTTGGACATGAAAATGAGGATTGTCCTTCATTTTATTTGATGAAGGAGCGCACTACAAATATGTACATGATTCAGGAGGAGAATGTTGCAACAGAAGGATATAGTCCACATTATAATAATTAGAGGGGATTTAATCGAGGGAACAGAAGAAATTTTGGTAGAGGAGGAGGAGGACCAATAATATGTTGCAATTGTAACCAACCGGGACACTTAGCCCATGACTACCCAAATATATGTAAAAATTTCACATACTATAGAGGATTAGACCATGCAACAGAAGATTGTCCTCATTCTGAGATAATCCAAATCAGAATGTACAAAAGATATCAACCAAAAAATGTAATGAAGGACCTAGAATAGTAGTTATTATGCACATAGGAGCTAGAACAGAGGCTGATGTGATGAATGGAGGAAAGCAGGTTGAGCAGTGGTTAAGGAAGCCAACAGGGCATATGCCAACGTTCGATCCTTAGCAATAAAAGGAGACATATCATAGGGCACTAAAATAGGTACTTGGATAATATTGGGGACCATCAAAGTCATTTGTGCCTCATGTCAGAGATCATGTTGTGCTAGAGAGGTCAACTGGGAAGGTAAAAACTCTAAGAGAATTCTTGAGAAGTTGTGTAGAGATAATGAAAAATGAAATTGCACTGAATGCACTATATGAAATGATTGATCATTTCATGCAAGGAAGGGAGACTCCCATTGCACATAGGGTGGTGAATCAAGTACTGCACAGGAAGAAGAATGATCCTCGTGGATATTGGTGGCCATCCACCTATTCCAACTGGATCCTCTTGACAGTTTTTAGTTCAACACGTTCTTCTGTACTTATTTTTAATTAAGGGTCATACACTTCTGGGGATTTACGAATCCCTCCACATCTTCCAGGTGGATACTAGTGGCCTCCCACTTAATCCGACTAGCTTATTTTGTATGTTTTCATGTTATCACATCTTGATGTACTTCTAAAGCTGTTTTGGGGCCCTAAACAGTTTTTTTTGGTTCACCACAATCAACTTGTAGACAAAGTTAGATTTCGATGGCCTAATGTGTAGTTCTCAAAAATACCTTTCCAACGGGCTATCGCGCGCCTAAAACGAAGGTCGTATGGAAAATTTATGACCCCAAGAAGTTGAGGTACCAACTTACCCATAGGGGCCCACATAACTTTTGGTGTTTCATCTCCTAGGGTTAGGTTTTTGGATGTATAGGGTTTTGGAATTCATGAGTAATGTTAAAAAGGTCTCTAGAGCCTCATTGTAACCATTCTTCTCAGACAGATGCAAGTAGAAACCACATCTCTTCTAAGAGATAGCTACCACCATTCGATCAAGTGTTTAAGTTCTGCAGTTTTACATTGCGCAGTTCGTTTTGAGAACTTTGTCACAAATCTTGTTCGATGCGGAGTATTTGAAACTACGTTGCACAGAGTAGTCTGTGCGCGACATCGATCCAAGACCTACTGGGTTCCTGGAGAAGTCACATTCCTACTACCCAATTTCTCTCTTTTATTGATAATTCAAAATTAAATCCAGAATGAGACAATGTATGTATAACAGGAGAAAATTTTCTATGGCGGCTACTAATAGCATAAGAATTATGACTTTTGTAATCCCACCTACTTATAATTAAGGGGGAGTGTTGGAAATAGTAATTACAAGTCGATGAGATCTTCATGTCTCTGCCGATTTTCCAGTTAGTCGTTTTGTTAGTAGTTTTTTTAGTAAGCCGAAATTGTCACTGAGTTAGTCTGTCTGATAGTCTGCAAGTGCAAAGTTGCACGTTTAGTCAAGCTCAGTTTAATTTAGTTGTTAGAATGAGAGTTATAAATGGAGACGATATTTTTCTTTCTCGAGCTCATTTAAGTAGTTGAAGAACCAATCATCTTTAATGTTGAGTCAATTTTACTTTTACAGGAAGTCTGAGTCGGAGTCCATATAAGTCTTAGTCCTTTAGTTATTCAATGATGCAGGATGCAAAGAGACATAAGAAATTGATGGAGAGCAGAAGCGGAGATGTAGAGAGGAAGGAGAAACAACATCAACTAAGGAGTTGAAGAAGTCTGAGCACAAGCTCTATGTCTGTAAAGTCAACATAAGTCATTTGAGGCGAAGCTCATCTTTGTTATTGTATTTTGTATTCGCACATTGTGCTGAGGTTATTAATATCAAGTATTTTGTGTGTTGACAAGTTTGTGTCATATTTTTGAGTTTATGTGCTACGCATAGAACTTCTGCATCCATAAGTCATTTCATTAAGTGTGTTTATTTACAACACACAACAAATCATGTAGTTTGTTCACTGCGCAGTTCGTTTTGAGAAGTTTGTCGCAAATCATGTTTGGTGCGCAATATTTGAAACTAGGTTGCGCAGAGTAGTCTGCGCTCAACGTCGATCCAAGACCTATTGGGTTCCTGGACAAGCTGCGTTCCTACTACCCAATTTCTCTCTTTTATTGATAATTCAAAATTAAATCGAGAATCAAACAATGTATTTATAACACGAGAAATTTTTCTCTAGTGGCTACTAATAGCACAAGAATTATGATTTTTGTATTTATTGTCTATTTGCTTTTAGGAATGGTGGGTTCTAGTTTTACGTATATGCTTAGCGATGTTGGTGCATTGGAGACAACATTGAATAGTTGAAACACTAAAATACTACAATCATTTTATAAAAATGGTTGTTGTACACTATACTAATAAGAACCATTAGATCATTAGATCTGAAAGATGAAATTGATCGAAATATATCAAACATTTTTATAATGTGGTTGTGCTAGTTACGATTAAGTTAGTGCAATTTGCTACAATTACGATAGCTTGAGCTAATTGACCGTGATGGGAGACGGCGTAAGTTGCATTGAGTAGGTATATCTTCATCAGTGGTCAACATCGCCATGAGCGTACGAAGGATCTGGATGGTTAAAGTAAACACGTTGACCATGTCGAAATGTTTGAGACTCTGATCGACCGACATTGTGGCTTTGAAATGATACATTTCAAAATTTCACAAACGGAGTCAAAGTCACCTAGCCTCCACAATTGTATTGGCAAACATGCCATCTAGATTTTTGAATATAATATGTGCATGATCCCCAATGTGTAGGAGTGGGTCAGCACAAAAGTTAAATATTGGGTCAACACGGAGTAGTTCAAATGCTTTAAGATTTTTATTTTTTTAAGTAATTATTATCAAAATTCGGTAATGTAATTGGTAGTGTAATTGTTGGTCGCAATTTTACATTGAGTGTATAAATCGTTTAAATATATAATTTGGCCACTAAAATCTACATTCTAACTAACTGTTTTCTAAATATCTCACCAAAAAATAAAACCCATCGACATTGACAAAAATCAAAAATGACTTTAAAGTATAAAAACGTAAAACGTTTGTACTACGTCGTTACAAAATGCAGTCTTTTTATCTGTGGGTTATTGATGAGAATTGGAGGTGCTCCGTTGGCATATTCACGAAATATTTGATTCTTATATATTAATTCATAGTTAGATCACCAAAGTTCGACGGATGGCACACGCAAATAAACCGCCATAAAGTTTGATGGAGGACATACACTAGCACAGCCTCAAAGTGTGGTGGTTAACCTCGAAACCTGGCAATTATATACCCGTATAGTAATTTTTTAATGTGATTAGGTAAATGTTAAAAAGTAAACATGTTAACAGATGCCTTGATAAATGCAAAAAAGTTATGAACAATGAATCTGACCCATTGATTTTGGAGGACGACTAAGAATATGCTAGCATCTTCAATGCATAGCCATCAGATTAAGGTTTAAAGTTAAATAAGGTTAAAATATCATTAATTGTGCCCATTATCAATAGATATACGCCTTTCGACGTAACAAGGAAACCCCCATGAATGATAGGAGCAATTATGAAAAGGTAAGAAACGCTTTATCTATTTTAATTTTTTTCAATAATATTTCAAGGAAACCGCCATGAATGATACGAGCAATTATGAAAAGGTAATTACGCTCGAAGAAACGCTTTATCTATTTTATTTTTTTTCAATAATATTTCTCACACCCGCGTGAATTTTAATTTTTTTCCATAATATTTCTCACACCCGCGTGCATTTTAATTGTTTTCGCTAAGATCACCTATTATACAAAAATACGGACTCAACCCTTCAAAAATAAGTTAAATTCTTGTCAACTAAAAAAAGTCAGAAATCACGACAAAAAATATTCGAGAGCATTCACATTGTATTGGTTGTGTTCTCCGGTAACTCGCTTCGGCTCTGTGATTTCGACCACGCGTTGGTTTTACGCGGGTCCTACGAATGCCATTTCCACGAAGTGTAGAAAAGGACTCCTGTCAGCTTTGTCCAGCTTCATGCGAAACGGAACCGCACCGCGTTTTCCATCGTATCGGGAGGGGTCAGATCTGCATGACTGGAAAACATGGTCAATATAAATGAAATTGAGAATGTTTTTTATTTTCTCCACTAACTTTCTCGGGCACTGTATTTCGACCACGCATTGGATTTACGCGGGTCCTACGAATGCTGTTTTTTCTCCGGTAACTTGCCTGGCAACGGCGATTTTGACTACGCGTTGGTTTTACGCGGGTCATACTAATGACGGCTTCTCTCCCATAACTTGCTTGGGCAGTACGAATGCCGTTTCAACGAAGTTAAAAAAGAAAAACGCTTTTAAACACACGGCGTTGGGTTGGTTTGGTTGGGGAAGCTTCCACCTCAATCAGGATCTTTTGTGATCCATCCACTGTATATTACCTATATATTGTGGACAAGTTTTGGGGTGACCATGAGGACCTCTGTGTTATTGAAGTATTTAACTTGGCTCTTTTCATTAACTCCCAAATCCCGAAGGAAGCTAGATGATATAAACCAGGCTCTGTATTGCTGTATCTGTTGTATTTTAATCACAGTATTTCTTCGCAGAGATGGGCACCTCCTCACAAGTTTCTCAAAATAAGCGACAGAGAGATGAGTCTTGGAATGACGGATTGGCTTTGCCAGAGGCGAAGCGAACCAATGATGGATTAACCTTAGCGTATGACAGTTATCTCATGGCCTTGTTCGACAAGATCGATAATATGAGCGCTAATATCTGCAATCCAGAAGAGAGCGACGTTGGGATCAACAGGGTTATAAATTCTCTCGAAGATGAAATTGCTGATCGGATGCATTCAAATACGCAAGGTGAATTGACTGCAGGCTGGAACTCTAAACCGATCTCAGTGACGTCTGATATTGGAAACTTCACGTATTACGATGATGTTCCCGCAGAGCTTGATTTCTTCGTAGACCAGTTTACTCCGGATGAAATCATCATGAACCATATCGATGGAGATTCAATTCCCAATATTATGTATTTGGATGCCGTGGATAGTTGTGTTGAGACCAACCGAGTTTTGTACTGGTCTATGTGGGAAGATGATATTTCGCAGTTGAATGAATATCCAGTCATTCAAAATGAATTTGCATCGCCACAGCAAGTTTTCTATGGGTATCTGTGGGACGATGATATTTGGCAGTTGAATGAACATCCAGTCATTCAAAATGATTTTGCATCGCCACAGCAAGTTTTCTATGGGCCTCTGTGGGAGGATGATATCTGGCAGTTTAATGAACATCCAGTTATTCAAAAAGATTTTGCATCGCCACAGCAAGAAGAATTTGGAATTAATGGAGCTGATTTTCATGATGTTTGGAACTAGACCAAACGATGCGTCAGCGCCAACGAGAAACGATTGTAAAATGTAGATGTTCAGAAGAAACTTTGCCTCGGTTTATAAGTTAAAATCATTCTCAGTCCCAAGCTACTTCCTTTGAGGTGTCATAGGTTTGAAGCCGTTTGTAGCCGTTGTTTAATGATTTCTAAAATTTCAGAGAACCTAAATTTAAACAAAATGTGGTAAATAAAATATTTAAATATCTAGCTGCATTATCTAAACTGCCAAATCGTATAACGTTCTAACTATATTATCTAAAATTCCAAAACTTAAAACTTTTAGGATGTTGGTTTTGCAATTGAGGAAACACAAATATCATAATTCAAGCATAGAATGAGATTTAGATTTAAAGTGGTTCACTTAAATGTTGGGCTAAGTTAATCAAACAAAGTTATCTCTTGTCTTATTATTTGAATTAAGGATATTACAGCAGGTTCACACTCTCTTTTCAGGCTCTTGTCTGCCTCTACCGGCTTACATAAATAATGAACAGATTTAGATTAGTTACATAACTATTTTCTAAACTTGAGCGTTCATACCAAATTGGTAGATTTGGTTGAACAAACTACTACAAAATAATTCAACAATCTCCACTTTAACAACAATTAACCTGATAGCAAGCCAGTTGAAGCCAAGCACCATCGTAGCTTCTCTTTTGTATGCACTTTCTCAAGAGAGACTCCACCTTCATCAATGACCTGTCTTACAAAATGGTACTTGATAGGTATATGTTTTGTTTTACTATGGGAGGTTGGATTCTTAGCCAAGTGAATAGCACTTCGACTTTCACAAATTAACTTTACTTTTTCCTGCACCCTTTAAAACTCACCAAACAAACCTTTCAACCAAATTGCGTCTTTGCAAGCATATGAACATATTCTATTTTTGTAGTGGATAAAGCAACAATGCTCTCTAGCTTTGACATTCAACTAATAGCTCCACCTGCAAGAGTAAAGACATACCCAAGTCGACCTTCTCTTGTCCAAATCACCTACAAAATCATAATCAACATATCCACAAACTAACTCACGACCACTGTTATAGGTGATACAGTAATCACTTGTTCCCCTCATATACCGAAGAACCCATTTCATTGTTGCCCAATGCTCTTTACCTGGATTTGCCATATACCTGCTGACAACCCCAACTGCATGTGAAATGTCTGGTCGTGTACTAACCATCACATACATTAGACTTCCTATTGCATTAGCATATGGTATAAGAGACATATATTCCTTTTTTGCTTTTGTACTAGGACATAAACTTGAAGAAATCTTAAAATGGGAAGCCAAAGGAACTGAAACTCGTTTCACATCGTTCATACCAAGCTTCAAAAGTATCTTCTCAACATACTTCTGTTGTGACAACCAAATCTTACCATTCCTCCTGTCTCTGAATATCTACATGCCCAAAATCTGCCTTGCTTCTCCTAGATCTTTCATATCGAATGTCCTAGCCATATGAGCCTTTAACCTATTGATCTAAGTTATGATTTTTCTTGCTAAAAGCTTATCATCAACATACAATACTAAGATAATGAATATGTTATTATTCAATTTCTTAAAGTAGACACAATGATCATATTCACTCCTTGTATAATTCTCGCTCACCATGAAAGAGTCAAATTTCTTGTACCATTGTCTCGGCAATTGCCTCAGACCATACAATGATTTCTTGAGCTTGCAAACAAGTTCTTGTTGCGATTCTCAACGAACCCTTCAGAGTGTTCCATGCAAATTTCTTCATCCAAATCTCCATGTAAGAAAGCAGTCTTAACATCTAGTTGCTCCAACTCCAAATCAAGTAATGCAACTAATGCTAACACAATTCAAATTGAAACAGTCTTTACAACTAGTGAAAAAATCTCATGAAAGTCAATACCTTTTTCATGAGAATATCCTTTCGCAACCAGTCTTGCCTTGTACCTCTCCACCTTATCATCAACACCCTTCTTCGGCTTGTAGACCCACTTGCAACCTACAATTTTTCTGTCTTTTGAAAGTTCTACCAGGTCCCATGTGGCGTTCCTCTCTAATGCCTTCATTTCATCCTTCATTGCTTCTTTCCATTTATCACGGTTAGAACCCTTCATAGATTCCTGATAGCATGAAGGTTCATCATCATTAGTACTTAAAGAAACCGATGAAACAAAATCATCACACCTTCTTGGAGGATTTCAGACCCGTGTAGACCTCCTTAGGGAAGTTTCTGGCTCATCCACAATCTGTTGACTGTCATCATCAACCATGTCTTCCTCTATTGCAGGATACTCTTCATGAACATCTTCTAAAACTTGTTCATGTTCACCTTCATTAGTTTCAAACTGTATTTGTTGATACTTTGGTGTTTCTTCCTATTTCATTTGAACATCTACATTTGATTTGATGAGAGATGATTCATCAAATATTACATCTCCGTTAATGGTAATATTGTGGGCATACCATCACCATATCCAACAAAGATAAGCCTTTTTTATTTTGGATATAATTTAGAATGTTGATGTTTCATAATTAGAGCACAGTTATCACAACCAAAAAATTTAAGATTAGAATAATTACAAGGGTGACCTGTCTATACCTCTTCAAGAATTTTTCATTCTATTGTTGTTGATGGTGACCGATTCACCAGATAACAAGCTATAGATACAGTTTCTACCCACAGTTCCTAATGCAAGTTGGCGTTACTCAACATAGTCCTTGCTCTCTCTAGAAGAGTCTTGTTCATGTGTTCAACAACTCCATTTTATTGAGGAGTATAAGCAGTGGTTTTACGCCTATCGATCCCAAATTACTTGCAATAATTCTCAAACTCCATTGACGTAAATTGACCACCATTATCAGTTCTTAAACATTTAATGGATCTACCATTTCTCTTTTCCACTAAATCTCTAAACTGCTTGAAAATTGTAAATAAATCAGCCTTAATTTTCAACATATAGATCCACACCTTCCTAAAAAAATCATCTATAAAAGTAAAAAAATATGATGATCCTCCATATGAAATAGTAGGGGATGGCCCCCAAACATCAGAATCGATATAGTCAAGGATTCCTTCACTAGTGTGTCTTCCGGTTTTAAATCTCTGCCTATTCTATTTTCCATAAATACAGTGCTTGCAGAAATCTAATTTTAAAGACTTTAGACTAGGAAGCAATTTGCGATCAGATAATAGCTTCAATCCTTGTTCTCTCATATGGCCCAACCGTTGATTCCATAGTCGAACATAATCACTGTCATTCTCAGATACTGTTGTCGCATGATCTGACTCAGTTCTTCCTTCTAACAGAAACATGTTACCAACATTCTTCTCTTTCACAACCAGTAGGATTCCTTTGTAGACCTTCATAACTCCACCTTGAACAATACTTTTATATCCTCCAGTATCTAAGACACTCAAAGAAATTAGGTTCTTCCTAAGCTCAGGTACATGTTTTACATCAATTAATATTTTTACAATTCCATCAAACATCTTAATTCGAAAGCTACCAATTCCCACAACTTTACACGAGATATCATTTCTCATGTAAACTATTCCATCATCTATAGATTGATAAGTAATAAACCAATGTCTATGAAGACATATGTGGTTTGAAGCACCAGAATCTAATAACCACTATTGATCATAACATGAACCAATACTAATTAACAAAACTTCATTAGTCATACCTAAACCTGTTGCTAAACCTGTTTTGGTTACATTTTCTTCCTTCGTCTCTTTTGGAGGGTCTTCTTTGGAGGCTTGTTGTCGCTTCCAAAAGTCCTTCTTCAGTGTCCAAATTTGCCACAAAACCAACACTTAAGATTTCTCTTTCTTCCCTTCAAATTTGACCAAGATAAATCCCTATGACCGTGTCCTCTTTCTTTAGGTTTGCCTCTGATCACCATCGCCTCACATGTAGAGGTTTCTAGATTGGATTTCTTCCTTGTTTCCTGAGACAGTAAAGCTCTAACAATGTCATCAAACTCAATAGTTTCTGTTGAACTGAAACTAATAGAGGTAACAAAGTGATCCCATGGCGTGGCCAAAGAACATAATAATGTAATCGCCTTATCTTTAGATTCAAATTTCAATCCCATGCTAGTCAATTGGACTAAAAGAGTATTAAAAGTATTTAAATGATCAGCTATTTTTGTACCTTCATGCGCACAGTCTACAATTGTCTTTTCAGGAAGGTCATGTTCTTCAAGGATTTCGTCATGTATAGGATTTCCATCTTTGACCACAAACTGATTGTTGTCTTATTTGTAACAATGTTGAACAATACATCATCGTCTAGACATAGGTGTATGGCACTCAGTGCTCTTGCATCCATCTGATCTCAGTCAACATCTATTATGGTCGGAGGCTGCTTTTCTTTTCCAAAAATCACCTTCACAATGCCTTGTTGCACAAGCAGATCGTGCATCTTAACCTTCCAGATCTCGAAATTGTTCTTTCCATCGACCTTCTCAATTTCTAGCTTAGCACTCTACGTCTTGTCCATTAGAGGAAACATTCCCTTAAAAACACCACTGCTTGTAATAACCAAGGCCTTTTCAAAAAATATGTAGAGGAATAATGGTTTAATCTTGACCAGTTTTTATAAAAGATTTAATAAAAAACCTTTTTCACCCTACCTTTTATTAAAAAAGAAATTTAAAATTCACCTTTTAATAAAAATAATTCTTTATTAAAAAAGGAAATTCAATTCTTAATACCTTTAATAAAGAAAAGTCAACATTTTCATACTTTGCAACCTTTAATTTTGTTCACTCCAAAAAAAAGAAACATAGACCCAAGTTTTCTAAAGTCGTCACACCTCCCGATATGAGTGCCCTGCAACGTGCTTCAAAGGGTCTCCCCCCCTCATGACATAGCTAGACTACGAAGGTCTGTCAAGAGTAGTCGCACCTCTCTCAAATCTGGACTTGGCGATCTGAGAATTTCGCAGCGTGTGAAGTTTTGTGAGTAAGTCACCGCACCCTACTAGAGGAGGGTCCTACAGTGATTTGGAAATCTACACACCTTCATAAATTTGATGCCCTTAACTGCCTTATCCTCCAACCTGAGCTCATACCACTTGTCAGATTTGCAAATGCGAAAACACAAATATCATAATTCAAGCACAAAATTAAAATAAAAAGATTTAACGTGGTTCACCCAAACGTTGGGCTACGTCCACCAAGTAGAGGTATCGGTTGTCTTATTATTCAAATCAAGGAGATTACGACAGGCTCACACTCTTTTCTCACGCTCTTGTCCACCTCTATGGGATTACATAAATAATGAACAGATTTAGATTAGTTACATAACTATTTTCTAAACTTGTGCATTCATACCAAATTGGTATATTTGGTTGAACAAACTACTACCAAATAGGCTCGACTAAATCTGCTCATATCTACCAAATCTGGGAAATTTGTTGGCATATTCAACATAGGCAATGTTCTTTTCTTTTCTTCGACAATCAGTAATCGAAGAATAAGATTGTCTCAGTTTGACTTCTATTTCTACAAGTTAATCCAAAAAATCACACACGCTTCAATATTCCTATCAGTGTCAGATCTATTCTAAATTCTTTGGATTCTCTTCTTACAAGTTTGATTACACCATGGGATTACTATTAACGAATCCTTATAAAGAACTCTATGATATGGTACTTATGAAATAACATTATATATCTTTATCTGCTAACCAAACCCTCAAATCTTCAAAATATGTCCTCTCAATTCATAGTCGAATTTGATGAAAAGTATTTTTGTTACTCAACTAGGTATACATATTAATATTCCAAGTTGTTTGATCTTGTCAACTAGTTTGTATTGATGAATTTATTTTGAGAGAAGTTGAATCAACTTACTAATTTGTAGTGTAAGATAACGTCATATAGATTGGGTTATTGATGTTACATCTAAAGATTTAGTAATTGTGGTTGTGTATAAATGTCTTACAATGAGGTTTTGTTGGAGAGGCATTATGGAAACAAGATGCATGAAAAATCCTAGGTACAAAAGATGTGTGAAAAAGAAGAAGGAAGACTCGAGAGTGCAGTGGGTAGTTGAGGTGCATTCGGGAGTACACTGTGAAGTTGAAGCACATTCAAGAGTACACTAAGCAGTGAGAAAAATAAATAAGAGGAATAAAAGAAAAAGAATAAAGAAAGGGAAGAAAGAGGGCGAAAAGTAAGGATGACATCTTGACGGGCTAAAGATAGTAGGGACGCGAAAAAGTAGGAAGAACAATAATCATAGTGAAAAAGAAACACGTAGACATAAAAACATTCTGAACAGCAAGCCAATGCGAGTTATCATGCATTGTAATAGGGTTTTTGGATGAACCAAGTAGAGTTTTAAGCCCTAGAATTTATGTATAAATATTTAATGGGTTGGGAGAATATGGGTTTTGTTGGCTCTTCTTCTTCTTCTTCTTCTTGAATAAATTGAGGAAGTAACCATTGAGTCTATGTCTGAGTGTTGAGGAGATGATGCAGAGAGAGAGAGAGGCTTGCACTACAGATTAGCTAGGAAAGGATAAGAAAATGATCACATGATGTATATTTGTAAAGTGTAGTGCGTAAGCATGACACAATTACCAAAATAATAATGAAGAAGCCTGTCATTGTGGACGTAGCACAAATTTGGGGGAACCACGTTAACTATTGTGTTTGTGTGTCTTTCGTGTGATTTTTTATGGTTTCCGTCTTGATGCATATTAGATTAGATTTGTCTTATGGGTAATCATTGCACAAACGTTATGGTTGTTACAATAATGGGATCATGTTGTAATCTGGAACATAATGGTAATATGAATCAAAATTAACTAAGTAGCTAACTAAGAACAAAATAAGAACAATGCACACATAACCAATAAGTAAGAATGAATAGAATGATCACCTCCCATTCCATGACTAATGCAGAAACTTGGTTGTCCCAATAGGTACCTCGGGTGAGACTTCATCTTCATGCAGGTGATGACGAAAGGGCCGGTGTCTAAAGGGTTTTGTTGGTCAAGATAATTCGAACCTAGGGTCTTATAACCATGCGTAGCGCCAAAAAATGGTTCTATTGTTGGGACCCAGAATCTATGATTGAGTGAATGTTTTGGAGGCCGACTAAGAAAGAGATCTAAGAATGGTTAGAAGGGAAGGAACGATATTTTTATTGAAAAGAGAATAAAAACACTCAGATGAGTAATGAACAATGGATGCAAAGGTATGTGTATAGAAATTTGAATGGAATTTCTTTGGATAATTTCCAATTATGCTGACTAAGTGGTTAGAAATACTAGTAGAAAGAATTGGAAGGTACTGAACCGCAACACAAAGGAATTGGAATCCTGAGTTGGTAAGACAACTCAATTCTATAAGTAATCAAACTTCTTGTGTAGTGGATTTCTGGTTAGATAGTATATTAGGAGGATACATTACAGAATTTGCAGTAGATTGTACAAACTCATATAGTGTTGCATAAATGGACTTTTTAAAAGGTTCGCGTGGAAGGTTAATGAAATCATTGGGTACGTGGATACATATGTTGTTTTGTGACAAGTGGATGATGACAATGGAGTCTGAATGCTAAGGGGATTCACACACATAGGGGAACCGAGGGATGACAAGATGATAGTATAAGGAGAGGAAGAAAATGAAAGAAGCAATGAAGAAAGAAAGGAGGGACTCGGGATGTAGAGAACAGAAGAAGGTATACTAGAGGAAGAAGATGAGTTTGGAGAACTACACATAGGAAGGAGGTACACAATGAGAAAGACCAAGGCTGAGAAAGTAGATCCACATAGTGATCTGGAGGGGAGAGAAACTTGTGCAATATTCCAAATCATGGAAATACCACATATAGGAGGAGAGGAAGAGGAGTTACAGTCCATTCCTATAATTGAAGAACCGTTAAAATTCCTACTCATACTGGATGGTGTGTTGAATCCATGACCCCATGTGCATCACCGCAATCATAGATAGCAGTTGAAGACTTATGAAAAGAAATTATAGTTATCTAGGGAGGACATAGTAGTAGAAATCATAGCAGTGGAAGTAGTGTGCAGAGTCAAAGTCAACCAACATCACCAAGAGGAGGGACTAAAAAAAGAAACATGGAAGGTGTAGAAAATACCCTCAGATTACTTGAGTTCCATGGAGTTGGGTCAAAGGACCCAGAACAACATCTATTTGTCTGCGAGACAACTTGGGCTACAAAGAATGTTCAAGATGAGGCCGTGAAGATTACATAGTTAGCAACAACATTTAGAGGTCATGCATTAGTATAGTACATGAAGTTGAAAAGTACCACACCTGTAGGACATGCCAGGACTTTCGTAGAGATAAGACAAGCATTGTTAAAAGAGTTCAAGAAACCAAAGTCTGATTCACATTACATTACAAAACTGAAGGAGATTAAACAAGTGCAAACAGATTCGATATGGAACTTCGATCAAAGGTTCAAGGATTGGATGGGTAGGATGAATTTCCAGATCCCTCATCAAAAACATCAAGGATGTTTTATTACAGGACCTATACCACACATTCAGAGGCCATTGATTCAACATAAGGTTGTGTTGCAGCCTGAGGCTCTGGAAATTGCATTGAAATTGGAATAATCTATTGTAAGAGATAGTGGAGGGATGGCGCAATTTCAAATGCAGTTAGTTTCTTTTACGATTCAAATGGAAGAAATTACAAAAGGGAAGGAGAAACATGAACAAGTATGGTGTACCAAGTGTAAGACTAAAGGCCATCACAAGGATGAATTCTTAACATTCACACAATATTTGGTGACTGGATTGTTGAGTCCTTTACCATGAGGGGGGTATTGTGAGATATGTAATAAATGGGGACATCGTCCAATTGAGTTTCCACTACTACAAAAGTATCATAGTTCACCAAGGAACTTATTTTTCAATTTTTGAAAGTCATCTGGACATGAAAAGAAGGATTTTCATGCATTCAATTTGATGAAGAAGTGCACTACATATATGTACATGATTCAAGAGTAGAATGTTGCGACAAAAAGAGATGGTCCACATTATAATAATTAGAGGGTATTTAATCCAAGGAACAAAGGAAATTTTCGCAAAGGTCGAGGGAGAGGAAATTTTAGTAGAGGAGGAAGAGGACCAATAATATGTTACAACTGTAACCAACCCGGACACTTAGCCTGTGACTGCCCAAATCTGTGTACAAACTTCACATACTGTAGAGAATTAGACCATGCAACAAAATATTGTCCTCAACTAGTAGAGAAATGGTAGGAAAGAGGAAATCAAAACCATAATCCAAATCAGAATGCACATAATATATCATCTGAAAAATGAAATTAATGACCTAGAATAACAGTTCATAGAAAAGGGGTTGATGTGATGAATGGAGGAAATCATGTTGAGTAGTGGGTAAGGAAGTCAATAGGGCCTATGCCAACATTCGATGATCAACAATAAAATGAGACATTTAATAGGGAATAAAAAGATGTAATTGGATAAGATTGGGGAGCATCAAATTCATATGCGCCTCATGTCAGAGATCATGTTGTGCCAAAGAGGCCAACTCGGAAGGTAAAAACTCTAAGAGAATTCTTGAGAAGCTGCATAGAGATAATGAAAGATGAAATTTCATTGAATGCACTATATGAAATGATTGATCATTGCACGCAAGGAAGGGAGACTCCCATTGCACATAGGGTGGTGAATCAAGTACTGCACAGGAAGAGGAATGATCTTGACGAATATTGGTGGCCACCCACCTATTCCAACTGGCTCCTCTTGACAATTTTTAGTTTAAAACATTATTCTCTACGTCTTTGTAATTATGGGTTATACACTTCTGGGGATGTATAAATCCCTACACATCTTCCATGTGGATACTAGTGGCCTCCCACTTAATCCAACTGGCTTATTTTGTATGTTTTCATGTGAGCACATCTTGATGTACTTCCAGGGCCATTTTGGTGCCTTAAATAGTGTTTTTTTGGATCTCCATAGTGAAATTGTAGATAGAGTTAGATTTTGATGGCGTAATATGTATTTCGCAAAAATACCTTTCCAAAGGGCTATCGCACACCTAAAACGAAGGTCATATGTAAAATTTATGAGCCAGGGAAGTTGAGGTACCAACTTACCCATAGGGGCCCACATAATGTTTGGCGTTTCATATCCTAGGGTTAGGTTTTTGGATGTTTAGGGTTTTGGCATTCATAAGTAATGTTAAAAAGGCCTATGGATCATAATTGCAATCATTCTTCTTAGACAAATGTGTGTAGAAGACACATATTTTTTTAGAGATAGCGACCACCATTCAAGCAAGTGTTTCAGTTCTACAGTTTTACAGTTTCAACCTATTTCATTTATTCAGTATAAGATATTGTTCACTGGATATCTATGTTGTTCTTCATAAATCTATGTTTATTGTATTCAGTCTATTAATCGATTTGTTCCACTCCTAAATATCGATCAGTGGTATCATACTGGTCTGCTCTTTATTTATTTTTTCATGCATGTCCCCGACAATATATGGGTACAAGAACTTGGGACTTGAACCAATCAATTCGTTGCAACATCAGTCATGCCAAGACTAACAACAACCCATGGGATACGAAAAGAAATATGATGGAGTAGGAGATCCTTTTAAAATGTTGCTCGAGGAAGCCCTTGCGTGACAAATGAACAAAATAATGGAAAACTTTTTGCAGATCCTTCGACGGTTTCCCACAGGAGAAGTATCTTCATCAAGCGACTATGCAACCCCCTTCAAGGTACAGGTAAATTTTGATATTCCATGATTTGAAGGACTGATAAATGTGAATGTTGTAGATAATATTGGTTGTGGAGCCTAATTATCTTCCTGATTCAGAGGTCTTTGTTTTCAGTCGTGTTTATACCCCATGAAGACTTTAAACACTAGAACTATGTACACTTCTCTATGCAAGGGAGTGCAGAGGGGGGTTACCCCCTCTAGGGGTCCTGGGGTTCGGGGACGAAGCCCCCAAAGGAAAATTTTCCTTCTAAATTTATATTCTAATTTCCTTATAAGTATGGATTGTTCATTATAAGTTCACATATCTTATGGTAGAAGTTATGTTAGGGTTTTTTTCCATAGAAGGAAACCCTCTTTTATGAGGGAAATGTATTGCGGTTATGTATCATTGTGAATATTGTATTATTTGAGAGGAGATTGTGAGAGAAATACGAGTAATTTACAACGGGTGTGATGTAGGTTGTATCCCTTCATTTGTTGGATAATAATAAAGGAAGGACCTGGCAATTTATCTGGTGGATGTCGCGCACACTAGGTGAACCACATATATCTGTGTCTCTATTGTATTGTGTAGCTTCTATGTTTTATTTACACATTTGTTTTAATTTATTTCTCTGTGATCCTATTTTTCTAACAAGTGGTATGAGAGAAAAATGTAACTCATAAGAAAAGAGAATTCCTGGCTAGAGTGCAAGCAATGGAGAAAGATGGAAAGTTTAGGGTCGAGAAATTTAATGGCCAAAACTACCAGTTATGGAAGAAGAAAATGGAAGATTATTTATATCATAAGGATCTATTCCTACCATTGGGTGGAATAAAAAAGAAGTCGATGGCCATGAAGGATGAAGAATGGGAGGTTCTTAACAAGCCGACACTAGTAATGATACGGCTAAGCCTGGCAGCGTTAGTGGCTTTCAACATTTCAGAAGAAAATACAACGAATTAGTTGATGGACGCATTGGCTAAACTGTATGAAAAACCCTTGGCATCAAATATGGTATTTATAATGAATAGATTATTTAATATGAAGATGTCAAAAGGTGGGTCTATTTCAGATCATTTAAATGAATTTAATACAATTACTAATCAACTACATTTTGTAAAAGTGGACTTCGATGATGAGATCAGGGATCTTCTAATCTTGTGCTCATTTCCAGAAAGCTTGCACATCTTGGTCATGGTTGTAAGTAACTCTGTCTCTAGTTCAAATACTTTCAAATTTGATGATGTTGTCAGTGTTATACTTAGTGAGGAAATGCGATGGAAAATCACAGGTGAGACATCAAGTAATGCATTGAACATGGAGAACAGGGGAAGAAAAAAGGATAGAGGAGAGGGCTTAGGGAACCATCTGAATTCTAGGAAGGGTAGATCCAAATCCATACTGGGAAATATAGTGTTGGAACTGTGGGATGAAAGGACATTTGAATAAATACTACAAAGCTCCAAAGAAACAAAGAAATGGACATCAAGAGAAAAATCAGTAAGAAAATGTAACAGGTGATGTGTTACAAGATGCTTTGATTCATTCTGTAGATAATATTTCTGATTCTTGGGTAGTATATTCAAGGGATTCATTTCATGCCACACCCCATAGGAAACATTTTCTAGAGTATGTTCAAGGTGGTTTTTGACAGGTTCATTTAGGTGATGATGCACCATGCAAAATTGTTGGAATGGGAAAGGTAAAAATAAAGCGAAGCAATGGAAACCAATGGTTGCTGAAATAGGTAAGGCATGTTCCAGATCTAATAAAAAATATAATTTCAATAGTGTAGTTGGCAAGTGAAGTTTGTATATCCATATTTACAGATAATGTGTGGAAGGTCACCAAAGGATCATTGGTGATAGAAACAGGAGAGAAGGTAGGTACATTGTATTTATGTACTGGTAATACTCACTCTTCTATCTCTTTAGCTTCTACAGGAGTGGATACAACACTCTGGAATCATAGGCTTGGACACATGAGTAAGAATGGGATGTAGATACTTCACAAAAGAAATTTGTTGCCAGATCTTAAGCAAATTGACTTGGATTTCTGTGAGCATTATGTTTATGGAAAACGAAAGAGAGTCAGATTTCTACGAGTCAGAAAAGAAAAGAATAGTGAAAGGTTAGAGCTTGTGCATACATATGTATGGGGACAATATTAGGTATAATCTCTCATTATTATGTTACTTTTATTGATTATGCGACTAGAAAAACTTGGGTTTATTCCATTCGACAAAAATATGATGTTTTTTATGCTTTTAAGAAATGGAAAGATTTGGTTTGAGAATGAGACAAGAAAAAGGTTGAAGTGTCTCATATCAGACAATGGAGGTGAATATTGTAGCAAGGAGTTTGATGATTACTATTCATACCATGGGATTCATAGAGAGAAGAAATTTCCAGGAACAACACAAGAAAATGGTGTGTCAGAAAGGATGAACATGACAATCCTAGAGCATGCAAGGAGTATGGAATTGCATGTTGGTTTTCCCTTAAAATTATGGGCAGATGTTGTAGATACTTCTATTTACTTAACAAATAGAGGACCTTCAAGATCTTTGGATGGTAGAATTCCAGAGGAGGCATGACCCCAAGGACGAGCTCCAATTTTTTTATGAATTGTAAACATGTTTTGTAGGCTGGTAAGCTGAGCAATTATAAGCTGGTAGGCTTATATGTTAGTAGGACGGAGACACTAGGTGTTAAAGGCAAGGATCTTGTTGTGTACATGTAAATATTCATATTAATAATGTAAAATCATCGTTGTGTGTAGACCGACCACAAAGAAAGAGTGATGGGGGAATAAGCTCCACTAGGTTGGGTAAGGCAAAGAGGGTTGAGAGGTAGGAAAGAGGGGTTAAGCCTAAGGTCTTAACTCCAAGAGAATAATGATTTTTTATTATTATTAGTTCAAAGGTTGTTTAAAAGGATATTTTTTTATCCTAAGTTCCTAGGGAAGGACACGTGACTTACAAAAGGAAAGGAATGTGCTCCCTGAGAGACAAGTGTTGGCTCAGGCACATGTTAACTTAAGGGGGAATTCTTGCTTTTACAAGGGGGGAGGAAGGCATTCTCATGGACCCTCTCACTCACTCAAGCACTCACACATGCACATGGGAAAATCTCGTGCATGCGGGACGGGGGGTTAATGCCTAGAGTTTGGCTCACGCTTTCATCATTTTGGCTATGCTAGATGAGTCTGCTCATCTCTCCTAACAAGTTCACTCATGCACTGAGAAAGCCCGTTTCCACACATTTCCTCCATTGTTGAACCCATGATGAATTTTCACCTCTGTAATTTACTGAGTCATCTCTTTCCTTACTCGAATTAGCTATTGTGGTTGAAGAAGCAGGTTGTTGGGCTTGTGAGAAACTCTCTCTCCAAGTGAGAGAGCTGGTTGTGGATTGAAGAAGTGGGTGTTCAGGCCTGTGAGAAACTCTCTCCAGGTGAGAGAGTGTGCTGAGGAGGTGATTTCTCCTGGAAGGAGTCCCGTAGCTGCTACAAAGATCTGATAATTCCGGTCTGGCCTATTGCTGAAGCCCAAGGCAAGGGAGTTGGAGCAGTCGATGGACTATGTGGCAGTGAAGGTGTATACTCCTAGGGTGGGACAAGCATGTGGGGAATGAGAGTCTGTGAGTAGTGGGCATAAGTGGATCCTGGGAGAGAATCCTTCCTCTTAAACTGTGTAACTTTCCTATTGACTGTGCCTAGTCTAGGAATCCCTTGCCCGGTGGAGTTTAGTCCTAGCTCAAGGGTTACCTATTGCTGAGAGTGATGAGAAGTGTCATCTAAGGCTGGGAGGTTCATGGAAGGTTTGTACACAGTTGGTGGTTTTTACTCTTCTTAAAATAAGTATCATTTCCATGCTTAATTATGTATGTTACGCATGTCTATGATTCTTGAATGTTGTCATGTGTTCTATTGCATGTAGGAATTACTATCAATTCCATTTGAATCTGTATGATAGCAGCAAATTTGTGTTATTTGTTTTAAATTCATTAGAAATGCAGGTTATATAGATATATGTATGTTCCTCTGTGGCGTTTCCCAACAGTGTGTTGATGGTCGGGGATGTTACAAATTAGTATAAGAGCTAGTTGTAGAAGACAAGGTATTATGGTAGCATTACCCGACAAAGGTGTGTTGATGGTCGGGGATGTTACATTTTGGTATCAGATCCAAGGTTCAATCATTGAGCCTGGATGGGTCGGATAAGTGGTCACGATAACCAAGGTTTCAGGTGGAAATTGTGTCAAGAGGAACCAATTTCGAATGTCAGAACATTTCTAAGTACCAAGAGGTTACCTTGGTCGTGTTACGAAGCTCAGGAGGAGTAGTGGAATTATAAAACCATGATAGACATGGCATTGGGCCGCAGAGAAATGTTGGTCGTAGGATCTATTCAAAAAAAGGGGAATCCTTCACGACCGTCAGATCTGGGGAAAGTGTAGGAGGGTTAACTTGGAAGCCTTACCGTTAGATCAAGACAAAAGAAGAAGGTAAGACGTGGGGGGGAAAGAGGATAAAAATGTCGGATCTATGCACAAGTGGATGTGAACCGTAGACCTCAAGGCAAATTGTAACTTCAGAATTCAGGGGAAGTGGGGTGTGTCAGTGT
>JZKD02S1903289.1:322920-340335 GCA_000966675.3 Picea glauca
ATTATGTTACTTTTATTGATTATGCGACTAGAAAAACTTGGGTTTATTCCATTCGACAAAAATATGATGTTTTTTATGCTTTTAAGAAATGGAAAGATTTGGTTTGAGAATGAGATAGGAAAAAGGGTGAAGTGTCTCAGATCAGACAATGGAGGTGAATATTGTAGCAAGGAGTTTGATGATTACTATTCATACCATGGGATTCATAGAGAGAAGACAGTTCTAGGAACAACACAAGAAAATGGTGTGTCAGAAAGGATGAACATGACAATCCTGGAGCATGCAAGGAGTATGGGATTGCATGTTGGTTTTCCATTAAAGTTCTGGGCAGATGTTGTAGATACTTCTATTTACTTAACAAATAGAGGACCTTCAAGATCTTTGGATGGTAGAATTCCAGAGGAGGCATGACCCCAAGGATGAGCTCCAATTTTTTTATGAATTGTAAACATGTTTTGTAGGTTGGTGAGTCGAGCAATTATAAGCCGGTAGGATTATATGTTAGTAGGATGGAGAGACTAGGTGTTAAAGGCAAGGATCTTGTTGTGTACATGTAAATATTCATATTAATAATATAAAATCATCGTTGCGTGTAGACCGACCACAAAGAAAGAGTGATGGGGGACTAAGATCCACTAGGTTGGGTAAGGCAAAGAGGGCTGAGAGGTAGGAAAGAGGGGTTAAGCCTAAGGTCTTAACTCCAAGAGAATAATAATTTATTATTATTATTATTTCAAAGGTTGTTTAAAAGGATATATTTTTATCCTAAGTTCCTGGGGAAGGACAGGTGACTTACAAAAGGAAAGGAATGTGCTCCCTGAGAGACAGGTGTCGGATCAGGCACATATTGACTTAAGGGGGAATTTTTGCTGTTATGAGGGGGGAGGAAAGCATTCTCATGGAGCCTCTCACTCACTCAAGAACTCACACACGCACATGGGAAAATCTCGCGCATGCGGGAGGGGTGGTTAATGCCTAAAGTTTGGCTCATGCTTTCATCATTTTGGCTATGCTAGATGAGTCTGCTCGTCTCTCCTAACAAGTTCACTCATGCACTGAGAAAGCTCGTTTCTATCCATTTCCTCCATTGTTGAACCCATGACCATTTTTCACCTCTGTAATTTACTGAGTCATCTCTTTCCTTACTCGAATTAGCTATTGTGGTTGAAGAAGCAGGTTGTTGGGCTTGTGAGCAACTCTCTCTCCAGGTGAGAGAGGTGGTTGTGGATTGAAGAAGTGGGTTTTCAGGCCTGTGAGCAACTCTCTCCAGGTGAGAGAGTGTGTTGAGGAGGTGATTTCTCCTGGAAGGAGTCCCGTAGCTACTACAAAGATATGATAATTCTAGTCTGGCCTATTGCTGAAGCCCAAGGCAAGGGAGTTGGAGTAGTCGATGGACTGTGTGGCAGTGAAGGTGTATACTCCTAGGGTGGGACAAGCATGTGGGGAATGAGAGTCTGTGAGTAGTGGGCGTAAGTCGCTCCTGGGAGAGAATCCTTCCTCTTAAACTGTGTAACTTTCCTATTGACCTTGCCTAGTCTAGGAATCCCTTGCCCAATGGAGTTTAGTCCTAGCTCGGGGGTTACCTATTGCTGAGAGTGATGAGAAGTGTCATGTAAGGTTGGGAGGTTCATGGAAGGTTTGTACACAGTTGGTGGTTTTTACTCTTCTTAAAATATAAGTATCATTTCCATGCTTAATTATGTGTGTTACGCATGTCTATGATTCTTGAATGTTGTCATGTGTTCTATTGCATGTAGGAATTACTATCAATTCCATTTGAATATGTATGATAGAAACAACTTTGTGTTATTTGTTTTAAATTAATTAGAAATGCATGTTATATAGATATATGTATGTTCCTCTGTGGCGTTTCTCGATAGTGTTTTGATGGTCGGGGATGTTACAAATTAGTATAAGAGCTAGTTGTAGAAGACAAGGTATTATGGTAGCATTGCCTGAAAGAGGTGTGTTGATGGCCAGGGATGTTACATTTTGGTATCATATCCAAGGTTCAATCATTGAGCCTAGATGGGCTGGATAAGTGGTCAGGATAACCAAGGTTTCAGGTGGAAATTGTGTCAAGAGGAACCAATTTCGAATGTCAGAACATTCCTAAGTACCAAGAGGTTACCTTGGTCATGTTACGAAGCTCAGGAGGAGTAGTGGCATTATAAAACCATGATAGACGTAGTATTGGGCCACAGAGAAATGTTGGTCGTAGGATCTATTCAGAAAAAGGTGAATCCTTCACGACCGTCAGATCTGGGGAAAGTGTAGGAGGTTAACTTGGAAGCCTAAAAGAAGAAGGTAAGACATGGGGGGAAAAGAGGATAAAAAATGTCAGATCTATGCACAAGTGGATGTGAACCGTAGACCTCAAGGAAAATCATAACTTCATAATTCAGGAGAAGTGGGGTGTGTCAGTGCACAAACTTATGAAGCTTGAAGCTCTAAAGCAAAAGAGTAGATGTAGTGGGGCAGGATGACGTATCCAGGGGTGACATGGACCTTACTAGTCATTACATGTGCCACCACCTTAGTTGGGGAAAACTTTACTATGTGGGCCCAGAGGTAAAGAAGTCCAAAAATTCAGAATTTGAGAGACTAGAAGGAAGCAGGCATAAAAAAAAAAAAAAAACCTCTGAAACTTGAAATTCCAAAGTAATGGGGCATGATGATTTCATAGGGAATGATGTGGACACATGGGATGTGTTCCATGTGTCAGTGGGTTTTGTAACCTCAAAATATTGAAATGTCACTGAGAAGGTGATATATGTCACCTTTCTGAGTGGGCCATGTGTGTGTTTTGATGTTTCACCATGTGGACCTCCTATCAATTATGGGTGGTGGGAGCCTTGATGGTCCCAGTGAATGTGTGGTGCCAGTTGTGAATTCTGGAGAGTTGACACTCTGGAAGAATGTTACATAAGGAAATGGAAGGAAGAACTTTCAAAATTTTCATAACGTTGAGGTGACGAGATGTAATAACGTCACCAAAGGTGACATGGGAGTGTTAGAAGATTAACGGTTCGGGGCATTAAGGGTGTGCAGATGTGAAATCCTTTGATGTGTTGAATCTCCGAAGCTTCGAAGTCCCATAGATAAGATGCTTGAATTTCCAAAGTGGGTGTCAACCATTGGATGTTGGGTAGTTGTGGATTGTCGATCCACCCTACTTCATGAGTTCGTTAATTCAGAACTCTAAGAGACTATCGATATGTGCTTTGAAAACTTTTGAAGCCATATGCCTGAAGTCCCAAGTAAGAGCCTATATATCTAGTGCTTGGACAAATCCCATGGTCGCATGGGTTGGGGGCTAAGAAAAAGGGGCTAGTACCCGAAAAATTGTTGCATAACAAAGACGAACTCAAAAAGAAAAGATCCATAAGGATTCCTAATTGAACGAGAATCGCAGAGAATGAAATATGAAAATTTTCTTGAATCAGATTGGTTTATGAATACTGTGGAAATTGTTAAGCACTTTTTTCCTGAAAAAACTTGGTTGTCTGCATATTATGTTTGTAGATTCAATGATTGTCAGAACCAAACTGAATTTTCGCAGAGTATAAAGAATGGAGGAGGCACAAAATGCTTCCAGTTCAGAGAATGAAGCAAGAGGAATGGATGTCCATTTGGGAGTTGAAGGATCAAACTCCAATGGGCATGGAGAAGAGATAGATAAGGAGGGAAACATGATGAAAATCATTGAAAGATTGCAAAAAGATGTCCAGACTCACCGAGAAGATAATAGAAAGCTCATGAAATATAGAGATCAACATGGATATTTCAACCTAAAGTTGATGCAGAGATTGGAAAGGATAGAAAGGAAATTGTATAAGGAGAGTGACTCCAGTGAATCAGGAAGTCACAGGTCCCCTAATGAGAGGAGGAAATCAAGGAGTGTTGTCAGACACCATCATCACTCCCAAGGGTACTCCAAGAGTAGGGCACACAGTAGTTCAAGCCCATGTCCTACCAGAAATCATAGGAGATCTAGAGTGGATGAATTGAAGGGTGAAATGAACAATATTAAGCCTCCTATGTTTTATGGAGAGAACAAGAAGGAGGAAGATGTTGAGACATGGCTTCTTGGCATGAGGAAATATTTCCAACTACATAATTATTCCTCTCATGTAGATGGAATAATTGCAATGTATCAACTAAAAGGAAAGGCATCCATGTGGTGGGATCAACTTGTGTAGGTGCAACACATTATAGAGAAAAATGTTACTTGGAACGAATTCAAGAAGTATTTTGAAAAGAAATACTTGACTAAGAGATACTATGAAAGAATGATGAAATATTTATTTGAACTCAAGCTGGGTAGCATGACTATTGATGAATATGAACGAAGGTTTTTGGAATTGTTGAAGTATGGTCCTTTCATCAAAGATGAGACTCTCAAAATTCAAAGGTATTTGAGTAGACTACCATCTTCCATCAGTGACAAGATTCAATATGATGATCCTAAAACTATGGAAGAAACTATAAGGAGAGAAAAATGATTATATGAGAAACAAGGATAAAAGCCTACTTTCCAGAAGGCTTGGGAAGACAAGAGGAAATTCAAGGTGGACCAGAGAAAGAAGCAAACTAAACTACCTTTTTTTAGAAACATTCCTCAAGGACAACCACCTATGGAATGTTGGGGTTGTAAAGGAAATCATAGGTACAGAGATTGCCCCCACAAAAATGACAAGGTGAGAGATGTCCACAATGTTCAACAGGAAAAAATAGTGTAAGACATGGGAAAAAGTGTACCAAGGATCTATGCAGCCCTGGACAACAAGCAAGTAAAATATTAGTCACATATGATTTAAGTGGGAGGTATGATCAACAACCAAACCATTACTATTTTAATTGATTCTTTATATATTCATAGTTATATAGATCCTATAATGGTGGAAAAATTGCATTTGCCAAGAAGCAAGCATGGAAAATTTTGGTTCATGCAGTTGGCTACAGGAGCCAAGAGAAAAGTTATTGAATTGGTTAAGTCATGTCCAATGAACATTAATGGGTTGAGCACAAGAGCTGAATTGAACATCTTACCTCTAGTTTTCTATGACTGTCTAATTGGTATCGATTGGTTGGACCAACACCACACCATCTTAGGCTGTCATAACAAGGCATTCACTTGCCTGGATGAGGAAGGAAATCAGAGAACCATCCAAGGAATTCCCATATCAGTTGCTATCAGATAAATCTCAACAATGCAGCTGAAGAAGTGCTACAGGAAAGGATCCCAATTATTTGAAGCTCATATAAATGAAGAACATAAGGATAAGGTGTCGAATATGGGAAACCATGTAGTATTAAAATATTTTGAAGATGTATTCTAGGAGGTACCCAAATTACCGCCGAAGAGAGATATTGACTTCTTGATAAACCTGATGCCTAGAAAAGCCAGATATTGACTTCTCTATAAAAGAATTGTAGTTGCAGCTTGAATAAAATTAGAAAGAAGGGATATATATGCCCAAGTGTGTCACCTTAGGGTGCCCCATTATTGTTTATGAAGAAGAAAATTTGGACATTGAGATTGTGCATTGATTTTAGATAGTTGAACAAAGTGACTATTAAGAACAAGTATCCTTTACTGAGGATTGATGATCTCTTTGATCAGTTGAAGGATGCCAAGATATTTTCAAAAATAGATCTCAGGTCAGGGTACCACTAGGTAAGGATAAAGGATGATGACATGAGCAAGACCACCTTTAGAAAAAGGTAATTATGAATTCACAGTGGTACCATTTGGATTATCAAATGCACCTATCATTTTCATGTGCCTAATGAATGGTGTATTCAGGGAATATCTAGACAAGTTTGTCATAGTATTTTTGGATGACTTCCTGGTGTATTCCAAGTCGATGGAAGAGCATGAAAATCATCTAAGGATGGTTTTACAGGTGCTAAGAGAGCACCAATTGTATGCCAAATTGAGAAAGTGTTCATTCTATCAAAAGAAGATCCATTACTTGGGGAATATCATTTCAAAGGATGGGATAGCCATGGATCTTGAGAAGATAGAAGCCATCAGAAAATGGTCAGTGTCGAAGAATGTGACAGAATTCAGATCCTTTATGGGTCTAGCTGGCTATTACAGAAGGTTCATTGCAGGGTTCTCAAGGATAGATCACCCCATCATTTCCTTTCAAAGGAAGGAGAATAAATTTCAATGGACAAAATAATTTGAGAGAATATTCCAACAATTGAAGCAACTATTAACCAATGATCCAATACTAAGGATTGCATATACAAAGGAAGATTTTTTAGTGTGTACAGATGCATGCAAAGAAGGACTAAGAGGAGTCCTCAGCCAGAATGGGTTTGTAATATGTTATGCATCCAGGAAGTTGAAGGAGCATGAAAAGAACTATGCCACTCAAGATTTGGAGTTGGTAGCCATAGTGCATGCTCTAAAGAAATGGACACATTACCTCATGGGAAAGAGGTTTGAACTGAGGATAGACCATAACGGTGTGAAGTATTTGTTTGATTAGCCAACCTTGAATTCTAGGCAGAGTATATGGTTGGAATTACTTTGTGAGTATGACTTTGATATCAAGCATATCAAAGAAAAGGAGAACAAAGTGGTTGATGCACTCAATAGAAGAGTGCATGAACTACATGCTACGACCATTAGCATGTACCAGTATGATATTAAAGGAATAATTTTGGAAGCGGCAAATGAAGATTTGCAGTACATGGAATTGGTAACAAAGATACAACAAGGTAAGATGCTACAGAAAGTGGAAGATTATAAATTGGAAGTTGATGGAACACTCATGTAAAAAAACATATTTTATTTACCTAATTCCGAAGATTGAGAATTATGATATTGAAAGAAATGCATAATGTGCCTTATGTTGGACACCCTAGATATCAAAAAATAGTGGTACCAATCAAGAGACATTACTTTTGGCCAGTTATGGAGAAGGAAATTGCAGAATACATCACCAGATGTATGGAGTGTCATAAGGTCAAAGATGAACATAGGCACCGAGCAGGGTTGCTACAGCCATTGTCCATTCTTGAGTGGAAGTGGGAAGTGGTGACAATGGATTTCATCGTAGGATTACTAATAACAAATAAGCACCATGCTTCCATCATGGTGGTGGTGGATAATCTTACGAAAGATGCCCATTTTATTCCATTGAATACCACTCACAAGGCAATTAATGTTGATGATATCTATACAAGGGAAGAAACATGATTGCACGGTATCCCCAAGACAATTGTGTCTGACAGAGACCCTAAATATACCTCAAAGTTTTGGAAGGGGTTATTCAAAGGGCTTAGAACGAATCTGAACTTCAACATTTCTTATCATCCTGAGTCTGATGGGAAGACAGAGAGGGTGAACCAAGTGATAGAAGATATGCTAAGGATGTATGTGATGGAAAAACTATATAAATAGGAAGACTACCTACACTTGGTAGAATTTTCCTACTGTTAATGCTTTGTAAATTCCCAGAGGTTGTCGAGAGGTAGAAGAAATTTACGAGAGGTAACTTTATCCAACCACTTCGAAAATGGAATCTATCCCTGCCAGTTTCAAAGAGGGATCTCTCTGTAAGATTTAGATATGTTTCAGGTTTGAGATATTAGTCTAGTTAAATGAATGGGACTGTGTTGTTTTGTTTTATCAAATGGCTAAAATATTTCTTATGCATCCATTGGGATATGGGGTCTGTGTTAAGGTTCGATATCTGAGAACAAATTTTATTAGGTCATTTCATAGGGCATGATAATGCCAATGTTGGATTCTTGAGAATTTAAAGTGATGAAAAGAAGAAATAGATGATATGATCAACTACAACAAAGAAACATTGAAGAATTTCTTTATCACAACATCAGTAGATAAACATTCATATCTTTAAAAGATACAAACAGAGTATACAAAGATAAATCCTGCAACTTTAAATTATTTTAAATTATCAGATATAGAAAACAATGTGATAATGAAGTAAGATAAACCATTCAATGAAGAGGAGTAAACATTGCCAACATAAAACATGCAGGAATCCTATGAATCATCACTTTTATTTCGGGTACATCTCTTCAAAAAGATTATAGTTTACAACTTGCTTGGGCATAAATATCCACCCTCAATACTTTGAAGTTTGAAGTATTTATAGAAAAGAAATTATAATTCAGTCCTATCATTAATGATAAGGATGTGGTAGAATCCAAATCTAACTACCTAGCTAACAAAATACAAAATTATAGGAACTTCCAATGATCTATCAGATTCTTTGAGATGATTTTGGGGAAAGTTGTTGATGAGTCATTAACTTGACTTTGACTACTCCACGTGCTGATTTTTACATCCACATCATCTTCTAGTTGATCAAGTCACACAGGTCGTCCCATCTCTGTTGACTGGGAATGTTGACTTTGAGCAGCCTTCGGTACAACTTGTCTGTGATGAAAAGATACTTTATATCTTGTTGAATATTCAGGTCTAATCTCAGATTTTCCAAGAAGTCTTTGCTTGTGATATTGCCTTTTATGCATGCAAATTTGGACCCATCCTTTGCCACTGTCAGAATCTTATGTTTATAATATGAGAGAGTGATCAACTTATTATTGGTCACAAATAAGCTTGGGATACCTTTCTTTTGAAAAGAGACAATATTACTAAAAAACCTATGTACCACAACATCCATTACCTAAACTTTCTCCTCGAGTTGTAGCATTAGTCCCCTCTTGGTCAATACCCTCTTAACTTCAAGAATAGTTTCAATCCTATCCTCAATTTGTAGGTCTTCTAGTTCCTCTTTTGATTTAGAATTTAATAATTTGATTATATCATTGGCCTCTGTAGGCATTTCTCCAAGTTATCCCTTTATCTTGTCAATGGCTTGTTTGGCTCTCTGCACTAGACAATGCTGTTCAAATAGGATTTTTATTAAAGGCCAAATCTTTGTCACTGATTTACAGATGTCAGTCCAAATATTTTCCTTAGCCTATGACATAGTCTTAGCCATGACTGTTTCTTTCTGTAACTGTTGAAATTCTTGTTTGAGCTTGTTTGACTTATGCCTCTCAGTGTTGTATCTGGTCTGGAATGTGGAATTCAATTTTTGGATATTTTGAACTTCTTCTTGCAATTTCCTGATTTCTGCCCCTTGCAGAGTCATATCTTCCATCGCTTTTGCTAATTGTTCTACTGTGTCTGGAGCTGTCACTATTGGAATCCCCCCTATGGTAGTAGATGTTTTCGTTGATGTGTTGACAGCTTTGATTGAGACTGCCTTCAATGGTATGACTATCATTGACACATTCTACTCTTTTTCATTAACTAGCTTGTCCAACTCATCTTCCATTTCTTTAATTTGAGCATTCTCCTCCATGATCAACTTTAACATATCCTCTCTATGTCCTTCAGTCTTGGCCATATCTTTAGCCTGTGGGTCTTCAGTAGAAGATATTTTTAATTATTTCCTCAGGGCATCTATGCCAGCATTCTTCTTTTAGATAAGCTCTTTAGCTTCTTTGATATTGGCTAAATCATAACCAATTTTGAGCACAATTTCTTCTAGGGACTTAATTTTGTTATCATTTGTGAAAGAGGACACCTTCTCCAACTTCAGTTGAGTCTAGACATTGTGCAACAAAACCTGTATCTTTGCTGAGGTTGTGGAGGTGTCCAAAATCACGTCTTACCATAATCGTTTTGGCACCAACCTTCTTCAATAGTTTCAGGCCGAGCATTAAAGCTTCGTAATCAGCTATGTTGTTAGTGCATTGGAAATTCAGTTTGTAAGAGTGGATTTCTTAGTACTTTTATTGGTGGTTATGCAACCAAAATTTATCTCCATCTCCCTCTTTGCTCACAACTCCATCAATATCCATACTCCAGAAATCAGCTGGTAGTTCATCACTTTATACTGTTGTAGTGTTCTTTACCTCAGTGATTTCTTTATCTTCTTGTATGTCAGGTGCATCATCTTGCAACTAAGAAATTCAATTATCCAAGTCACCATCATTATACAATATGAACGAATCTAGATCAGAGTGTGCATAGTATAATGGGTAGTTATGTGGTTTTTCCTAACTATTGACCATATACTTCATCAGGGTCTCTCTATATAGTCTTCTCTGTTGTCCAAAAACTGGGACAGTAGCATAACACATATCTAACTGCAAAGTGCCTTTCAACTTAGCTCCTCAAGATATAGATAACAACATACCATATTTCGGGGGAATGTCTGCAACCACGATATCCATCACCATACTTTTTGTTGGGATTTGAGCTAGGGTGATACATAAATCTTTAATTATCCCTATACATTTGACATTGATAGAGTCAAAAGAATGCAAATCCTTGTAGGGTCTAGTGACATCAAGCCCCAACTTCTCCATCACATATTTGGGAATCAGGTTGTGAGAGGTGCTGAAATCAAGCATAGCATTGTGTAATATTTTTTCATGGATACTGAGACTGATATAAAAAGGGGGGACATCACCATTATCAGTTTGTCCATCTACTTCAAGACCGAACAACATCTCGGGTTGATCATCAGTAAGATTCACAGTGTTTGAGTGCGTTCCTGATCCAATATTCAATGTTTTTGTACCTATCTTTGGTTCAATGCTTAATTCTTTAATCACCTGCAACCTACAAGAGTTTTTTCTCATGAGTTTAGATAGGTGAATAGGAATTTTCAATTTGGCTAGTTCCCTTCCAGGATGAAAGTAATGGAAGTCTTGCTTTCGCTCTGCACTTATGGTTTTTATTTCATAGTTATTTGGGAAGAAGTATTTGGCTGACTAGTGGATGCAACCTCAGTTTGATTTGATCGTTGCGAAATTTCAGGGTTTTTCTTCGCAGAATATTCAACATTATTCTTCTTGGGGACTTTCTTGAGAGAAGTGTTTGATGTTTTCTTCGCCTCAGTCGTTTTCTTCGTTCCAGTAAATTTGTTTGTAGGATTGTCATTAGTCTTATTGCTTCTTAAGTTATACTATTTGTGCACCTCCATTATAGCATTCTCAAAGGATTGTTGTTTTGTTTCCTATTCCTCCTCATTCAAATTTGTTTGTGAGAGGATAAAAATCTCATGTTCTTCCTGAGTAAGAAAAATGGAGTCATCATCGTGAACACCAATGAGGTTTATGTGAGTATCATCCAGCTCATCGATTACCTCTTCCCCATAATCAACATAATTCTCCTGAAGAGGTGTTCTAATCTGGTGATCAGGACCCCTTTGCTCTCTTTGATCTCTCATATCCCTCTGTCTGATCTAAGGGGGGTTCCTTCTAAAGTTTGGATTTCTGATCTAAGGGGCTGGCTGATTTTCCCTGGGTGGATTCTTGTTAGCAATGGTTAGTATTTCCATCATTATTTCCATACTTCTAACTATGGAATCTAGTTTAGCATCTAAGGAAGGTGTGGAAGGATCTTCTTTGATTGTAACCCTTCTCTTTGTTCTTTCCTTGGCTCTTCTGGCTAATAGATTTTCTTCTATGCTTACTAAATTTTTCTGCATGTCTTCTAGAGTGGAAGAATTCCTTTCCCTTAGTTGGTATGACATATCAATGTCAAATACATCAGGAATATTTATTAAATCCAAACCTTTCGAAGGTTTAATATCAGTGGTAATTGCGTTATAAAGATTATTGAAATGAATGCAGTAATCCTGCACTGTTTCCCCTTGATTCCTTTTGATATTATTGTACTTTGACAAAATCTGGAGAGAATTTTTCTTTACCTCCCATTCGTCAAGGAAACTCCTTTGGAAAGCAACAATGTCAACTATGGTCATAGGGCATAGTGCTATGAACCATTTTTTGACTTCTCAAGTGAAACTCAATGCAAAAAATCTCATCTGAACATCCACTTCATCAACTTCCTGCAAATCAAAATAATCATTCATCTTATCAACATGGTGTTGTGCATTTAGAGGACAAGTACCATCAAACTGAGGAAGTTTGGTTTGATAGTTTTGAGGCATGGCATGTAAAGGAGCAACCAAAACCAAGGGAGCATATCTTGGTACCATGATTGGTGGAGGAGGCTGAACAACAACTTACGTAATTGGAGGGGAAGTGATAGAAGAAGTAGAAGAGGTAGGGCTAGGGGATGTAGAGTGAATTATTTGATGTTTGATGGAGGCTTCCATAATAGTCAGGGAAGAAATTTCTATAGACTGTTGAAAGTGAGCTCGATACAAATCCTAATCAAGATTTTCTAATAGCTCTTCTAACTTGTCGAACTCTTGAAGGAAGCGTTGATCAAATTCTGTTCTAGGAGAAAGTATTTCAGGGGTTTTAGGTTGCAGGATGGCTTGATATAGGATTGTATCACTTACAAAGCTATCAGATTTGGTTCTAAAAAGGATTTGTTCAAGGGATATGTAAAACTCAATATCTTGGATGGAAACTAGCTTCTCTAGGAGATAATTGGACCTATGAAGAGGAATGTGACTCCCAGAACCTTCTACAATGTTTTTCTTTCTGAGCAACTTTTTTGTATCGTCGACTGTTGTCCCAGGTTCTGGATCAGGGTGAGATCTAGTGTAAACTCTTTTAGTAGCTAGAATTTTTAACTTTTTAAGAAATATTAAACTAATATATACAAACTTTAACAACCTATGAACGTTATCTCTTTATAAGTTTAGATTTTATGATTCGTTCATAAATAAATTTTTCTTTATCTAGCAAAAATAAATCGTAGCATGGAAAGTTTGTTTAGTTCCCCAGTATGGTATCCACTATGTTAACGCTCTATAAATTCCTATAGGTTGTCGAGAGGTAGAATAAATTTATCAGAGCTAAATTTATCCAGCCACTTCGAAATTGGGATATAGCCCTGCCAGTTTCAGAGAGGGATCTCTCTGTAAGATTTAGACATGTTTCAGGTTTAAGATATTAGGCTAGTTAAATGAATGGGACTGTGTTGTTTTGTTTTATAAAATGGATGAAATATTGCTTATGCATCCATTGGGCTATGGGGTCTGTGTTAAGGTTTGAGATATGAGAACAAATTTTATTAGGTCTTTTCATAGGGTAG
The DNA here is from genome assembly GCA_000966675.3 of Picea glauca. NCBI lineage: Eukaryota > Viridiplantae > Streptophyta > Pinopsida > Pinales > Pinaceae > Picea > Picea glauca. Next base: position 335,942 of record JZKD02S1903289.1, read on the forward strand.
GATAATGCCAATGTTGGATCCTTGAGAATTTAAAGTGATGAATAACAGAAATAGATAAGATGATCAACTACAACAAAGAAGCATTGAATAATTTATTTATCAAAACATCAGTAGATAAACATTTAGATCTCTAAAATCCATAAACAGAGTATACAAAGATAAATTATACAACTTTAACTTCTTTTAAATGATCATATATATAAAAGAAGATGATAACGAAGTAGGATAAACCATTCAATGAAGAGGAGTGAACATCACCAACATAAAACATGCAGGAATCTTGTGAATCGTCCCTTTTATTTCTGGTAGATCTATTTAAAAATATTATAGTTTATATCTTGTTTGGGCATAAAGATCCACCCTCAATACTTCGAAGTTTGAAGTATTTATAGAAAATAAATTACAATTCGGTCCTATTATTAATGATCAGGATGTGGTAGAATCAAAATTTAACTACCTAGCTAATAAAATAGAAAATTATAGGAACTCCCAATGATCTGTTAGATTCTTTGAGCTGATTTCGGGGAAAGTTGATGGTGAGTCATCAACTTGAATTTGGCTACTCCAGGTGTTGATTTGTACATCCACATCATCTTCTAGTTGATCAAGTCACACAAGTTATCCCATCTCTGTTGACTGGGAATGTTGACTTTTAGTAGCCTTCGGTACACCTCATCTGTCTCTGTGTACTTAGTGAAAGTGGGTTTGGTGATGAAAAGATACTTTATCTCTTGTTGAATATTCAGGTCTAATCTTAGAGTTTCCAGGAAGGCTTTGTTTCTGATACTGCCTTTTATTCCTGCAAACTTGGACCCATCCTTTTCCACTATGAGAATCTTCTATTTCTAATATAAGAGAGTGATCAGCTTATTATTGATCACAAATAATATTGGGAGACCTTTCTTCTGCAAAGAGTCAATATTACTAAAAAACCTATGTAATGCGACATCCATTGCCTGAAATTTCTCCTCGAGTTGTAGAATTAGTCCCCTCTTGGTCAAGATCCTCTTAAATTCAAGAATAGTTTCAGTCCTATCTTCAATTTGCAAGACTTCTAGTTCCTCTTTTGATTTAGAATTTAAGAATTTGATTATATCATTGGCCTCTGTAGGCATTTCACCTAGTTCTCCCTTTATATTTTTGATGGCCTGTTTGGCTCTCTGGACTAGATCATGTTGTTCAAACATGATTTGTATCAGAGGCCAAATCTATGTCACTGATTTACAGATGTCCGTCCAAATATTTTCTTTAGCCTATGATAGAGACTTAGCCATGAATATTTCTTTCTATAACTGTTACAGTTTCTATTTGATCTTATCTAACTTATTCCTCTCACTGTTGTAGTTGGCCTGGAATGTGGAATTCAACTTTTAGATATTTTGAACTTCTTCTTGCAATTTTCTGATTTCTGCCCCTTGTATAGTCATATCTTCCATCGATTTTGCTAATTGGTCTATTGCGTATGGAGCTGTCACTGTTGGAATTTCACCTATGGTAGTAGATGTTTCCATTGCTTTGTTGACTCCTCTGATCAGGTCTGTGTTCAATGGTATGACTACCATTGGCACTTTCTTCTCTTTTTCATGAACTAGATTGTCCAGCTCGGCTTCCATTCCTTTAATTTGAGCATTCTACTCCATGATCAACTTTAACATTTCCTCTTTCTGGCCTTCAGTCACAACCATCTCTTTAGCTTGTGGGTCTTGAGTAGCAGATATTTTTAATTGTTTCCTCAGGGCAGCTATGTCATCATTCTTCTTTTTGATAATCTCTTCAGCTACTTTGATATCGGTCGAATCATAACCAATTTTGAGCACCAGTTCTTCCAGGGACTTAATTTTTTTATCCTTTGTGAAAGAGGACACCTTCTCCAGCTTCAGTTGAGTCTAGACATTGTTCAACAAAACCTGTAGATTTTCTGTGGTCATGGAGGTGTTTTCCAAGGTGTAGAAAATCATTTCTCCAGTCTATCTATGTAGGTCCATCTGATCAGCTGGATGTACTTCTGAAACATCAAACTTGAAAGTTGGCCTTTTATAATAAAAATTGTTTTGGGTTGAGGTACTTGTGCCTGCAAGTAGGTCATGTACATTCTCCCCTTCTCTGTATCAAAAGAAGATAGTAATTTGTGTTGGGATTTGGATGTTTGTTTCCAAAACTGGGCATAGGTACTATTTGTCAGCATCTCATTTTTCTTCTTAATCAGGTTGTATTTCTCAAAGAGGTTCAGTTCTGCAGGCTCCTATGCAGCTTTGGTTATTAATGTTTCATCACCCTGCTTCTTTGACGAGGAGGTGGACATCGTCCTCTTGCTTCCTGAGGAAAATGGAAAATTATTGCCTTCCATGACTGTAGTAGACTAAGTCTCTTCTCCACCATACATGTCAGGTGTATGAATGGTCTTGGGCATTCTTTTATAAACCTATAAATCATCTATCGAGACTTCAGTGACCGAGGGAGATACCTCTTTCCTTGGTCTTTTCTCTAATGGCACCCGAGGAGTATTAGTCGGTGAAATACTGGTAGAAGGGGGGTGTTGATCAATAACTGTCGGAGTGTTATCCTCCCACTTGGTCGGGTTCATGAACTTTTCGATTTTTGGTTTGGGAACATGAGCATATGGAGAGTTTTTATTCCTTAGTCTGGTTTCTACAATGACATGAGATGGATCATAATTCCATGGGAAACTTTTCTTGAACTTCATCTCCAGTAACAACTTGTTTTCTTCTTCTCCTATCGCTCTGTTATTGCATATGTAAGATCATATCCATCCCTTGATCCTTGGTTGTTGTATATTTTTGAATGACACAAAGTGAATATTGTGTGATTTTATCATCTATCAGATATATTCTAGAGTGAATATCCTGATAGGTAGGAAATTGAGTAGCTTATATGGTGGAAGCTCACAACCATAGACTTTGATCCCTGTGTGACCTTAGTAGAGGTACCAATCACCGGTTTTGGCAATGTTCGACAGGTGCAGGAGCCTCTGAATCTCTTCATTAATCCTGGGTTCCTTCCATCCACTCAACATGCTTGCCACTGGGTCATAAAATTGATCAATGAATTGTTTAAAACCGAACTCTAATGAGTTCTTTCTTGGTAAATATGTCCAGGAGGTGACAACTTGTGGATGGCCGTCCTGGTCTAGTTTCTGCATGGAAAATGAGAACTTATCTTCATGAAAGAAAAGGAGCATGTAATATAATATGGAAGAATATCAGAACATGCCTTTTGTAGGAAACTTGAAAAATTGCTCATGAATATTATTGACCAGAAAGTGACTGAAATTAAACTGGATGGTGGCCTTCTCTTCGGTGGAGAAAATGGACAAGAAACCCAAGATGGGTTTGTCCACCCATTCATCTGAATAATACCTAAGAAAACAACATAGGGATGAAATGACCTGATTACCTTTCGTTGAGAACATGGAGGATTTATAAGGGGGATATTTCTCGGGTAATTGGGCACTCTCAGGGAGGAAAATTTTGAAATTGTTCACTCTTTGGGGAAAAGATAAGTTATGGTACATTTCAGTTAAGATTTCAATGGTGAGAGGGGAAAAGGATACTGATCCGGGAATTTGCATCATATGGTCAATGGTTTCAGCTGTAATGGTGAATAGGGTCTCTCCAGATGATGAGACGATAGCTCTTTGATTGGGAAGATAGTGCACCTAGCACTGAAAGGAGAACTCGGGGAAATGATGAATTTGGGGAAAAATATGTAGTGAAATATTGGACTCCCAGAGTCCAATATCATCACTCTAGTCTAGGAAAGTGACTCTGAACCATGAGCGCAATTCGGAAAAATCAAATTCACATTTAGTATCTAAAATTAGGCAGTCTTTATCGACCAGAGGGATCTGATCGAGATCGACGAGGGGCGGAAGAAATGGATTTTCGTCGATCTCTTAATGTTTGGACTTTGGCATCATCCCTTCAAATCATACCTATAAAAGTCTGAAAAAGAATGGCATTGACTATGATGACCAGAGGTTAATGGAGGTTGAAGGTGAAAGGGCGAAAAGGACGATAATTTCAGCAGTGTATGGATCACGAATGGTGAAGAAAAGTTGAAAAACGAGATTATCTGGGCGAATGGGTATCCATTGGGGCACGGGGGACAAGTCAGCAGGACTAACAGATAGGTTTGGCCGCATTCATTGGCCAACGGATATCTTGGGGATGAGGTGGAGGGTATCATATTAGTGATGGTTTGCATGATGATTATGTGGAGGATAGGTATTGGGCTATAAGCATATGAGATGTGACGAGTGATGGGTGAGTGGGGAAAAGGTATGCTGACATAGTAATGGAACATGAATTGTGAATGGTGGTAGTGGAGTGTGACATCATGCTTCAAAGGTGGTATGGAAAATTTGGTATGGTGGT
>JZKD02S1903289.1:340758-356616 GCA_000966675.3 Picea glauca
CTTGGCTAAGATTAAACACTTTAGCCAAGCTTTATTCCTTAATCCTATCAGCATAAATTCAAAAATACTTGACCATGATTAGACTGTATGGATCAAGCCATTCTTATTGCATGGGGACCTATTATTTTTGTTTTATGCCCTCTTTTATTCTTTTTCTTTTTCTTTTCTTTTCTTTCTTTTTCTTTTCTTTTGTAAATCATTTGTAGAATGAAATATTATTTACAACCCAAAATACAATAAATGTAAAAATTTACAGTCACCAGTTGATCCTATGAAACATAGGCTTATAAAACCTACAACAATGGGTATCAATCATCATTGAAGATGAGTCTATTTTAAGCACTTTATGGAAGAAAGTGCAACACCCTAGTAAACTAGGACAACCCATCTGATAGAGAAATAATTGGGCTAGAGTTGCTCAAGGAAATGGAAGAGAAAATGATGAAAATTAAGGAGAATTTGAAGGCTTCCCAAGATAGGAACAAAAGTTATGCTGATAAGAACAGAACCCACAGGGAGTTTAAAGTGGGTGATCATGTTTTCTTGAAAGTGAAATCCAACAGAATTTCCCTAAACCTGGGAAACTACTCTAAGTTGGCACCAAATATTGTGGGCCATTTGAAATCCTATAAAGGATTGGAACAATTTCATATATGTTTTCATTTCCTGCATCCATGATTGTACGTAATGTGTTTCATGTTTCATTGTTTAAGAAATATATACTTGATGCTAATAAGGTTATTGATTGGAATGTGATTCAGGTGGAGCAAGAAGGGATCTTCCAAGTGAATCCAGTGCAAATATTGGACTAGAAGAGGAAACATCTCCAGAATCAATCCATAGGTCTTGTAAAGGTCCAATGGACCTACTATAGTCCTGAGTATGCGACATGAGAGCATGAGGATGCTATGCAGACAGAATACCCGCATATTTTTTAAGATTTTGAAAAATCTTGTTGACACTTTGTAAATAGGTTTCACTGAGGACAATGCAAAAATAAGGGGAAGGTATTGTAATACCCCAAGGATGCGCCCCAATTGTTTTGTGAATTTTAAAAATGTTTTGTAGGCTTGTGAGCTGAGCAATTATAAGCTGGTAGGATTATGCGTTAGTAGGCTGAGGATCCTAGGTGTTAAAGGCCAGGAGCCTGTTTTGTACATGTAAATATTCATATTATTAATATAAAAACATCTTTGTGTGTAGACCAACCACGAAGAAAGAGTGATAGGGGACTAAGCTCCAATAGGATGGGTAAGGGAGAGGGGGCTGAGAGGTAGGAAAGAGGTGCTAAGCCTAAGGGATTAATTCCAAGAGAATAATAATTTATTATCATTATTTCAAAGGATGTTTAAAAGGATATGTTTTTATCCTATGTTTCTAGGGAAGGATAGGTGACTTCCAAAAGGAAAGGAATGTGCTTCCTAGGTGACATTTGTTAGCTCAGGCACATGCAGACTTAAGGGGGAATTATTTTTGTTATGAGGGGGGAGGCATACACTCTCATGGACCCTCTCACTCACTCAAGAACTCGCGCACGCAAAGGGGAAAAGCTTGCACATGCATGGGAAAAGATCATGCATGCAAGGGGAGGGGTTCACACCTAGAGTTTAGCTCACGCTTTCATCATTTTGGCTATGCTAGACCAGTATGCCTATTTCGCGTGACAAGTTCACTCATGCACTGAGAAATCTTGTTGCCATCCATTTTCTCCATTGCTGAACTCGTGACCATTTTGCACCTCTCTAATTCATTGAGTCATCCCTTGCCTTACCTGAATTAGTTATTGTGGTCGAAGAAGAAGGTTTTCATGCATGTGAGAAAATCTCTCTCTAGGTGAGAGAGGTGGTTGTGGATTGAAGAAGCAGGTTGGCATGCCTATGAGCAACTCTTTCTAGGTGAGAGAGTGTGCTGAGGAGGTGAGTTTTCTTGGAAGGAGTCTCGTAGCTACTACAGAGCTCTGATAATTCTAGTTCGACCTGTTGCTGAAGCCCAAGGCAAGGGAGGTGGAGCAGTCGATGGAACAGTGAAGGTGTATACTCTTTGGGTGGGTAAGTCATGTGGGGAATGAGAGTCTATGAGCAGTGGGAATAAGTGGCTCCTGGGAGAGAATCCTTCCTCTTAAACTGTGTGACTTTCCTATTGACCTTGCCTAGCCTAGGAATCCCTTGCCCGATGGAGTTTAGTCTCATCTCAGGGTTGACCTATTACTGAGAGTGATGAGCAATGTGGTCTAAGGATGGGAGGTTCGTGGAAGGTATGCACATAGTTGGTGGTTTTTATTTCAGTTAAAATATAAGTATCATTCCCATGTTTAATTATGTATGTGATGCATGTATGTGATTGTTGAATGCTGTCATGTGTTCCATTGCATGTAGGAATTACTGTCAATTCCATTTGAATCTATATGATAGCAGTAACTCTATGTTATTTCTTTTAAATTCATTATAAATGCATGTTATATAGATATATGTATGTTCCTTAGTGGCATTGCCCGACAGTGTGTTGATGGTTGAGGATGTTACAAATTGGTATCATAGCTAGTTGTAGAAGACAAGGTATTTTGGTAGCGTTTTCTGACAGAGGTGTGTTGATGGTCAAGGATGTTACAAGGCATGGACAGGTAAAATGGTAAACTATTATTTTTTGAAGACTTTCGGTTGTGAATCATTTGTCCATACTGATAAAGAAAATAGAACAAATCTTGCGGCAAAATCCAAGAAGTGTACCTTTATTGGATACGATGTTAAGGATTTTGGTTATCACTTGTGGGATTATGAAAATAAAAAAATCATGAGGATTAGAGATGCCATATTCAATGAGAAGGTCATGTACAAAGATTAGTTGTAGGGAAAAAAAGAGGAAAAAGAAAAACTAGAATACACAGTGCTTGATGAGATCATTGAAAACGAAATTCCGAAGGTACCATAAAATCATAATGTACAACAACATGATCAACACGTACCTCAAACTCCTACAAATGTTGTTAGAATATCTACCAAGTTAAGTGGACCCCCTGAATGATACTCTCCTTCATTTTATTATTTATTGTTGACTAATTCCAATGAACCATAATGTTATGAAGAGGCAATGCAAGTAGACACTAAAAAGAAGTGGGAGCAAGGAATGAAAGAGGAAATGGATTCCTTGGTAAATAAATAGACTTGGTATTTGGTTCAGTTTCCTACAGAAAAAAGAGAATTACAAAATAAATGGGTTTAGAAGTTGAAGGAAGAATATGGAAGAAAAAAATGGTACAAGGCTAGACTTGTTGTAAAGGGGTTTTCACAAAAGAAAGGTATATATTTTGATGAAATATTTTCTCATGTTGTTAAAATGACTTAAATTAGGACTATTTTATGTCTTGCGGTAGTAGAAGATTTGCATCTTGAACAATTAGATGTAAAAACAACTTTTCTCCATGGGGATTTGGAGGAAGAGATTTTTATGCAGTAGCCATATGGGTATGAGGTCAAAGAGAAGGAGAATTTGATATGCAAGTTGAAGAAGAGATTGTATAGCCTAAAGAAAGCTCCAAGGTAGTGGTATTTAAAATTTGATAGGTTTATGTCAAAACAAGGTTATAGTAGATGTCATTTTGATCACTGTGTTTATTTTAAAAGGCTAGAAAATGGAAGCTATATTATCTTGCTATTGTATGTAGATGATATAAATGTGTTCAAGAATAAATTATCTAATCCATTTGCGATGAAGGACTTGGGTGGTGCAAAGAAAATCCTTGGTATGAGAATAACAAGAGATAGGAAAAATCGTAAATTGACATTATCTCAGGGTGAGTACATAAAGAAGGTGTTGGAGAGGTTTAGAATGCAAAATGAAAAAATAATTAGTACACCTTTGGCAAGCCATTTCAAATTAACTAAGGAAATGTGTCCCAAGACATAGGAGGAGATATAATACATGTCCAGGGTCCCTTATTCACCAACAATTGACAATTTGATGTATGTGATGGTTTGCACAAGACCAAATATTTCACATACAGTGGGAGTTGTGAGAAGGTATATGAATAGTCCAGGTAAAGAACATTGGGAGGAAGTAAAGTGGATTCTCAGGTATTTGAGAGGTACTTCTACACATGGGTTATGTTTTGGAGGTTCGGACAATGTTCTACAGAGATATGTTGAATCAGATATGGCAGGTGATAAATATAAGAGGAGGAGCACCACATGGTATGTTTTTACTATAGGTGAAACAACCGTAAATTGGATTTAGAAACTGCAAAATTTTGTTGCAATTTCAACAATAGAGGTAGAGTATGTTGTTTCTATAGAGGCTAGTAAAGAAATGATTTGGTTAGAGAGGTTTATGGAGGAATTGGGAAAGAAGTAGGAGAACATAAGGTTATATTGTGACAGTGAGAGTGTCATTCATATTGCAAAGAACTCAACCTTCCATTAGAAGACTAAGCATATACAACTCAAGTACCATTTCATACAATCCATCTTGGAAGATGAGAATTTGAAGTTGGAAAAGATACATGTTAACAAAGGGAGTAACCAAGGAGAAACTGAGTTCATGATCAATTTCAATTAGTCTTCAAGAATGAATATGGAGATAAAAAAAAAATTAGGTCCAAGAAGGATCATATTCCAACATATACAATAGTGGTGGAGTTGTTGAGATCAGTATCCAAGTGGGAGATTGTTGGTTATGTAGCCTGATTATCTTCTTGATTTAGAGGTATTTGTTTTCAGATGTGTTTATACCCCATGAATAATTGTCACTCTGGAAGAATGTACAATCCTCCACGTGGGGGAGTGAAGAGGGTGGTTACCCCCTCTGCGGGGTTCGTGGACAAAGCCCCTGAAGGAAAAAATTCCTTGTAAATGTATATTGTAATTTCATTGTAAATATGGATCGTTCATTATAAGGTCACAAATCTAACAGTAGAAGTTATGACAGGGTTTATTTTCCCTAGAAGGAAACCCTCTTTTATGAGGGAAATATATTACAACTATGTTTCATTATGAATATTGTATTCTAAGAGAGGAGACTATGAGAGAAAGAAGAGGATGTTACAAGGGATGTGTTGTATGTTGTATCCCTTCATTTGTTGGATATTAATAAAGGAAGGACCTAAACATTTCTCTGAGCAATGGGCCATAGAATAATCTACAATATTTGTGGTTTCCCCTACATGGGAATCCTTCTAGGATGCCATTAAAGAACAATACTACCCTATTGTAAGCTACGAGGACCAATACACCAGATATACCACCCTGCGTCAAGAAAGGGACTAGACAGTAATAGACTTCACCAATAGTTTCCATACCTTGTGCACCAAATTGGGTATCAAAGACTCTAAGCGACATCTGGTGCTCAAATACTATATTTGTTTGCATAGATACATTTATACATAAATGGAGTTTCTGTACATCACCTCACTGGGTACGAATTATAGATATGGTGTCAAGATTGAGAAAAAATTTAATTAGAAGAGGTGAGATTTTGGATCTGAAAACTTCTCACAGTCGAAGGAGGGAAAAGGCGAACCCAAACCACACAACAAGGGATAGAGAAAATATGGCCACTCTCAAGACAACCAATCCAATCCCCAACACAATAAGGGTAATGAGAATATGAAGAAGGACATAGAAAAATCATGTCAATATCATAAAATCCCTTGGTACAACATTGACGAATGTCACTCCAAGTAGTCACTCATGACCGAGCTGAAGGTTTCTGAGTCAGAGGTTGATTGTGATTCTGAATAAAATACAGAAGGGGGGACACATATTATCGATTTTGAAACCAGTGCCACTTTCGCTACCACCAAATTTTGACCAAGCAAATCAGAAGAACCAAAGGAAGAGGAATGCCTCTTTCACTCATAGATGTGGGGAAATGGGACTCCACTTCATTTTATTGTTGATACTGACAGTCAGAAAAATGTGATCTTAGAAGAGGTATTTAAGTGGCTGGACCTCCCAATGACACCGCACCCTCATCCCTACACCATTAGTTGGCTTCACCAAGGAAGAGAACTTTGTGTCAGCCAATAGTGTCATCTTCCCTACGTCATCAAGCCTTTCAAAAATGAGGTATTGTGTGATATTGCTCCCCTTGAAGTTTGTGATGTTCTTTTAGGAAAACCATATTTGTGGAAGTGTGATGTTGTGTATGAGTCTAGACCCCATAGTGTTATTATTACTTTGGGTAAACAATTCTACAAGATACCATAGGTAGCGTCACCTACCGCTATTTCTTTAATCAATCCTAAGAAATACAGTAAGTTCATTTCACAGACTGGAAAGTTCATCTTCTTTGTTATATGTGCTCATAGTAATAAAAGGTCACCACCACATCCTTGTCGTCTACATAGAGCCTCTATTTGAAGCAGAATAAAGTGGACAGGATCATCGAAGATTAGATAGAAATATTCTCGTCACCCACCGAGGTACCGACGCACTGCCAAGTCAAGAATACAATTGATCTAATCCCCAGTGCACCTCTACCTAACTGACCAATCTATCATCGCTCACTGATGGAAAATGATGAAATCAAGCGATCCAAGAGCTTCTTCAAAAGGGGCACATCAAACCCAACTCCTCCCCTTGTGGAATACTGATTGTACTAGCGCAAAACAAGGGAGGGACCTGGCAACTCTGCATTGATTACAAAGAATTAAAAGAAATCACAGTTAGAAAATGGTACCCAATTCCTAGGATTGATGACCTTATTTACCAAATCAAGGGAGCAAATTTATATAGGAATATTGACCTAAAATATAGCTACCAATAGGTTCCAATCGAATCAATTGATGTATGGAAGACATCTTTCAAATATAAATAAGGTCTCTTCGAATGGTTGGTCATTCCCTTTGGCTTAACAAATGAACCATCCATTTTCATGAGGTTGATGGATGATGTATTGATAACCTTCACCAACTCTTTTGTGGTGGTATATTTGGATGACATCCTCATATTCAACAAAACTTGAGAGGATCACATCCGACATATTCAACAGGTTTTGAGCACTTTGTGACAACACAATCTATATGCCAACTTGGAAAAATTTTCCTTTGGCATGAACAAGGTCCAATACTTGGGCTACATTAATGATGAGAATGTGGTACATGTTGATGCTGCTAAGATCCATTTCATCCCTGATTGGCCATCCCCTACCACACTAACTGAGCTTCGAAGTTTCTTGGGACTGGCCAAATTCTACCGATGACTTGTGTTGGGATTCTCCCATATTTCATGGGCCCTCAACCACATGACCAAGGGAGGTGGAAGGGAAAATTTCATCTGGGGGAAGGAACAACAACGAGAATTTTATGATTTGAGGAATATCTTGTGCTCAGCTCCAACACTCTCCTTGATCGATCTACAATAATCGTTCAATATTGAGACTAATGCATTTGACTATGCTTTAGGTGCATTTCTCACTAAGAACAGTCATCTGGTGGCATACCATAATGCGGCACTCTCATATATTGTCTGAAAATACCCCACCTATGACAAGGAAATGTATTCCATGGTACAAGCATGTCATCAATGGAAAAATTACATTATGGGAAACGATACGATCATCCACATTGGTCACAAACCTCTGCAGTTCATACAAATATAGGGGAAGTTGCAGAATGATCTCCATCAGAAGTGGTCCACCTACCTGCAGCAGTTCCATCTCAACATCCAGTATAATATAGGGAGCACAAATCATGTCGTTGATTGCCTCAGTTGACCTCTCGTGGCTTCACTCACCACTTTGATCCATTCTAGTGGACATGAGGCATCTGAGTGGCCCCAACTTTATCAACAATATCCAAAATTTGCACCACCTATCAGGTCTTGGGTACAGGCATGACTATCACCGATTTTCACATTCAGGATGGGTTGTTATGCCATCTAGGCCATCTCTTTGTTCCTTCAAGTGAGCATGAAAAGCTAATTTGGGAAGCCCACTACATTCGCATGGCATGACATTTTGGCATGGAGAAAATTGTGGTCATTCTCCATAAACATTTTCATTAGACAAAACTTCTACAGGACATGAGCAAGCATATGAGATCTTGCACTTCCTGTGCCATTTCCAAGCCATCCATCAATAATTAAGGCTTATACACCCCTCTTCCCACCCTTGAGAAGCTTTGGGAATCCATATCGATGGATTACATGTCTGGCCTTTTTTCCACCAAGAAAGGAAATGATTGTGTATTTGTGGTCGTTGATCAATTTTCAAAGAAGGCCATCCTCAAAGCCTGTAAGAAGAACATCACAGTGGAAGATAATAACAAGCTCTGCTTCGAACAAGTGTGGGTCCACTTTTGGATACCACATACCATCATCTTCTATTGGGAAAATAGGTTCCTCAAGACATTTTGGTCAAGTCTCTGGACATTGTTGGATGCCAAGCTCACTAAATCCACTGCTTTCCACCCCCAAAAAGATGGCCAAACAGAGGTCATCAGTAAGATGATTGTGCACATTCTACACATGTACAACTCTAACAATCCACGTACATTAGATGAGAATCTCCCCTATGTTCAACATAATTACAAAAGGGCTCTCCATAGCTTCACCAACCATAGCCCATTCTAGGTGGAACTGGGATTCCATCCCTTGGGTCACAGTGATGTTGCACTACCTCTTGCAACCACATAGACAGACTCTTCCCATATTCAGTTTGAGACCGACAGAGCCACCACATTCATTGAGAGGATTCATCACATCCTCCAAAAGTTCCATGATATTTTCCAGAAAGCCAATGCTAAGTAAAAGTGTTTCCATGATCAACAGAGGGTATTACACAAGTTTCAGGTTGGAGACAAGATATGGTTACATTTGAAGAATGATCTTCTCACAAGGCTCCATTAGAATATTTTCCCACTTTGCTATGGGCCTTACACTATCACCAAGGCTGTGGGTAACAATGATTTTTAGCTTAACACTCCACCCTTCCTTGGCTTGAACCCAGTGTTCAATGTGGAACTCCTTTGACCATATTTTCCACCATTATTGGACACCTCAGATATTTCATAACAGATGACACCAACAGAGCTCAACCCATACTACATGGAATAATAATCCATTGATCAGATAGTGGACACATAGTTCAAGTGAATTCTCCAACACAATATGCAGATTTATTGGGTTTTCAAGGCAAGGAAACTCCTAAGGGGGGAGGACTGATCCAGGTGCATATTGGTGGCCAACCACCTATTCCAACTGGATCCTCTTGACAATTTTAGTTCAACACGTTCTTCTATAATTATTTGTAATTGTGGGTTCTACACTTTTCAGGTTGTCTAAATCCCTACACATCTTCCAAGTGGATACTAGTGGCCTCCCACTTAATCCAACTGGCTTATTTTTTATGTTTTCATGTCATTACATCTTGTTGTACTTCCAGGATCGTTTTGGAGACCTAAACATTATTTTTTTGGATCGCCATAGTCAAATTGTAGACAAAGTTATAGGTTTATGCAATAATGTGTATTTCTCGAAAATACCTTTCAAATGGGCTATCACACACCTAAAACAGAGGTCGTATGAAAAAGTTATGACCTGGAGAAGTTGAAATACCAACTTACCCATAGGGGCCCACATAAATTTTGGTGTTTCATCTCCTAGGGTTAGGTTTTTGGATGTCTAGGGTTTTGGAATTCATTAGTAATGTTAAAAAGGACTACAGAGCCTCCTTTTAATCATGTTTCTCAGATGGATGCGCGTAGCAGCCACATATATTCTCAGAGATAGCTACCACCATTCGAGCAAGTGTTTCAGTTCAACAGTTTTACAGTTTCATCCTATTTCATTTATTCAATAGAAGATATTGTTCATTGGATATCTGTGTTGTTCTTCATATCTATGTGTTTATTGTATCCATTCTTTTGATCAATTCATTCCACTCCTAATTAAAAATCAAGGACCAACAGAGAATTAAGATTCAGTGCTCAAATCAGGGAGTATGATGTGAATAATGTTATCCTGGATCTGGGATCTGATGAGAGTGTATTATGAAAACAAACTTGGGAGATGATGGGAAAACCCAATATGATCTAGTATCTTTTTTATTTGAGGCTCACAAATCATCACAAGATAGTACCAGTTGGTCGATTGACAAGAGTAAATGTGGACATAGATGGAGTGCGTAGTGTGGAAAAATTTGAAGTTATTGAGATCATGGATGATAGTCAACCATATGTAGCATTGATGGGACTCTAATGGACCTTTGATAATTATGTGATAATTAATTTGAAGAGGAGGGAAATGATATTTGAAGTCAGATATTTGAAGGTTACTCCACCAAATTGGACCCAGTAGAAGGGAAGAGATACATAGAACTAGCAAGAGGAAAAGACATTGACAACTTGTATAACATGACTACACGAATGGATGATTATGTAAACCCTATTTAAGATGGTATGATAAGTTGGAGAAGTATCAATTTTTGTGCATAAAATTCATAAGAAGGTATAGAGAATTGACATCAAATGATGCATGAAGTATGACATAGATGATGTGCACGCATAACCCTATCTTTACACTGGATTGGAACAAAGCTATGTGATCCACCCAGGTATGATGGCTTGATTGATTTCATAGTGTTTTTAAAGGAATTTGATTTTCATTTACTTGAACAATAAAGTATGTTGGCACTAGATGTTATCTTAAAAGTGACTCCAACTAGATGGTTGGCTGCATAGAAAGAGGGAATGAAAGACTGGTAATAGTGTAGAATATTAATGAAAGACTGAGGTGGAAAATATTGCGTAGAGGTATATAGGTGAGATTGATCAAGTGTATCATGTGGATAGTGTAGGGATAGATGGAACATGACACTAAAGGAAGAATGGATACACATATTTATACATGCACTGGATACAATTATGAAGAACTGGTATCTAGAATTGGAAATGCGCAGAGAAAGAAAAAACTAGGACGAGTTGGCATAGAGGTTGAAGGTTACATTTACATTTGAACATGAATCTCCATCAATATATGCAGCACTACATGATGTTTGAACTAAAATATTCTTAGAATAAGGGTCGATGGAGCAGGTACTAGCCTGCGATGCGCAAAAAACTACTATAATTACTCATGAGTTATTGGAGTGTTACAATGTTTCTAAGGAAGAACAGGATGAGGAAGATCCCAATAATGTGAAATTCCTTGAAACAGAAGGAGAAAAGGTAGTAGAAGGACCAAACATTGAGTTTATTTCATACACACATCCAATAAAGATGTGGAAGGTAAACATTGGGACGATAGAGAATCCAAAGTTTGCACAGATGGGGGATTACTAGAGTGATGAGACAGTAGAGAAGATTGCAGACTTTCTATGTGAATATCAATACCTATTCCGAACTACATTTTTAGAGATAAAGGGGATAAGTGGAGACATAGGGGAGATTAATATTCCTTTGAAGCAAGGTGCTAATCCAATGTGACATAGGCATTACAGGTTAAATCCAAAGTAGAAAGAGAATGTTAAAGTAGAAACAAAAAGAATGGTGGCCGCAGGAATTATTGAACTCGTGGTGGAATCATAGTGGATAAACCTAGTGGTAGTGGAAGAAAAGAAGATGAGAGGTATCAAGATCTGTGTGGATCTGAGGAATTTGAATGATGCATTCTCACATGACCCAATCCCAACACCATTCAGAAATGAGGTACTAGAGAATGTAGGAGGGAAATAAACTTATTCTTTCACAGATGGATTATCTGGGTACCATCAAATAAAAATTGTGCAGGAGGACCAGTACAAGACCACTTTCACGATAGAGTGGCGAAGTTATAAGTATACAGTCATGCCCTTTGGATTAAATAATTCCCTTGTAGTTTTTTCAATAGTTGTTTTTGCAGTGTTCAAGGAATTTATCCATAAATTCATTGAAGTGTACTTATATGATTGGACTGTGTTCAGCCTAATGAACGATCACATAGAAGTAATTAGTATAATTTTGGATAGGTGTATACAGTGTTAGATTTTGTTGAATTTGAAGAAGTGTATTTTTTTCACACCGTTAGGAATTTTATTGGGGCATGTAGTCTCCAAACAAGGATTACTAGTGGATCCATCCAAGATTGTAGTGATTATGTATTTAGAACCACCTACATAAGTCAAACAGATGAGGGAAACCTTGGTTCATAGAGGATATTATACGATGTTTATCAAAGGCTACACACAAATCATAACATTGATGGAAAATATGTTGAAGAAGGAGGAAAAGTTCCAATAGAATGAGGACTGTCAAAAGGGTTTGGACATATTAAAACAAAAAATAGTGATCGCGTCTATTTTGATATTTCCATATTGGAACAAGGAGTTCCATGTTCAGTAGATGCATCATTAATAACATTGTGTGTAGTACTATCTGAACTAGGAGAGGGAGAAATATATCACCCAATTGATTTTGCAAGTAGGAAGTTGTCCATAGCAGAGAAGAATTACACCACTACATAATGGGAAGGATTGGAAAAGGTATATGCACTGCAAAATTTTAGAAATTATTTATTGGGGTGTCACTTTAAGATGTACAAATACCATTCTACATTAAAATACTTTGTGAATAACCTAGTGTTTGGGGGGAGAATATGCATATGGCTACTATTGTTCTAGGAATATGATTTTGAGGTTGTGGTGAAACTAGGGAATCTGAATGCAGGGACATATAATTTATCAATCATTTTATCAGGGTAAGATGTAGGGAATTTAGATTATAACTTACCATATTCACAACTATTTGTAGTTAAAATGGTGGATAATTACTTCTCATACATTATGTAGTTTCTAAGTACAAGAATGGTCCCATGAGACATGACAGATGCACAAAATAAATAATTAGTATTGAAATCATCATATTATTAGTTGATTGTAGGGAATATATACAAGTTGGGTGCAGATGGATTATTGAGATGATGTGTGTTGGAACATGAAATTCCTATGATACTCACAGAAGCACATGAAGGTATTGCAGGAGGAAATTATGTAGGTAAGGAAACAATGAAAAATATTTTGTGCGTAGGGCTCGGGTCGACCACACTACATAGATATGCTAAAGAACATTGTAAATCATTCGATGTATGTCAAAGAGTGGGAAATCCATCCAGGAGGGATGAAATGCCTTTAAATCCACAAGTTACATTGCAAGAATTTGATAAATGGGCCATAGAATTTGTGGGGACAATTAACCCATAGGAAATATGATTAGGGGAAAGGTACATAATCATTGTAGAAAATTATTTGACATGATGGGAAGAAGAAACACTGGTCACAGACTGTACTGTGGAGACTGCTACATGATTTTTATTTGCGAATGTAGTCACACGATTTGGGTGTCTGATCATATTACTCAGTGATCAAGGAATATGATTCGTAAATAAAGCAATTACAACATTTACTGAGGATTTTCAAATTCATGATCAAAAGAGTGCCCCGTATCATCCTCACACCAATGGTGCAATGGAAGATTTGAACAAAATCCTAGAGAATTCTTCGACAATGAGTTGCAACATAGGGAGAGATGATTGGGACTTAATATTTCCTTCAATTTTATGGGCCTATAGGATGACAAGAAAAAATTTGACAGGGAATACACCTTTCATGTTGTTCTATGGGAAACAAGCAGTGATTCCAATGGATTTTATTCTACCTAGCATGTGCATTGCAATGATCACTTGTCTTTCAGACTTTGGCATAATAGAGGAGATATCTTCACAGTTGGTACAACTTGAGGAAGATATTTTTGTCATAGGTTTCCATCTACATGTTCATAAAGAAAGAGAGAAGGAATGGAATGATAGGCACATTAAACAAAAAAAGTTTCAAGTAGGGGACTTAATATTATTCTATGATAGTAAGTTTATGCAGCATCCAAGAAAGTTTAGAATGCAATGGTTAGGATCCTATGTGATTCAACATATAATAGAGACAAGTATTGTGCACTTGGAAACCTTGAATGGATAATTCCTTAGAGGAATTGTGAATGGAAGTTGGCTAACAATCTATAGACATGGTCGACAATGTGCGTAGTAATCTAGGTTGTGCCAGAACACATGCATCATAGCAACTGTACTATAGTAGGAAGATAAAACAAAAAAAAACATATACAAAGTAGAAAAAGGAAGAAGACCAAATAAAAAGCAGATATAGAAAAACAAAAATATTATAGAATACAAAGGCATAAGAACTTGCGCAGAAGGAATGATTATCACGCATCAGGATGGAAATGCACCAATTAAGAAAATAATTCACAGAAGAAAAAGACTATGAAGAAAAAATATGCCAAAGCAAAAACAATTGTGCAGTTTCACACCGACAAGACCATTAAAAGAATTACAAAACAAAAACAATGGCAATGATGTGGAAATGGTAGTTCATAAAGACATTGTATAGACTTAAATGGTAAAATATGCCAAAAATCATGCACGATTGGTAGTACAAGGAAAAAATCACCCGATGGATTTAGTAATAAAGTTTCATTTATGTAGTCATTCATCAACCACGATGGTGGATTTGATAAGTTAGTTAAGACATGAAGAGACATGCACAGTTGGAAAGGAGGCACAAAAGAAATTGAAGGTCACCAAGTGTAAATCATTTTTACTAAGAGCTACATGCAAGTGACAGTGAACCAGATAAAACTAGAGCGAATCCTAGTGACTCGAAGGTGAACTATAGCCACAGAGAAAGTAAAGGAACCTATCACATGAAACAATGGCCTCACCAAAATTTGGAGTGTCATTAGCAGCGACACGAAAGTGATCGAAATGACCAACAGTTGCACCAAAGGTGGAGGAAATACATGGATCTTCAACTTTGACTTCACAAGAAAGCTTCCACAAGGATTATATCCCACCAAGGAAAGAAAATGAGCCTCAATTCAAAGTACCAGTAGATGAGAAATATTGGTTTTAAACATCACCAGTCCCACCTAGTGTAAGTGTGGAAGGAGACATGTTAGGCAAGGTCACCACTCTCAAATTTGTATATCATGATATCGCAGAAGATGAGAAGTTTGTTGATCTAGCTAGGGAAAATTACTTGTGCACTAAGATCGTATCAGGTATAGGAGAGATATTGTTGGAAACACAACTGTGGGAAATAGGACTCTAGAAGTTAGGAATAATAAATCTATTGGAGGTTCCCCACCTTGGATGCATCCTGGAAATTAATGCATGTGTTAAGTTACTACTCAACTGCATCCATGGAGGGACATTGTGGCCTGAACTGCCAGTTTCAATTGATACTTAATTGATTTCCTGGTATTACGGTCCTATAATCATAGGTAACTCGATTCTTCAGCTTCTTTTTGGTGTTGCCCCCATGATAAATACATTTGTCTTGTTGGTCTCTCGGTTGTTTCCTTTTTCCCCTCCATACATTTTGCCTGATCCTCCATCACCCTGTTGCAACCTTCATCCACCATTGTGCCACTCACTCCCTTTACCCATTTGTCCTGTTGGCTACTTCTCGCATGCCTCCCCTCCATGAAATAACAAACTTAGGCTAAAAAGAACAATAAGTCAATAATGCTAGCAATAAAATAAGTTAATTAGATTAATTAATAATTTTAGATTAATTAAAATATGCTACATTGGTTAATAATCAATTAATTAATTAATAATTAAGTTAGCTGTTAATAATTAGGTTAGTTTGTTAGAATAAACATTAATAAAAAATAATACTAATAACAATATAATAATATTAACAATAAAACTTATAAAATAATAAACATATAAGTTACTATATATATTAAATCAAACATAATGCAAAAAAATAAAAATACAATATAATAAAAACATGCATTAAAAACAAAAACTAATAAACAAAAACAAAATAAAACATAATGTAAATACAAAAACAAAATAAAAAGTAAATACAAAAACA
>JZKD02S1903289.1:361491-405597 GCA_000966675.3 Picea glauca
ACCGAGAGACTTGAACCCGTGATCTGTGAAAAGCAAACTCTACAGTATGATCTTTACACGCAGCCGATCGGAGTCGCTTAAATGATGTTAGACGCAATCAATCCGGTGACTGGTCCAAGACAATATAAAGGCGGTGAATATGAAATTTAACGGAGGGAGAGGGAGGGGGTGTAGGAATAGTGGTATTGGGAGGGACACTTTTCACCTCTAGGTAATTTCGGACCCCCCCCTCCCAATACCACTTACCACCTCAGGGGGGATCTGAAATGCCACTTACCTCTCCAAAACCACCCTCCCCCATTTTCACAAAACCATTGTTTTTCTAGTTTTGACACCTCGTCTTACGAAGAGGATTATGGGAAACAAAAGATGAAATTTTAGAAACCAAAAGAAAATTATGTTCATCACAAGATGAAGAACAAAAACCTGTCCCATTTTTTGTAAAAGTGCCACTAGTTGGGAGAATCGAAGCTGTCTCTCAGCCTCATTTTTCGGATTTCTGGTTTTTTCTATGACAGTCCCAATTTTGCGGGAGCTGTTTCGGAGAGGTGGAGATGCAATTTGAGAAACGGAAGCAGGATTTTTCTCCAGAAAAGATAATATACAATAACCTCCTTCGGTGTTTTCACAAGTGTCACTGATTGGGAGAAATCAATGACTGAGAATACCCCTATTTTCAGGAAATTCGACCAAATTTGAAGTTCCAGATTTTTGGTGATTTTATGTTATTCTTGGCCGAGGTGGTTGAATTCAACCTTACGAGCCTAGGGAGATTTTGTTTTTTAAATTGCAGTGATTCAAATGTGTAAAGAAAAAGGTTGATCAGTCAGGGGACCATGATTGAGTTTTTGTAAAACAACTCACTGAGCCTTCTGTATTTTTCATCAATTCAATAATACAGTCACAACAACTATAGGATTCATGTGTCATTTTTGGTGGTGATGTTTTCCTCATTCACTGTAAATTTGTTTCCATTGTATTTCTTAAAGTATTCATACTCTGAATTATGCAAAGAAGTTCGAAGAACATAATTTGTTGAGACATACACTTTGTTTCTGGCTTTGACATAATTGTCAATGTTTTCTTCTCAATGGTTAATTTCAGGATTCTTAATTGTCTTGTTGTTGCCTATTCTTCTCATATTTCTCCTCTAAATCCAAAAATCAAATTCAAAGAATCCAACAAGAGTGCCTACCTTGCCCTGTAATGTTGTCTGTAGAACTTGTTTTTGATTGAACTTTAGGCTGTGACCCCATTACCCAATGGACCTATTTTCTCCTGTTCTAGACAATCATTTAAAAAATCCAAACTCTGAACCCATTCGCTAGCCTAATATCTATTCAAACAAATCTATATCACACAGAGAAATCCCTCTCTAAGTCTTGGAGGGCTAGATCCAAGACTCGAAGTGGTTTTGATGTTGCCTCTGTGACTGCCTCCACAACCTTGGGAAAGTTAAAGAGTGCTAACACCTGGATCATAGGGCTACCATAGTTAGGAGAGTATATGACTACCTTGCGTAAAAAATCAGGGGATAGATCGCTATTAGAAGCAATGAGGGATATTTTTTACACTTTCAAGGGGAAAAGGGGATTGAATGTCACAAATGACAATTATAGTGGTGTTTGGTTTGCAACACATGTGTTGGGTTGCAAATTATTGTGCAAGTGTCGTAAGGATGAAGTATCGACTGTAGTGATCGTATTTGTACAAAAATTCTCAGAAGGGGTCCAAATGAAATGGGCCACCTTCTTGGTGAATCAAGTTTTGACAGACTGTATCGAGGCCTGGGAAAAGCATACAAAATTTCATTATTCCTGGATATTGATTTTTATTTCACTCATAGGATGGCAAGAACCAAGCTATTACCAATGCATGGGAGCAACTGGTAGAGATAATTCGGTCGTGTAGTATGCCATCCTATGGCATCTGATGAACAAAAGGAGGTAATACAAGACTAATGTTACATTTTATGTATACTTTGACTCAATCAGTTATATAATCGAACATACACCATGCATCACAGCTAAGAAAGTGGAAACCTATAAGGATATTGTGTGGCTCAAAGAAGGAATGCACCATATGTTATTGAAAGCAAAGAAGGACCTTACACACCAGTGGTTTCCAACCAACTACAAGTTGAAAATACAAGATCTCTCCTTGGTCACTAATGATTGGGAAAACGGGTGGAAATCTCTAGCAGAATAAATGGGCCACCAGAGAGATGAAGAAGAACAGGACAAGGATGACGAACAAAGGGGAAGGAGAATGATTGAAACAATGACTCATTAGATATGTCTATCCCATTGACAACAAAAGAACAACAAAAATTCCCCACAACAGGAGTAAAACAAAAATATAAGAGGAAGGTGTTAGCACTCTGTAAATTTTATCTAGATGATAGACAAATGACAGAGGTCACTGTTTCAACCTAATTTAGAGCTAAAGAACTATCTTGTTCAACTCATAGAGGGCTCTATCATGTCACTTGATATTTCTTTGAGAATCGGTGGCTAGATTTGGCTTGTTTTGGGGAGTTTTAATAAAATTCCTGGCAAGCAAGGGGAGGAACACTCAGGGCTATGGAGTCAAAATTATGAAAGTGAATGAAAACAAATATCAATTGGTAAAACTCTCCAGAGGATAAAGGCTAAACTAGGCGACGAGTCCAAGTTATTCTTGAATTTAAATAGAGTGTAGGAAGATAAAGAAAACAAATAACTAAATTAGAGCATTACTTAAATGAATTTTGAATTAGTCAAGAAGACAATCACACAGTTTAAATTGCTAATCCAAGAGCATCATAAGATGAATTATGGGCTTTTAACTATCCAATTTAAACAGAAGAAAGTGTAAATGGAATAATAGAACACAAGAAATACATACGATGAAGGAAGACAAAGCTCATATCACCACCATTAGAATATTTTCATAGAGACTTCAAAATCTTCTGCATATATATTCAATTCAGCGTCAGAAAATTACAATAAATTTCAAAACAACCAAAATGGTGCTCTTTCACTTATTGCAACAATAATTCAATCAAATGCCCCATCATTTATACAATTCGATTACAATAGTTGAAACCGAAACATTTCATCTTCTGAAACTAATAATAGTAATTTTAACTGACAGAATCGGTAGATGAACCGATTTACAATGATTACTTAAAAGACATTTCAAAACTAGGAACAAATTCCTCTGACTAGTCATCTTCCTTTACGACATCTGGCTTGTCCTTATATTCTGTCAAACTCATTGGTTTGGTGACACCTGGAGGTCACTTACTAGTCCCGAGAAAAATGCATCTTCTCTTGCCCATCGACACGATTTCCTTCCATTGTGAATCAAAAGGAATATCGTAGTCGAGCATCTCCTTAATTAAAATCTCTATATCAATGCACATGGCGTAGGACATAATCGGTAGGACAATCTTCACTGTTTTAAATTGATTCAAAATTTCAAAGTTTGTGGCCAAATACTCTACCAGAATCGGACCTTTCAGACTTTCCTCTATAGCTTCAAATTTGGAATGGTCCATCCTATACTGAATGAAGAGAGAATTGTATTCTTCTTGATGCCCTTGAAAAACAATTGTTCGAACGTGTCTTTAAACTCATGTATATTGTTCTCCATTTGTATAGATTTGTTCTAAACCGATTTGAGAAAGTTGTTCTTGGCGATGATTCTCCTGGCCCAGATGATCAAAGCAGTTCTGTCTTTTACCCCAATAGTCTAAAGATCAACAATGGGCACAAAATTCAGCAAATCAATAGTGTTATGGGCCCATTCTGAATGCTTCTTGGCTAATGTTCAATTAGCAACAGAAAAGCTACTCTGGGCTGTGGTGTCCACGCTATCTTTGTCATTTATAAAATTTAGATAAACTCTGAACTTAGCAGCCTATGCAACAATAGCATCCAAGATCACATGTTTATCTCCTTGTAATAGTGTTTTACCTTTTAACCTCATCATCAACTTGCTTACTCTCTCTTGCAAATCTTGATTTTCCCTTTAGAGTGGAGCCATCTTTTCATATTTTATTTTCATCTCTTGTTTCATCTTTTCCAAGACTTCCTTAAGGATTTTGATTTACCCCGTTTGTAAGCTCACTTGGGACATGGCTTGAACCAATCCATCAGTGCTCAATACAACTTCTACATTAGCATGTACAATGACAACCATATCTAATGTTGCTACTTGTCCTTGTAACCAATTCTCTTTCTCCTTTTCCAGCTGTAACACTTTAGCTTTGTAATTTAGTGCTTCTTGTCTGAATGTTTCCTTCTATTTTTCTAGAGGAGCTAGCTCTGTTTCCTATGGATGTTCAGTAGGGGACATCTTTAGCTTCTTCTTCATACCTTGGATTATCTTGTCCTTTTCATCTAAAGAATCCTTTACTCCTTGAGGGCCTTTAGAATCCAATATTTTGACCTGTGTCTGCTAGGATTTGCTGGATGCTTTCTCTTGTTTCAATTGTCCATCTAGTTTGAGTGCATGTGTTGTCAATCTTGAAACTTTCAGACTTAAACTTAGGTAGTCTCAGTATAACATGTCACTAACATTCCTGTGGAACCTTACTTTGTCTAGGGAACCAATATTCTCATAGTGCATACTGATTTTAGACACTTTATCATCATCTGTTATTTCTCTATCAAACACATTTATTTCCACATCTCTGACTGAGAACACAGACGTCTTGTGTTGGGAGAGCTTCTCTACTTCGGGAAACACGTCTCTTATCTCACTATTGGCCATACTTCCTTTTATAGCATACTAGTTCATCAAGTCTTCTTTGGATTGATATAATGCCCCAAGTGTCTTGCTAAATATGTGTTTCTTGCTGCTAAAAACCCTTGTGCTTATTTCACTTTGGGTCATGCTTCCTGTATCGTCTTCTTCATTCTTGGCTTCACCTTCCACCATCTCCATTCTCATTTTCTCTTTAGTTTCTTCTTCTTCCAGTTCAACCACTTGAGAGGGTGGTGTAATTTTCATCTTCTTGGGAATATCTTGCTAACTATCGACACCCAGGGCCTCTGAACTATTCCTCTTATTATAAACACTCAACTTTGGGGCTTTAACCATCAATCTTGGAGAAGATTTTTGTGTAGGGGCATAATTTTTTGGTTTTATCCGATCATGCTGCAAAGTGACCTCCATATATGTACATGTTTCTAGATTTTCTAGTTTATCAAATACTTCCACATGCTCATGCTCATAGGGGCCCAATTTTATCATCAGCCTTCTCTTTGATATGATCTGATGCAAGTGATATTTCCTTCCTTGTAATTTTGTAAACCCAAATTCATTGAATTTGGCTTGGACCTGAGGTAAACAAGATTTTTTTTATACCACAAATTGTCCTACCATGAAAGGAAATTTTAAGTTAGATGCCTTGTGTGCTTTTAGAAAGTTCTCTATTTTTTAGATGATCCTTTGTCTCATGAACTCTAAAGAAACAATTCCGGGAGTCAAAAAGACTACTAAAAGAAAAGTGTTGTAATAGGGGAAAACCTAGGGTTAAACTCTTCAAAAACACACTAATAAAACCCTAACTACAGACCCTTTCGGCAACACCTACAAAGCAGATGAAGTCTCACCCGAGGTAGAGGTAGGGGTGGTTGCAAAAATCAGGTGTCTGTAACCTTAGTTGGGACACAGATATGTAATTCTAACACTTAGAAAATACTTTAGCATATATCATTCATCAGTATTTAACCCTCATGGCACTCCGTGGATGGTGCAGAGCACCGCATCATTCACTAAGATCTAGGTTAAGTTAGCACTTAGCAACAACAAAATAGGCCTAGCAATCAACACTTTCATATATTTCAGATCTACATCCATACATCTAATAAACACAAAGAAAAGTAGATCTATCTAAGTATATCATAGCAAAGAACAACAGATGGAAAGAGACAAACACATTAGGTCGAGGTAGCGAGCACAACACATAGGGTTACCGTGGTTCACCCCCACCCTGGGGCTACACCCACAAAGTCTTCTTCTTATTTATTAGCTTTGGTCAATCTGATGACATCACAGAGCTCAAACTTGTACCTTGCATAAGATAGGATATCTGCACACACCTAGCCAGATCCTCCTTCCCCGAGTAGATCTAGCACAAAGGCTTCTTACAATTCATGCACTCAGTACTTACAACACTTGCACTCAGCTCTGCAAGTTGGTCACGCAGTATACAGAAAGCCTTTACTAGCACTTAGCCTATTTACCTCTCTTACATTGTCTAGTTGCTTATTTATACTTTACAAAATAGGCCTAAACATGGGTAAACCCATGGGTCGACATCCCATACCCATTACATTATCCCCAAAAACCCAAAAAGGACCCAAGAAAGGGGTCTAGCTTCCATTATCTCTACTTCGTGTTGCGCTCCATATTTGACAAGCTGTTGAAGTTCCAAAATTGATCAAATATGACCAAGTGTTTCCTCAAACTTGGTCAAGGGCCAACAGGCCCCCAACACTCACCTGTTACTCATCCCTAGTCACTTAGATCTGGGTAAAGTTGCCTCAAAGGTCTCGAGCTTGGCTTGAGCTACTTCAACTTGTCTCTATGTTATTGCTTCCTACTCAGTGAACTATTGAACAACCGCTTCACTGATAATCCCTTCCAGTTGCTACTCGACTGTAACAACTACTTGTTCCGGTAGTGTTCCTTGGAGTTCAATTTATTCAAACAGTATATAGGCCTCCTCCTAGCTCTGCTAGATTTTCTGGGTGACTTCCATCACTCTGTTTTGCATGGTAAGAACAAGTTGTTGGGTAGTTCGTTGTTCCTAGGATCTCTTCATCCTCTCGATACATGACAGGAGCTTGAGCTGTGCATGTACTGTATCTATGTTCTTCTTCACTTCCTGGAGTTGGGACTCCAGTTTCTCCAACTTTGGGCCTTCTGATAGTTTCTCATATATCTATGCGCTTCTGTTACTTAGTTGTTTGCATTCTACAACAAGTTTTCTAATCCTCTCAACTGCACTTTGAGCATCTAATTCTCGTTGGTCATGCACTTCTTGCGGAGTCTGTGGTATTGTCTGTAGCTCTAATTCCATGACCCTTTGTTGAAGCTACTGAATAACTTCTGCCAACTTCATCACTTGATTCTCTATGGGATCTTCAGCCTTCTTCTCTAATCCAGTCACATAGTGAAATTCTCTGTTGATTGATTCTTCAATTTTGATCTGCTTCACGAGCAACTGCTCTTTCTCTTTTTGGACCTTCGTTCGGTCTTCTTCATTTTTTTCTTGGAGAGCATTCTTCTCTTGTTGCGCTTCTTGATGTTGCTCAATAATTTCTTCCTATGCCTTCTTGAGTTCTTGGGTGGCCTCCATTTTTTCTTCCTAAGCACGTCGAAGGTGTACTTCGACTGTATCATCAATCTTTTGGAGTTGGACTGATTCATCTCCTTCTTCTATTGTTCCTTCTAGAAGAGGTGTAGTATAGATTGCTCGACTAGAATGGAGTGCCTGATGTACTCATTGGAGCACGGTCTCAATATAGCTATACATTTGTTCCTGCTTCACTTCCTACTTCTCTATTTTTTCCTTTGAAGCATCATTGACCGCTGCAACAATGAAATCAAAGTCATCCAACGTGAGGGAAGTTCACATCTTAGTTACAGGGGTTCTTGGTTTATTTTTGGAGGAAGACTTCAGAGGTGAAACCTTCCTTTTCTTGGATGAGTCTGCTTCGTCCTTGGGTGGCGGTACTTTGACTTGTTGTTGCTCAGATTATG
Organism: Picea glauca; assembly: GCA_000966675.3. Lineage (NCBI taxonomy): Eukaryota > Viridiplantae > Streptophyta > Pinopsida > Pinales > Pinaceae > Picea > Picea glauca. The sequence goes on from JZKD02S1903289.1 coordinate 369,250, forward strand.
CACCTTCTTCATCATCACCTTCTTCGGCTAGAGTAATGGAAATTGTCTTTACAGATCTGCTATCTATATCCTGAACCTCTTCAAGTTTCTTCGTCTCCTTTGTCTTCTTCATTCTACTGGGCCCAGGTGTATCTTGCACAACTTCTGGGCTGTCGATGTCTGAATTTTTTGCGGGGTCTGCTGAAACAAGGAGGTCCACTGACCACTCCTTGGTGATCTCTTCCAGGTCTTCTTCTGTCAGATTATAGTAGGACTGGAGTTGTTATTGGTCCTCAATATAAAATGGCAGTCCGCACTGAACTTTATCAGAGGTCAAAATCTATGTAAAGTGTTCGAGGTTATGTGAGGTTCACTCCTTATGGCTGCTTTCAGTTGATTATAATATCCGTAGAAAATGGCATTCGATTACCATTGCTTGCTCATGTCATTTGAGTACCACAACGTATTGAACTTCGTAACTAGTGGCTCAAAAGGGTCAAGGTATGGGAAAGTTGCACCTTATGGTAGCTCCCATGCAAAAAAGGTGATCAGTATTAGGAGCCAACTAAAATGGAATTCGTGCCCCTCATCCTGAGCTTCTTTGAAGTCAATCTCCAAATGATTCACTAGGTACTTGGCCTAGTCCATCTGTAGTCCCTTTGCGCACTTTCCTGCGAGGTCAACTACGAAGCCTGATACTTGTGTTTGTTGATTATTACGTACCAACTTCCCTGTGATTAGTTGGCATGCAAGGCACACTGAACCACTTTCAATAGAATATACCTTATATCCTCTCATGCTTTTCTCAACATCGTCATAGGCCTATTTTATCTTCTGCACAAGAGCACAGTTTGCGGTTTTTCTAGGATAGTACTTGTGGGGATCAAGGCCCTGCATGATAAGCCCTATGATTCTATTGATCAGTGTTATATCAACAGTTATTCGACGTTCTAACCACAGGTATCCTCTGTGGTAACTTTCTAGCAATAACTTTACACAAGAATTCACCTCTTAGTGTCTACCGAAGTGCAGTATTTTCATAACATTTATAAGAGTAGAATGCGTGAGTTTCATCATCCACTGATGTGGGACGAGCTTCAAGTTCTTTCCCTTAGTTTTTTTCAAGTACTTATATGGGGCAAGCATGCTATAAAATTTACGATCCGCCAGGTTGAAGCCGTAAAAATTCAACGCTGTAACCTTGTCTTGATCTACACGGTAGGTGCGTACTCCCTTCAGTAAATATACAGTTACTAGGGTATATTCAAAATCTCTAGGGACACTATCCCTATTAATATCACCACTCAGAGGGGGTATGTAATCTAGTAGAATGGATGTCACTAACTTTGCATTGGCTATGTCATCCTTATGTTTAGTTCTCCTCTCTACGTTGACTCGAGATGTTCCATCTTGAGAAGTTGATGAGGAGGCTTGTACTCCTCTCGTCGATGAGGCTTGGACTCCTATGAACATTATTCTTTCCAATATGACTCTCTCAGTCATTAAATCAAAAAGGAATTCTATGATGGATTCCTAAAGAACGGTGAGATCTTCATACATACGCACTCAAGAAAGATAAGCGGGGTCACAATGATCTCAAAACACTGCACTAGGGTGAACGATCTGCTTGCAATGATCACTATATACAATTACGAGTTCTTGGGCTTCAAGTTTTCAGTTGGAAAAAGTGTTCTTTGTGTGCGGCACGATGAGCTAAATAGGAAACTCATCAATGGTCTAGTTGCAATGGGTATGAAGCTTTCGTGAATGTTGATCCATCTGTTATGGCACGATCGAACGGTTTGGTGGTGATCCTCTAATTCTTTTATGTTTGTTCAGGGTGGAAGACAAACGGTTATATCGGTCCAATGGCTATATTGTTGCACCATGGAGAAGGGACAGATGTTGTTGTCCTGATATCTCAGTGAAGCTAAATTCTTGTGATTTTTCATTCTGCAAAGTTTCCTCTAGAACCTTCTGTAACTTTTCGATCTTGTCTCTCTTATTACTTAGCTTCCTAGCCTTATTCCTAGTGAGCTTTGTCTCGATCATTATTTTTCCATTATGATTCTTATCTTCTCTCTACATAGTCACTTTGTGTTGATGAGGTTCTTTCTTCAGATCCAAGGGTAATACTCCTTCATCATATGGATTAGGTATTTTAGTTTTCTATGGTTCCTATAATTCTCTTATAGATTCGACATCTAGGTCCCTAGTGTTCAACAACTTAGATCTGTTCTCTTATTCTTCCATCAAGTAGGCGATCCTTCTAGTCATAAATTCCATGAGTTCTTACTTCTTCTGTTCTAGGGCTTCCTTTTCTTCTTTTCTCTAGATTTGGTCTTTTTCAATCCATATCTTGCCTAACAAAGTTGGAAATAGGGCACCGTCCTCAATAAATCTAATGACTTCAAACTCTTCCTCTGTCGAAGCTCCATGGGTACTCATAGCTATCTAGGTAATTCTGCCACATAGGGTTACAGTTTTTCCTTTAAACAACCCTCGTCTTCCTAGTGAAGGAACCATAGCAGGCCTTCCTAGGGTTTCCCAAGTGCTTTTTGTCATAATGTTCATCTATGTTCCCTCATCTAGAGCACAGTCGATGTTGAAGTCTCCTATTCTTACTTCGATTTTCTCCTTTTCTTTGAATATCTATGACAAAATGGCATCTTTATGTTCATCCAGGGTTTCTTTCATTTGTAGTAACATAATATTTAATTCTTTCTAGGGTTCTTCTATAATCTTAGTCTCTTGACCTTGCTCCATATTCATGTTTTCAAGTCTAGTAATCATTATAGGGAAATCCAGTACTTCATGGTCCATAGCCTTACAACAGAGGCAACTAGGGTTTCTCCCAGGGCATTCCTTAGCAAGATGTCCTGGTCTTCTACAACTGTAACAAATATTTAATCCTCTCTTTCTCTTCCATGATCCCCAACTTTTCTTGTACTGTGCGCTAGGATCATGATGGCTAGCCTGCAAAAATTTCTTTCTAGGATCCTGCATCCATTGGTTAGTCCAAAAATTATTTCTATGCATAGGTATAACATATCTTTCATTATTCTTTTCATATATATTCATATCAAACGTTCTTTTATCTAACAATGCCCTAGTTTTCAAGATAGGACAAAATATATCAAGCATACCTAAATCCATACTTTAGAAACAAAAATTTTCACTTCTTTTACTTCTATAGATTACAAATATTCCAGATCTAAGAAATTTTAACTATTATTACCTTTATCATAGAACGGAGCTTTCAGATCTTACCTCTTTATGTAGATATGACTTAGAAACTTCCAATTTAACCTTTCTTAGAGCACAAAGCATTCAAATATGACTTCTTTTCTTCAAATTTGTCCTTCCTTCTTCAGCACAGAACTTTTTGGATCAAGTGGATCACTGCACACTAGGGCACTGTTCCATGCATAGAGCTTTTACAATTTCAGGATGAACTTTCTACAAAAAGCTTCTTCTTCCTCAGTTCCCAGCAATCACAATTTCAGGTCCCGGCAACAGAACCATTTGTTGGCACAGGGGCAGGCCTAGGGTTCAATTCTTCAACAATGCACCAACAAAACTCTAACTACCATCCCTTTCAACAACAACTCCGAAGCAGATGAAGTCTCACTTGAGGTAGAGGCAGGGGTGGTTGCAAGACTTAGGTGTCTGCAACCTTAGCTGGGAAACAGATTTTTCATTCTAAAACTTAGCAAACATTTTAGCATAAAGAATTCATCAGTATTTAACCCTCATGGCACTCTGCATATGGCATAGAGCACTGCAACATTCACTTAGATCTAGGTTAAGTTAGCACGTAGCAACAACAAAATAGGTCTAACACTCAACACTTTCATATATGTCAAATCTACAACCATACATCTATGAAGCACAAAGAAAAGTAGATCTATCTAAGTATATCATAGCAAAACACAACACATGGAAAGAGACAAACACATTAAGTCGAGGCACCGAACACAATGCACAATTTTATTGTGGTTCACCCCCACCCTGGGGCTACATCCACAAAGTCTTCTTCTTGTTTATTAGCTTTGGTCAATCTGATTACAGCACATAGATCAAAATTGTACTCTGCATAGGAAAGGAGATCTTTGCGCACCTCGCCAGATCCTCCTTCCCCAAGTAGATCTAGCACAGAGCCTTCTTACAACCTGTGCACTCATCACTTACAACACTTGCACTCAACTATGCAAGTCGGTCACAGAATATACACAAAGCCTTTACTAGCACTTAACTTATCGACCTCTCTTACATTTCCTAGCTACTTATTTATACTTTACAAAATAGGCCTAAACATAGGTAAACCGATGGGCCGACATTCCATACCCATTACATTAACCCCAAAAACAAAAAAATGACCCAAGAAAGGGGTCTAGCTTCCATGATCTCAGCTTCATGTTGTGCCCCATCTTTGACAAGTTGTTAAAGTTCCAAAAATGGTCAAATATGACCAAGTGTTTCCTCAAAATTGGTCAAGGGCAAACAATAAGTCTCTTATTGATAGCCATACACCCATATCATAGTAGATTGTATGAAAATCATCCAATATCCTACTCTGCTCTCTGTGTTTGGTTGTAAAACACTTTTCATTTCTTCCAGAACCCTTGGCAAGTCTGAGCCGAAGATAAGACTGTACACCCTGGACATGATCTTATTGATGAAAATAAGCATGGTGATCCTTTTACATTTAGGTGAGATGAAAGTATTTTTAGGGAATTCAGTCTTGTTCGATTCCAGGAACATCCTCACTAGGTGCGTGTAGTATCTAAAGTGTATCAATGAATTGAAATTGACTAGTTGTCGATTCATATTATCAACGATGAATCTGTCAAAACTAATACAGATTGACTGATGAGACTCTGACACAAAAATGTTTAACAGGAAACCTAACATGAATTCTACTACTAACTTGTCATTATCTAACCCTAAAATTTGGCTAAGCGGGGAACAAGCCCACTAGACCCCAATGATCATAATGCTCACATTGATTGGTAACGAAAGACTTTATGAATGGTGTTCAGGTTCGACAATGGTTTGTTGAAACTGTGTTCTTACTTCTGAAGGTCATTTTCTGTAAACTATGATCATATTCTCTTCGTTGAAAGGCTCTGACGCTACGGAGGAAGATTTTGACACACTGAGGGTATGTCGAAGTGACAGGATGTCTATTTCACATAAAACCTCTGACCTTAATTTATTCAAAATAAATCTTTCTTCTTGTGAATATTGCTATGCACACTATCTTATGAACTCAGGGAAAGGAAAGACTACTTCTACAAAATAAGGGGTAATGAATACTTGATATGTTTAGAGAAAGGGGATCCACTTCCCAATGTTGTCTAACAAATTTGATCTGGACACAAAAATGGGTGAGAATGTTATCTATGTGTTAAAAACATTGGAGTCCCTGTTAATTTGGGCTTCTTCTCTAGATGTGATGTCTTGTTCATTCATGGATAAAATAACAAGATTAGCAGCCATTGTGAAAAATACCTGTTAAGTGGTGAGGAAAACACAAACCTTATCCAACTTTGATTTTGAGTTTTGAATGGTTGGTTTGCACCAAATTTTGAATGCTTGAATGCTTCAAGGTACAATAAAATAATGTCATGGATCCTCCTTTAATATGTTCCTATCGACATTGGGGATTGGAGAAAATGGTTTTAGGTAAACCGTTTTTCACCTTGATGTACCTCTAGAGGTGCCACGCATCCTCGAATGAAACCATGAAAATTTTCCCAGGTCCGCCTTCGAATAATTATCTTCCGCATTGCTTCATTCTCTGATATGTTCCTTAGTCGTTGATCCGGACTGCTTTCATATCGACGGTCTGTAGAATCGTTCCTTTCACTCCTCCGCTATATTTTTTCGCATGTTGTAATATAATACCTTATCCCCCAAATTATCACACTTCCATAGTGATGTGGATTTTCGCTAAATCTTTGAAAATCAAATCCTGATCTGAAAATTGTTATGATGATAAAATAAGGATTTAGAAGAAGCTGCACGTAAGAAGACCAACGCGCACAAGGTACCCGAAGTCTATAATTTGACCAATGATGACATGGAATGAATCAACTACCAATTATGGGACACCACAGAGGAAGTGGTTGAGGAAGCCATGAAGAAACAAGAAGAGAAGCACCAGAAGGTGCATCATCAGTTGGTAATACTACAAAAACTTTTGGAAGTAGAAAAAATAACAACAGAGCACAAGTCAGAGGGAAGAATGTCCAAAATTTCTATGGAGAAAGAAGAGATTTCTCATCTAGTCTTAACCAAGCTAGAAACTGGGCACAAAACACTACGAATTGAGATGAACGCAATTGAGTTCCCAATGAAAGAACTACAAGAATAGATGAATACACTAAGCCATCTGAACATAGTGATGTCATGAATGTCGATACACATATTAAAAATCTTGCAAATAGGCATGTTACATGATATTAGGATCTGAGGAGATGAAGCACACTAGGAACTGACTAAAGTATAGGATGAAAGGGCTCAACTACAACATTAGTATGGAATATTTCTACAGAAAAAGAGCACAGTGGAGGGTAAAGTGGAAGGATTAAGGAGGGCAAATAATGAGGTCGAGGAAAGGGCCAGGAAATCTCTAAAGGAAAAGGATTAAGCTGAGAGTATGGTGGAAAAGACACAAGGAATCATCCAGAAGTTGTGAAATGAAATGCCATAAGTCCCTATAGTAGTAGAGACTACTATGGAAGAGAAAGTATTAAAGATTTACAAAGTTGTCAAATCAAAGATCGAGGATCTATAGATGTAAAGTATGTCGAGAACACCACTAGAGGAATTACCAAGAAGAGAAATAATCATGATGATAGTTGTTGCCAACATCAAGAAGGTGGAGGAATAATTCTCCAAAATATGCGAGGAAAGTGCGTAAATATGGATAGATATGGTAGAAGGTATAGAGATGAAGGTCGTGGAAGCCAAATTAAGAGAGGTGTGGGAAAAGGGCCCAATTATATTTAGAGAGAATTAACACACTTCCACGGAATGAATGTATGATGACAATTTTGGCACAAAGGTAATCATATGTGGAAGTTTCAAAGATGAGGGATCAATAGAAGGTCCTTCAGTAGTGCTTAGGCTCGCTGCAGGAAGAGCCATTGAAGGTAATAGGTGAACTGGACACTAGGCAGGGCAAGGTAAAACAAGCAACACATGAGTTAGAAGAAAATATTACAACAATAACGACACAGAGGGTCGAAGAGATTGTGGAAATAGAGGCATCTAAAATAGGGGAAGTTGTGTCAGCTAAGGAAGCCTCCCAAAAATTCATCCAAGGGTGGAGGAGCGTGAAACATGCCTAAGTGTCTTAGGATGAGCCATAGGTTAGTGTTTGGGGCCTTTTGGATAGGAATTATGGAAATAAGATGCATGAAAAATCCTAAGTACATAATATGTGTGCAGAAGAAGAAGGAAGACTTGGGATTACATGCACAATTGAGGCACATCTGGGAGTACAGTGTGCAGTTGAGGTGCATTCAGGAGTACAATGCAGAGTGAGAATAATAAAGAAGAGGAATAAAAGAAGAACAATAAAGAAGGGAATAAATCAAGATAAGAAAGCAGGTGAAATGGAAGGATGACAATCCAACGAGCTAAAGATAGAAGGATGCAAAAAACAAGGAAGAACAATAGTCATAGTGCAAAAGAAGCATGCAAACAGAAAATCATCCAAAACAACAAGCCAAATCGAGTTATCATGCATTGTAATAGGGTTTTGGGATGAATCAAGTAGGGTTTTAATCCCTTGAATTTATGTATAAATATGTAATGGGTCGGGAGAATATGGGTTCTACTGGTTGTTGTTCTTCTTCTTCTTGACTAAATTGAGGATGTAATTATTGATTCTATGTCTTAGTGTTGGGGAGATGTTGCAAAGAGAGAGACATGCTTGCACTGCAAAATGACTAGGCTAGGAGAAGGAAAGGATCACACAATGTATCTTTGTAAAGTGTAGTGCACAAGCTCAAGACAATTACCAAAAGAATAACAAAGAAGCCAGTCATTGTTGACGTAGCCCAAAGTTGGGTGAACCACATTAACTACCGTGTTTTTGTTTCTTTTGCAAAAAAATTCATGGATTTTGTCTAGATGCATATTATATTAGATTTGTCTTATGGGTAATCATTGTGAAATATTTATGACTATTATAATAATGGGATCATGTTTTAATATGTAACATAATGGTGATATGAATCTGAATTCACAAAGTATCTAATGAAGAACAAAAACAAAACAATGCACATAGAACAAATATGTAAGAATGAATAGAATGATCACCTCCCATTACCTCACTAATGCAGAAAACCGGTTACTATAGTCCCAATAGATACCCTAGGTGAGACTCAATCTACATGCAGGTGATGTCGAAAGGGCCAGTCTATGAAGGGTTTTGTTGTTCAAGATAATTTGAACCTAGGGTCTTACAACTGCACATAGCACCAACAGGTTTCATTGTACCTCAAAGGGGCTCCATACACAAAAAAAAACATTAGCATGTATAGGTTATGAGTATGAAAGAGTTATAAATAAAGATAGAGTGTAAAATATTTAAATAATCATATGAATATGAGAATATGTAATGAAAATATAAGAAAACATATGGGTTTTTGCATGATGTTGATAGTAAAAAAAGTGGCAATGGAGAAATCAAGATTTCACTATAGTATGAATGTGCAAGTGTTTTTGATGCAAGAGCATCGTACACAGCTAGCCAAGCAGCATAAAGAAGGAAGATAGCTGGAAAAGCACCCGTGGACATTTTGAAGTGTTTTGAAGATTAATGGATGGACATTAATGAAATAGTTAAGGGAAGCGTACTTACATTTATATCTAGATGTTGTAAACAGATCTTGAGCATTTCTCTCATGTATCGAATGTAGAGGCATTTATGCATAATGAATGCAAGTAGGTATATTTAATTTAATAGATTAGACAGTTTAGAAGCGTAGGAGGGAAAACAGATATAGACACACTCACCCTTGTATCATTGTAATTTTATGATCATTTAGAATTCATAAGCTATAGATCTGTAGCAGAGAACTATAGAGAAGAACCCATGTACAGTAGCATTTGAGTTAATATATGAAGCTTTGACTCAACTTTCATGGTGTTATGATGCTCATTCTTTACATTTGTTGAATGGTATGTTTACAGTTTGTTTCTTTGTTACACATTTATTTCAATGCTGGTTTGTGTGTATGATTTCATGTTGAATGTATGAAGTCAAAAAGAGAAGAAGAATGAGTTTCAATTATTTCTCTCACTGAGGATTCCTGCAAGGAGTGAAGTGAACATCCACAAGGTGTGCGTTGATGAGGGTCTAATTTTTATCTTAGAAAGCTCAGGAGAGATATCGTTGTTTTCATACCAGCTAAAGTGCAGGTAAAACACAGAGTCATGCAAGGTGTGTGCAGGACAATTGAAGCCTTGAATTTTCAAAATCTAGAAAGAAGATTGAGAGACTACTGTTGCAAAGAGTGCACAGGGTCGAAGATTCAAATAACCAGAGGATATTTGAAAGTTTTCCACAAGAAGTGCGTGCAGGGATCCTTTTGGAAGCTTGAGTTTACAAGTGAAAGCTCAGGAGGGATTTAAACTTTGAAGTTATCAAAAGGAGAGGAAGGTCGAAATCGTTGCACAAGAGTCATTGAGGAGTGAAATGGGCAGTCAGAATTCTCCATGGAGAGATCGCAAAATCGCGAGGGCCATAGGATCCAGAGGAGTTGAAAGGTGGTTAGGATTCAAATGAACCACCACTGTGATATCAAGAATCAACGTGAACCATTAATCATGGTCATTTTGAGCCGTTAGATCATTTTGTGAATTTCTGGATTCGTAAGTTTAGAGTGCAGGCCAGATTCCTTGGTCACTCTAATTCCCAAATCGAGAAAGGGATTATCAGGTGTGGAATTGAATGGTGGAAACACTTCATGGAAAAGTACCAAAATTATGTGAACCGTTGGATCCCGTAAATCTGTGAGGAAGTTAAGGCTGAGCATATTTTAGCGTTCAAAATTTCAGGAGGGGTAGCGGACGTTGGATGGGAATCAACAAGAGTCGTTGATCACACATGCAAATTCACTATTTCAGGAATTCAAGGATTTGTGCAACAAGTGATTTTGGAGTCGAGAGTTTCAAACTCCTGGTTTGCGAAATCCCAAAAATATCAGGACCGTTGGATCAAGGGAGGCTCACAGCCATCGATCCTGCCAAAGGAAAAATTTCAGAGTTCATAGAATCATAAGGGAAGAGGAACGACTGTCGGCTATTTTCTCAAAGTCCCGAAATCCAAAACTAGTGGGTAATAGGTGGCGTGTGCTCATCGCGTTGGATGAGTCAATCTTCGTTGACATTTCACATTTTGGCGATTGTAAGAGTCGTGACATTGCGTCGAGAACCTCCAACTCGTGAAGCCCAAAATATTTCATGGCTTAAACAAAGGGTTTAATTAACTCTTTGCGTGGTTTGGAAAAGAGCCTGCACTGATCTCGGCCCGAGGACAGGGGGCCTGGAGCTAGTTGTGTTATCAGAGCATGATTTTGTCTATATATTTCAGGCAGAGGGAGATAGAGGAAAAGGAGTAGTCTGATATGCACCACTTGTTATATCAGAACACAGATCAAATTTTTTTCTTTCTGTAGCAGAGGGTAAGAGGAAAAATTCACAACCATGTCGTAAAGAAGAAAAGACATGCAAATATCTGATCCAAAAGTGGAAAGGGAAATGTATGAATTACATGCTAGGATTGATGCTATGGAGATAGCACAAAGGTTCACAACTGGCACTGGGGATATCAGCAAAGATGAAAGTGAAAATGAATCCGTAAACGAAGAAGTTGCAGTTGAAGATGCTGCAGAAGAATGCCTATTCAGGGTTGTTACAAGGATAGGTGCTAGGGAAAAAATGGACATTCCCATGTATGAGGGAACCCTATATGTTGAAGAGATTCTAGACTGGATTAGAGATCTAGACAAATAATTCAACTATGAGGATGTCGAGGAAGATAAGAAAGTCAAACATGTTGTTACCAGACTTAAAGGGCATGAAACACAGTGGTGGGATGAACTGCAGGCTGACAGACGTTGCAAAGGCAAGTAGAAAATCAAAAACTGGGATAGAATGGTTGTGAAGATGAAAGTCGAGTTTATACCCAGGGATTATCAAATCACTCTATTTCAGAGGATGCATAATTTGAGACAGAGGCTGATGTCAGTGAAAGAATACACTAAAGAATTCTACAAAATAAACATCAGAGCAAGTCATCGGGAGAGCGATGATGAAAAACTTTCCAGGTACATGAATGGTCTACGATATGACATTCAATATGAGATGAGCATGATGACCATTCAAAATGTGGAAGATGCTTATCAGATGGCTTTGAAAGATGAAGAGAAGCTGATCCAGAAGCAAGGTCAAAGAGGCTGAGGTGGAAATCAAAGCAGAGGCAAGACAATTACCCAAGACAAAACTCAGAAACCTAAGGAAGAAGAGAAGAAACCTAAAACTCAACCTAAGAGAGGAGGAAGCTCATAGGGAAGGTAGTACACTGATAGGAATACTTTTCCTCGAGCTAGAGGAAGAGGAAGAGGCAAAGGAAGTGAAGTGAAGTGCTTTATCTATGGAAAAATCGAACATAAATCTTATGAGTGTCCAAGTAGGAAGAAAGATGGTGGTGAAACTGACATTGTCAAAGCTCAAGGGTGGAATGTTGAGGCAGAATACGCTGAGGGTGGAATATCCTTAATGATGAGGAAAGTTCTCTTGAAACCAGAGGAGGAACTAGAGAACCCAGCCCAAAGAAGTTGTTTGTTTCAGACTGCTTGCAAAACTAAGGATAGAGTATGCAAGGTCATAGTGGATAGAGGTAGCACAAGTAATATCATATCTATAGAGATGGTAGAGAAGCTAAAGCTGGAGACTGTTACACATCCAAGCCCATACAGAGTTTCGTGGCTACAAAAAGGACATCAGGTAAATGTCACTAAACAATGTTTAGTTGAAATTAAAATAGGAGGATATAAAGATGAGATATTATGTGACATCATTCCCATGGATGTTTGGCATCTATTGCTGTGTAGACCATGTCAATATGATAGAAACATAGTTCATGATGGGAGAAAGAACATGTACACCCTAGAGAAAAATGGTAGGACTCACATGTTGTTGTCGATTAAGGATAAAGAGGTGAAAATAGAGATGAGCAACATTGTACTTCTCATGAGTGGGAAGGAACTTCTTGATGAGATTAAGAAGAAGGAATACACACAATTTATTGTGGTTAGGAAGCCCAGAATTGTTTTGACCAGTGCGAGGAAAGATGATTTACCAAAAGAAATCCAGAAGTACCTGGGAGAGTTTGATGATATAGTAGTGGACGAAATACCTTGTTCGTTGCCACCTATCAGGAGTATAAGTCATCATATCGATCTTATACCTGGAGCTAGTTTTCTGAATAAAGAAGCATATCGGTTGATGCCGCGGGAAAATGAAGAAGTTAAGAGGCAGGTCCAGAACTTAATGGACAAAGGATTGATTCGAGAAATCTTGAGTCCATGCACTGTTCCGACAGTGCTTAGCGCAAAGAAAGATGGTGGCTGGAGAATGTGTATAGAGTCAAGGGAAATCAATAAGATTACCATCAGATATAGGTTTCCATTGCCAAGGATGGACGACTTGATGGATTGCTTGAGTGGAGCAAAGTTTTTTTCAAAGATTGATTTGAAAAGTGGATATCATCAAATTAGAATGAGAGAAGGTGATGAATGGAAGACATCATTCAAGACAAATGAAGGATTGTATGAATGGATTGGCATGCCATTTGGCTTAATGAATGTTCCCAGTACTTTCATGAGGTTGATGAACGAAGTCCTGAAGGATTTCATTGGGAAATTCGTCATTGTATATCTTGATGATATACTAATTTTTAGCAAAATAGAAGCATAACACTTAAAGCATCTAGTTGCAGAAATGAGGAAGTTACAGCAAGAGAAATTGCTGATCAATATGAAGAAATCGTCATTTATGAGGACAAAACTCATTTATTTGGGTTTTGTTATTTCTGCAAATGAATTGAAAATGGATCGAGAAAAGATAAATGCGGTTAAGAATTGGCCATCGCCGAAGAGCGTATTTGAAGTTTGAAGCTTCCATGGTTTGGCTAGATTCTACAAGAAATTCATCCGAAACTTCAGTGGAATTAGCGCACCAATGATGGATACGGTGAAGAAACAACACAAATCTTTTCATTGGACAGGGGAAGTAGAGAAGAGTTTCAATTTGTTGAAAAAGAATATCACTGAGCAACCAATTTTGGTTTTGCCAGATTTCAACAAGACATTCCAGGTCAAGTGTGACGCAAGTGGATTTGCAATTGGAGCTGTCTTAAGACAAGATTATAGGTTGGTTGTGTACTTCATAGAAAAACTGAATGAAGCGAATATTAAGTACTCCACATATGACAAGGAATTCTATGCAGACATACAAGAACTGAAGAAATGGAGACATTATTTGGTTCCCAAGGAGTTTGTTTTGTACAGTGATAATCATGCTTTTCAATTCGTGACTCGACAAGAGAAGTTGAACCAAAAAATACCAAATGAGTTGAATACATGCATAATTTTACTTTTATGATTAAGCATATTTCTGGAACTACTAACAAAGTTGATGATGCTTTGAGCAGGAAATGTTTTCTTATGCAGGAATTCAGAGTCAAGACTTTGGGTTTTGATAACCTCAAAGAAATGTATAGAGGTGACCCAGACTTCAAGGAGGCATACGAGGCATCTGAGAATCCAATTATTAGGGATAGAAGCCAATGGACCGAGTATATGATCCAGGATGGATTATTATTCAAGGGCAATCAACTATGTATTCCTAAATGCTCCATGAGGGAGAATCTGTTGAAGGAAAAACACAGTGGAGGATTGGTTGGACACTTTAGTCATGAAAATACACTCTCAAAGTTGAATAACTCATACTATTGGCCAAGGATGAGAACAGATGTTAATAAATTCGTGGATAGATGCAGAATTTTCCAGCACACGAAAGGAAAAAGGTAGAATGCAGGGTTATACCAGCCATTACCCATACCTGAAAGGCCGTGGGACGCAGTGAGAATGGATTTCATATTGGGACTGCCAAGGACACAAAGAGGATGTGATTTGATCTTTATGGTAGTTGACATATTTTCAAACTAGAAAACCAGGAATGCAACTCATATTGTGAACCTGTTTTTCAAGGAAGTCGTTAGACTTCACGTCTTGCAAAAGAGTATTGTTTTTTATCAAGATACCGAGTTCATAGGGTATTTCTAGAGGACCTTATGGAAGAAGGTGGGGACAAGATTTTCTTTCAACTCAACGTATCATCCTCAGACGGATGGATAGACAGAGGTCGTAAATAGGAGCTTGGGAGATTTGTTAAGGAGCTTAGTGACTGAACACCACAGTCAATGGGATCACATTCTTCCACGGGTAGAATTCTCTTATAATGATTCACTCAATAGAATCACAGGGCACAGTCCATTCCAGATTGTATATGGAATGCAGCCAAGGGGAGTTTTTGAATTGAAAGATGCAGAACAAACTGAATTAAGGAGTGCTAGTGTAGAGAACTTTGCAGAAGGAATGAAGGTGCTTCACAACCAAACTAAGGAGAGATTGTAGACTTCAAATCAAGAATACAAGCGTAGAGAAGATCAACATAGGTGAGAACTTCAATTTGAAGTTGGTGATCTAATTCTTGTACATCTGAGGAAGGAGAGGTTCCCAAGGGGAACGTATAACAAGCTGAAGATGAAAAAGATTGGGTTGTGCAAGGTCATAAGAAAAGTTGGGGCAAACGCATATGAGATCGAATTATCTGATGGGGTCATAATCTCACCGATATTCAATGTTGTGGATTTGTACCCTTATAGAGAAGAAGAAGCAGGAGCAGAGGAGGAACAGAAAGAAATTCAATGGACAAAACAAATGCCTGTAGCTATAGAGCCACAGATGGAAAGCATAATTAACAAAAGGGTTAGCAAAACGACCAGGAGAAAAGAGTATTTTGAATACTTGTTCAAATGGAAGGGACATCGAGTTGAATATGCCAGCTGGGAGGATGAAGCATCAATTCATAGGCATGGATAGACCGTGCAAGAGATCATGAACAGGAGTTCATGAAAATTTTCAATCAAGGGAGTATGATGCAGGAGCATCGTACGTAGCCATCCAAGAAGCATAAAGGTGGAAGACAACTGGAAAAGCACCCACAGACATTTTGAAGTGTTTTGAAGATTAATGGATGGACTTTAATGAAATAGCTAAGGGAAGCGTACTTACATTTATATCTAGATGTTGTAAATAGATCTTGAGTGTTGCTCTCATCTGTCGAATGTAGAGGCATTTATGTGTAATGAATGCAAGTAGGTATATTTAATTTAATAGATTAGACAATTTAGAAGCATAGGAGGGAAAATGGATATAGACACCCTCACCCTTGTATCATTGTAATTTTATGATCATTTAGAATTCATAAGCTGTAGAGTTGTAGCAGAGAACTGTAGAGAAGAACCCATGTACAGGAGCACTTGATTTAATATATGAAGCTTTGACTCAACTTTCATGGTGTTAAGATGCTCATTATTTACATTTGTTGAATGGTATGTTTACAGTTGATTTGTTTCTTTGTTATGCATTTATTTCAATGTTGGTTTGTGTGTATAATTTCATGTTGAATGTATGAAGTCAGAAAGAGAAGAAGAATGAGTTTCAATTGTTTCTCTCCCTGAGGATTCCTAGAAGGAGTGCATTGAACATCCGCAAGGTGTGCGTTGACGAGGATGTGATTTTTATCTCAAAAATCTCAGGAGAGATATCATTGTTCTCATACCAGCTGAAGTGTAGGTAGAGCAAAAAGTCATGCAAGGTGTGCACAATTAAACCCTTGGATTTTACAAATCTAGAAAGAATATTGAGAGACTATTGTTGCAAAGAGTGAACAGGGTCGAAGATTCAAATAACCAGAGGGTATTTGAAAGTTTTCCGCAAGAAGTGCGTGCATGGATCCTTTTGGAAGATGGAGTTTACAAGTGAAAGCTTAGGAGGGATTTAACCTTTGAAGTGATCAAAAGGAGAGGAAGGTCGGAATCGTCGGACAAGAGTCATTGAGGAGTGAATCGGACAGTCAAAATTCTCCGTGAAGAACAAACGAAATCGCAAGGGCTGTAGGATACAGAGGATTTGTAAGGTAGTTAGGAGTCAAACGAACTTCCACCCTGATATCAAGAATCAATGTGAACCATTGTTCATGGTTAGTTTCAGCTGTTAGATCATTTCGTGAATTTCTGGATTCGTAAGTTTTGAGTGCAGGCCAGAATCCTTGGTCACTCTAATTCCCGAATCACGAAAGGGATTATCAGGTGTGGAATTGAGTGGTGGAAACACTTCATGGAAAAGTATCGAAATTCTGTGAACCGTTGGATCCCACATATCTGTGAGGAAGTTAAGGCTGAGTGTATTTTAGCGTTCAAAAGCTCAGGAGGAGTAGTGGATGTTGGATGGGAATCAACATGAGTCATTGATCATACGGGAAAATTTCACTATTTCTGGAATTTGGGGATTGGTGCAACAAGTGATTTTGGAGTTGAGAGTTTCAAACTCCTGGTTTGCGAAATCCTGAAAATATCAGGATCATTGGATCAAGGGAGGCTCACAGCCATCGATCCAGAAAAAGGAAAAATTTCAAAGTTCAGGGAATCATAAGGGAAGAGGAATGACTGTTGGTTGTTCGCTCAAAGTCCCGAAAACTAAAACTAGTGGGTAACAGGTGGCGTGTGCTCATCACATTGGAGGAGTCAACCTTCGTTGACATTTCATGTTTCAGGGATTGTAAGAGTTGTGACATTGCTTCGAGAACCTCCAAATTGTGAAGCCCAAAATATTTTGTGGCTTAAACAAAGTGTTTAATTAACTCTTCGCGTGGTTTGGAAACGATCCTGTGCTGATCTTGACCCGAGGGCAAGGGATCTGCGCTAGGTTTCCAAAATGAAAATGTTCCTTTTAAACTAGCATCTATACCTTCCAATCTACCATGAATGCTACCATTAAATCTACTAAATTAACATTCAAATGAAAAAACACACATTTAAATAATCACATGAAAATGGGAATATGTATTGAAAATGTAAGAAAATATATGGATTCTTGCATGAAGTTTATGGTAAGTAAAGTGGCACTAGAGAATTAAGAATGAACTCTTACATGAATATACATGTATTCTTCAAAACAAAACACAATGTTCCTTTTAAACCGACCTATTCGCCTTCCAAGCTACCATTCATGCTACCATGAGGTCTTCTAAATACAAATTCAAATGAAAGCACACAGATTTTAGGAACATACAGACATTATTTCGAACATAAGGTATAATTTACATGATTGTTTATCTTGACATCCATTTTTGGTATTCTTTGGACATTTGGGAATATATCGAAGACCTCTAGAGTGTCTATTTTTCTACCATGAGGTCTTCTAAATAAAAATTCAAATGAAAGCACACACATTTTAAGAAAACGAGGACCTTATTTTGAACATAAAGTATAATTTACATGAGGTTTTAGCCCGACATCCATTTTTGGTATTCTATGGACACTTGGAAAGATATCAAAGACCTCTACAATGTTTATTTTGTGAAATTTTTGTGTTTCTACACAAGTGTTCTCTAATTTTTACAAGAATATAAAAACAAATATTCTATAATCATGTCCATGTCCATAAAATATGCTAATGGTTTATGGTGCCTATATTGCGTCTGTGGGCCAAAGATTCTCTATATGGGGATTTTTTTTGTAGTTTGGGACCTTATGCATAGTCCATGAACCCTAAAAGCATCGTTTAAGCTTTAAAACATTGGTGTTTCTCCTTGGACCATATCCATGGCCATGATACCCATCCATGGTGTTTAAAACCTCATAATGAGGCCCATATTACATTCATGGGATAAATATTCAATTTTCAAGGCTTGTCTTGTGGTTTGTGACCTTATGGTACATGAATCCTAAAGAATTGTTTAGTGCTAAGAACAACTTTTAGGAACCAAGCCATAAATTCTTATCCTTGGAATATAAACAAGGAACCAAGAACCATCCATAAAGTGTGTAAAAATTCATAAAGGTGTCCATATGTCACTTGTAGGCCCAATATGAATTTTACATGGCATGTAGTGGGTTTGGACCCTATGCATGGTCCACAAGATCTAAAAATAATCCTTTAGGCGCTAATACATTTTTTTCATGATTAGACCATGTTCAAAGCTTCAAGACTCATCTCTATTACATAAAATATCATAATGGTGCCCATATTACATTCATTTTGTAAAAATCCTCTGTATAGTGACTCTATGTATGGTTTATGAACCATAAAAATATTACTTAAGACTTGACACACTAGTTTTCCTCTTTGGACCATGGCCAAGGCCCTCATACCAATACCTAGTGTAACAAACATTCTACTAGAATCCATATTACACTAGCAAACCATAGCTTCCATTTTGAGGGTTTGTTTGGTGTATGAGGACACTATGTATGGTTCATGATCCTTAAAATCATCTTTTAGTCACTAAGATGTTGCTTGTTAATCTTAGATGATGGACAAGGTCTCAAGAACCATCTCTAGTATGAAACAACTCAGAATTGCTCTCTTATGACTATCAACAATTCTTTAAGATCCATTCCTAATGCACAAAAACTATTAATGAAACACATATCCAAAAGAGAGGCCAAATACCCCCTCTAGAGGGAGAACTTGGTGGTTTACTATCTCCTTCATGGACTATGAGCCGTAAAATCCTTATTTATCTCCTAATGCATTTTTTTATCCCTCAATGATGGTTACGACCCTGAGATCCATTCTTGTGCACAAAAAATCCTATAGGTGCTCATAAATTACTTAGAGGCCAAAGATCCCTTTTAGAGGCATTGTTGCTTGAGACCACAATCATGGACTGTAGCCATAACATATTCATTTAGGGATTAATTTCATTTATTTATTTCCCTTATCATGGTTAAGGCCTCCTAATGGAACTCATATCTATTTCCCTTTATTTCTTTCTAGTATATAAAACCTCCTACTGATACTCATATCCCAAGAAGAAGCCAAACAAAATCTCTAGAAGGCATGTTTGGTGGTTAAAGGACCACCATGCACACTTTTTTGTTTGCCCATTCCTTTCCTCTATTTTTGGTATTTTTGTACCCATTTCCATTAAGCCCGTGATTAATAAATAATTATAGAGTTAGTTGTTAGTTTGTTTCTATTTTTTATTTAATAATAAAAAATATCAAATTTCTGAGTTTTTATGAGTCTTATTACCAGAAATATTATTTTCAAGCTTAGTATACTTGCAGGCCGAATAAGAGAAAAAAGGAATCATGGGTTTTTTTCCTAGCCTTCACACCATAGATTATGTCCTCTTGATGCACAGAAAATGGTCCAAAAATTCACTAGTCAACATGTGGTCAACGCACACCCTCCACAAAGAAAAATAAACAACAAAGACAACAATGATCTTCACATGCCATTTTCATATCAATGAAAATGAATTAGAAAATTCAAAGACATGGGTTTTTTGCAAGATGAGCCCAATTGGGAAACGCATTGGCCAATTTTCTAGAGAATGCACGATTTGGGAGATTTAGATTTTTTGTATAGGTGTAAAACCCATATTTTATGTTCCATCAGTTTTCATGCATGCATCCATCAAATCATGGAGAAAATCACTCATTATGAGCTCAACCCATCATATATAGGAGGTTTTTAAGATCTATCATTACTCCAGAGAGGTTTTCTAGGCTGAAATTAGTTATGTTTTTATTATGTCTAAATATGAAAAAACTATGAGACATCTTGGGGTTCGAATTGAGGAATTTATGAACTCATTTGTAACTGAGCTTTATGCTTAATACAAAGGCTTTGGTTTCCCTTATTTAATTTTTTTTTTTGTGAATAAACCAAATCTTGGAAGGCCCCCCTTGTTATTGTATGTGTCACAATTGTATATCTTTGTACAAAAGTTTTGGTTTGATACTTTTTCATTTGTTGGTAAATATCCTATTTTTATTTCTATTCAATGGAATTTTCATTTTCAGTTTTAGATACAAATATCACAATGGTTTCTATTTTGTAAATTGCATTTAATTTAATATTGAACCTTCTCTTAATCTACAATTTTCAAAAGGTCAATAGAGTATTGTTGTAAAAAGTCATAGCTGTCATGAAAATCTTCCCTTCCTTTTACAACATGTGCTCCTACCAATGTGACTATGCCAAATTTGGATTGGAGAAAATAGAATTATTTTGCATTCAAATATAATCCTTCACAATTTATGAAAACTCACAGCTAAACTGAGTATTATTTTAGGGATCCATATCTTGTTGAGTTATGTGAATTTCATAGTTATTAGAGTATTATTGTAGAGATTTTTTTCACTTTACAACCAACATTTCCACCATTGAAACTGTGATAGTTGAAGCTTATCACTTGAGAAGGTCAAATTCACCCTACAATATGATTTTCAACCAAGGCCACTGTGGTAATTAAATGGAAGGAATCTAGCACTTCTTGAATCCCTTGCTTTGTTTTCTTAGTTGCATACATATTATTTTAATTTCACAATCATCATAGTCTTGTTACAAAGAACCCTCACTTGCTAAGGTAAATACAGTCTGCAACCTATTTGTCTACTATTGAACCTGTCAACCTTAGATTGGAAGAACTTAGCTTAGAATATTTTTGTTTGACTTAAGTTAATGAATGTGTGATGAATATTGTTTTTCAATCATTGATCTCCACATGTGAAAAGTGTATCGTTTTGTGAGCCATTCGAGACATGATATATTACAACCTAAGTTTTTATCTTTGTAAGTTGTGGCCACCTAGATTGGATAAGAATAGCCTCATTTTTTTTTTGTTTTTCTAGTTTGGATAAGAATAGCCTCATTATGTTTTCTTGTTGAGGTAAATACACTCTGCAACTTGTTTGTCTACTATTGAACATGTGAACCTTAGATTAGAAGAAATTAACTAAGAATATTTCTATTTGAATTAAGTTAATGAATGTGTGATGAATATTATTTTTCAATCATCGATCTCCACAAGTGAAAAGTGTATCATTTTGTGAACCATTCAAGTCATGATATATCACAACATATCTTTTTACTTTCGTAAGTTGTGGTAGCCTAGATTGAATAAGAATAGCCTCATTTTGTTTTTTTTCCAGTTTCGAATTTCATTTCACTTTGTAAGAGTCAAAATAAGGTAAATTCTTAGTTTTTTGAAATAAGCTTTGATCTTGAATTTCATTTTCTTTCATATCAAAGTTTACAAAATCCCAGATTGATAATTAATGTTCAAAACTTATGCAAATAAGTTTCCAAACATTTTGGCATCGTTACTAGGGAGGTGTTAAATGGATTGGAGTCAAGGTAGGTAGGTTGTTTCCTTTAATGCAAGTGTGTTTTATTTTAGTTTGTTTCATGAAAACAAGATAAGCCTAACATGTGTGAACATATAACTTGATGATAGCAGGAACATAGTAGCACAATGGTGCTTCAAGTACATAATTAGTTTTCTTGTATTTTCTTTAAGTGTGTTTCCCTTCCATTTATTCAATATTTTTAATGTTTTGGTGTTGTAATAACCCCATGAACACTAACCTGTGTTCAAGACATAAACTAATTACTAGCGAAAACAATTCAAGAATGTTTAAGAATCTGTTGCGTAAAGAAGAATGCTACTCCAAGAATTTTCTCAAGTCCTATCAGCAATTGGAAACATTTATGCATCTCAAGAGGAGAAAATATTGACAGTATCCAGTAACATATTTTCATCATGGGAAGTGATCAAAGAAGAAAAATTCCATGAGAAACATCAAAAAGAAGACCTAGATGATACTGACAAGCCATGGATAGCATGCGATGAGGAGCAGACAAATGAACCAGAGAATCATGAATGTATACTATGTATTTCATTAGATCCTTTGTGTATTCAAGATGCCAATCAACAAATAGGAAAATATCAGCATGGAATGATGAAGGGGTACATACAAAGTAGTGTTGATGAACAAGAAAACTAAGGGAAACATGACTACATTAAACTTTGGTTCCAGAAAACCATCAGACTAGAGCACCACTATATTCTTTAATATTTCCTAACATCATTACAATAAAAGTAGTTGGTCCCTCACATTTTGGTACTTATCAAAGTATATTTTTCAAACTAGAATGTGAGTACATTTGTAATCCTACTATGCATGAAACACACCGAACCCCCTAAGTACTCTTTTTAAGGGATGGGGTATAAATTTTCCACTTTCCTATAACTCCCTGAATCCCTTGGATGAGGACACCATCGCCTTGTTCTCACCGAGAGATTTCCAACGACTATAACCTAGTCCAAAATTGAGTTCTGGTGTGAAAGGTATGGCTTTCAAAAAAAATTTGGGTGTCATTGGCCAATGACCACCCCTTTTCCATGTGGCATCACTTCTCTCATGTTGTCTGTCATGGCACTATCATGACCCATGTCATCATTCTCTACCAACGACATGGCTATGAAAGGAGGGGTTACATGGAATATTTCTCCATGTCTTCATGTATATCAGGCCTTCTACCCTTCGATGATTCATGTGTAGGTCTAAAAACTTCCCTAGAGACCCGAAGTCTTGAAGTCTCTTTCCACTTCAAGATCTATGGTGGATTTATATCCACCCTTATATATAGCGGTTGACATTTATCCACACTTAACACATGGTTTAGACTTGACAAGGGGGGCGGTCCCACACCTTAGTCACGACCAAACCCATGACACCATGTGGAACTATCTTGACATACCAAATCACCTTAGTGTATGCAGGCCCATCCAATCATATATGGATACTACAGAAAGGGAACTTCAACACTTTGACGTTTATCACACCCTCTTATATTCTCGAATCTCCTAGAGCCACGAAGTCCTAAAGTTCCAAATTTTTGAACTCCCAAAGAGGGTCCCATGCGCGTACATACGAAAATAACTTAAGGCTAATTACAAGATTTCTTTAATATCGTTAATTAAGTAATATCTATCCTTCAGGACATAGCCCAGGTTACACTCTACTAAAAACTCCTGAAATCCCAAAGGCTAAAATCCCAAAGTTCCATGAACCATCGATCTAAGATCCTTCATGATCTATCTTGGCCATTCAATCGAGAGAAGTGGAAGGAAAGAATAAGTGGGAGTATTAACTCAAAGAAAATTATAGTCACTACTTTTTGACCACTTTGACTGGTAATAATCCAAAGAGGTTGAAAGGTTGGGTATTGCAAGAGTCACAAAGTCACGAAATCGTGAACTCCCTCTAGCCATCCAATTAAGCAGCTAATTTAGGTATCCTACCCACCGATGGATCTATAAGTGGAAAAATACTAGAATCTCGTTGTTGATCTTTGATCATGATCAACGATGAAGATAATAACCATGGTAAAATGCTGGTAAGTCTTTAATAATGAGGTAGATCCCATGATAATGGATAAGAGACCACCAATTTTCGATCAATTCATCCAGTCATTGTCTCAACAGGTTTCCTTCAGGAGGATTTGAATGTTGTGAGTTTCCAACATCCCCAAGTACCGGACCTCTCAAGTCCCAAAGCCTAGAAGACTTAGATCTGTTTTTAGCATAGAAAAGGGTCCCAGGGCCCTGGTCATATGGGACTTTGTCAAGCCCCAGAGGGATACACTCTTAAATATTAGTCGAGATTTGGTTAAGTCCGTGGAATCAAACCTGAGGTCACTTGGAAAATAAAATGGTTTGAAGGAAGCAACTTTCTTCTATAGAGCTTGAAAGCTATAACATGGAAAAGGTCATTTTGAGGGATTGACATCACCTGAGTAGTCTTGTAGAGTCTGTCCCGACTCTATATTTTTGAAATTGAACCTTGGGAAAATCCTTTAAGGATTTTCCAACCAGAACATAGGATATAGTATTATGACTCAAATTCATTTAAAACTCATTACTAACCATTCTCCTTTTCTAAACAGAGGTAAGCGTAAAACCATTTACAATATATGACATTCAATATTTACTTTAAATTTCCTAGAATGCTAGGCCATCGGAGCCACAAATTATACCATTCAAACAATATAAAATATTATTCCATCATCTAGCTTAAGAAAATAAATATTACAACAAAACAGTCAAGACAATATAAAACTCAAAGTCCCATTTATCTAAAATTGGAAATTAGTTGGAAACTGTTGAAAGGGGTACCCTTTTCCACCCGACCATAGCCACAGTTTCTCTTGGAGTATTCCTTAACTATCCACCCCCTAGCTAGATCATGATTCCATGAGAGAGGTTCTGATTATGCTCAACCATCAAGGGACAAAGGTTACTCTCATTTTCCTAGAGGATCCCGACAATCTAGTTTTCTATCCACCAAGCAAGGGAGCATGTTGTGATTTCTCAATCAACCATTGTAGCTCAGTTTATCATCTTTATTAGAAAAAACTTTCCAAGTGCTCATAAACCTAGAACAACTTATTTTCTTATTTTTCTTCAGAAACAGAGATTCGTGCACACTCTCCTTTTTCAAGAATGGTCCTCCGACCCATTCGTGCACATTCCTACTTCCTCTACTCCTTCCCTTTGCCCATGATTTTCCTTCCTTTTCTTGCATTCCCCAACACTATTTCATGGGTGAGTTCAATAATTTTCCATATGGTTACTCTACCCATATCCTCATTGAATCTTGAGGAAGACTTCCCAACTACCAACCTAACTGGTAAAATTTTATCGGCAAGAAGACTGTTTTGAGTCTAAGCAATTTATATCCAATAGAGTACCATCTTGGAAGGGGTCATCTCGGCCATTACTAGTTCCCCTTAACATCCCTTGTCATGCATCATGATCTACATTGGAAACCCTTTCAGTGGTCATGCCACAATTTCCTTTTTATTAAATAAAAAAATGTATACATTACCTTCTTTAGCAAGGTTCATTGTCTTTCCAATGTTCATATGACATATATGTCCATAGTCTTGTTCACAATAATAATATTTACAAACTAGGGGAAACATGCATGTTACACTCCCCTCCCTCTTGAAGGAAAATTGCCCTATTGTTTTATCAGTCGTTGTGGTTTTTATGTACAACAATGGAAAAAAATGGGTATGTATGTTTTATGGAATCATTTGATTCCCATGTAGCTTCATCTAGACCAAAGTGTTTCCACTGCAACTTGACCTAGGAAATCGTTTTGTTCCTGAGTGGGATTTATTTCATGTCTAGTATGCATTGTGGTTCTGGTAGGAATTCTCCCTCTAGTTCCACCTGGATCATAGACCAGTCAATTATATGATTAGAATCATGTACACATTTATTCAATAATGAAACATGGAAAACATTATGTGCTTTCACTGTGGGAGGAAGTGGTATTCTATATGCTATAGGTCCCACTCTATCCAAAATTTCAAAGGGTCCACAAAACTCAGGTGCCATCTTGGCACAATTTCCCATTCTCAAGGAACTTCTTCTTTGTCTAATTTAGAGATACACATGAACCCCTACTTTGAACTCCCTAGGAGTCCTATTTTTTTTTGCATAGCTCTTTTGTCTGTCCTGAGCTATCTTCATATTTTGTTTGATTCGAACTACCTTTTGTTCCATTTATTTCAGTAGTTCTGGCCCAAGTGTTATTATGTCTATTGGGTTATTCCATATGATCATAATGTTTCATTTTCTACTATAGATAGCCTCAAATGAGATCATCCTCAATGACTCATGATAGCCATTGTTATAGGCAAACTCTATCAGTGATAGGTAGTCTTCCCATCTCTTCGGAAGATGCATCACATGCATCCTTAGCATGTCCTATAGATCTTGATTTACTCTCTTTATATTTCCATCAGTTTGAGGGTGATAGGTTGTACTAAATAGTGATTTAGTTTCAAAACTAGCAAATAAATATTTCCAAAAAATTGAAGTAAATTTTGTATCTATGATTGATATTATTTCCTTAGGAATTCCATGTAATCTAAATATCTCTTTCATGAAAATATTGGAAACATCTATTGCCTTGTAATTTGAATTTGTAGGAATAAAGTGATCATCATTACTCATCTTATCCATGACAACTACCATAATAACATCACTTTGCTTGGTCGATTTAGGCAATCATGTGATGAAATCCATGGAAATGGTTTCCCAATTCCATTTTGGAATTGGTAGGGGGCGCAACAGCCTTGTGAGATGCCTTTGATCCACCTTAACCTATTGAAATTCTAAGCATTTATCCAAGTATTCAATTATTTCCTTCTTCAGCCTCGTCCAATAAAATAGTTTCTTAGTGGTTGTGATCATTTTCTGATAAACAGGGTGACCAATGTATGGTCTTTTATTTAGTTCATTCATTATGAATCTCTCTAATTCATCATTATTTTGGACATACAACCTACCTTTGTAAGTTAGTATTCCATCAGTCAACAATTGATAGTCCTCATACTTTAGTCTTGTAGGTTCTTTCTCTAGGTATGACTTCACATCTTTGAAAAACTCATATTTTTCTTCTGCACCTTTAATTCTCTCCTCGATGTCTGATTCACAAACACTTATAGCTACCAAGTGAATCACTTTCATACTTCTAATAAGGGAACCAAACAATTTGTTTTCCTTTCCCTTAATATGCTTAATTTCAAAATCAAATTCACTAAGGGGGGTCATCCACCTAGATTTCCTAGCATTGAGTTTGGGATAGTACAATAAGTATCTCAACCCACTGTGGTCGGTCATAAGTAAAAATATTTGTCCTATGAGGTAATTATTCCACATTTTCAATGCATGTACTATGGCATCCAATTCCAAGTCACGTGTCACATAATTGATTTCATGTTCATTGAATTTTTGGGATTCATAACAAATAACATGCCCTTCTAGCATCAAGACTCCTTTGAGTCCCTCTTTGTAGACATTTGTACACACCATGAAGTCCTTGTTTAGGTATGCAATTTTCAGCACTAGTGCATTGGTTAAAAGGAATTTTAGTTGGTGGAAACTCTCTTTACATTCTTTGGTCCAAACTAATTTAAATCCCTTTTTCTATAGGGAGGTGATTTGATAACCAATCTGGGAAAACCCCTTTATGAACCTTCTATAGTACGATGCTAGGCCCATAATGGATATGATGTCAAAGACATCCCTTGGTGTAGGAAAATACATAATGGATTTGATCTTATTAGGGTAAACCGATACTCCTTCCTCAATGATGATATGACCTAAGTAGTGGAGCTTGTTTTGAAAAAAATCGCAATCACTAAACTTTGCATAGAGTTGGTGCTCTCTTAGAACCTAAAAAAATGAATTGAGGTGATCTTAATGCTCCTCTCTACTCTTTGAACATATCATAATGTCATCTATGAATATCAATACAAATCTTTCCAAGAATTTACTACGTATATTATTCATCAAGAACATATAGGTTGTTGGTGCATTGGTTAGTCCAAATGGCACCACTACAAATTCATAGTTTCCATACCTTGTCCTAAAGGTTGTTTTATGGATGTATTCATCTTTGATTCGTACTTGATGGTATTCACACCTCAAGTCAATCATGGAAAATATTGTAGCACCCATCAGCTGGTCGAATAGGTCATCAATCCTTGGTAAGGGGTAGTTATTCTTGATTGTCATATTATTGAGTTGGTGGTAGTCTATGTACAATCTAAGTGTGCCATCGTTATTGTTTACAAAAAAAGTTGGTGTAACCTAAGGGGACACACTAGGTTAGATGTAACCTTTGTCCAACATATCCTTAAGTTGTAATTTGAGTTCAACCGTCTCTGGTGTACTCATTCTATGGGGTTCTCTAAACATTGGCACTACTACGGGAACAAGTTATATTGAGAAATCAATATCTCTTCTTGGAGGTAGACCCGGTACCTCTTTTGTAAAAAAACATTTGTACTCTCTTAATATAGGGTTTTTTGGCATGTTTACAAGCAGACCATGCTTGTCATTGATGGAAATAACAACAACGATGATGGTATGGTTACAGGAAAGAACAACAACAACATTGGCAGGTTTACAGTTGGGAGTGTGCTTGTCATTGATGGCAAGAACAGTGATGGAAAATAGGCAAGAAAGGAAGAACAATAGTAGTGATGGCAGGTGATGGAGGAGCTCACATATGGAGAACAAATATCGTTCATTATATCTGAGCGCGAAGATTAATCATCGTTGGATACAGGAGAACATGCACGACCTTTAAGAACAAGGTGAAGCGGGATTACAAAGTCACAAAAGTAGGAGCACCACCGATCATCGAGGAAAAGTGGTAGAAGATGAGAAGTATCACAGAATCAAGAATTGGGAGAATCGAGGTGAGCAATCCTCCAACTTTGTGCAATGTAAAGTCACGATAAGATCTGGGCCGTCAAATCTGGAGAACATACGAAGGACTAACAACTGTTAGATCCAGCGGAGTTGCAAGGAGTATAAGCCCAGGAGTCACTCAACACTCCAAAGCTGTGAAGGAATCTTGGCCGTCCATTTAGGTAGGACACATGGCTAAAGATCAAAATTTTGTTGACTTAAAGTTCAAAGGAAGGAGGTTTTCTAACCTCTCGAACTCGTGATATGATCTGAGCCATTGGATCAAAGACTAATATGGGTCGTCATATCCACAAGGTGAATGTGGCATACCATGTTAGCAAGGATAGGTGAAAACCTACGTCAACAAGGACATGTGGCACAATCATACAAGGAAAAGTGTCAAGTTGATTCGACAATTTAGGCCACTGGAAATCAAAATTTTGAGTGACACATGGCAGCCACTCGCGTCACGACACATCATCAAGTGACATCATTCCAAGATTTTAGTTTCGGGAGTTTTATCTTCATCACTTACCCAAAGTCCCGAAGTCTGAAGTTCCAGGGCAGAGGATAGTCATTGGATCAACGAGAAATCTCGACCATTGATCTGATATGGATCTATTTTAGCGTTTTCGTAGATTGGGAATTCTAGAGGAAGGAGTTGTTGGAACTTGTGATATGGAAGGTTGCGTAATGATCCTTGCCTTTGGGGCTAGAGGACACATGGTGAGCAATTTGGATTTTGTTAACTCGCAAATCAGGAAAGTCAAAGGCAGTGTTGAGGGAACTCGCGATATGCAAGGTCAGGACATGATCACATTCGTTGGATCACAGAATGTTGTGTGTCTTTGATCTAGAGAGTGAAACACTAGGTTCATTGGTGAGAGGTCATAACTCATGGTCACATCATTGGGAGTTAGAGGGATGAGCTAGAGCCGCCAAGCTCCATTTCAAGTGTTGAAGTATGTAACTAAAATAGAGAGGATAAGATCAACTGTGACAGAGAGAACAAAGAGTCTTGACTACCAGAGAAGGTAAGGAATGTCATCATAATGCCCACTGATGATGATGAGATTCGGTAACGCCAGAGAAGATGAAGAGTCTCGATTTCCAGAGAGGCTAATGAATCTCAGCATAACGACCATGGATGAAGAGAAAACTCAGCATAACCACCATAGGGGACAAAGAGTTAGTTGTATGATCTGGTAGAGGAATTGACATTATAAATATATGCAGAATAGAGAAGTGAAGGTTTCTTTTGCGGAGAGTAATTTCACACAGGAAGTAGTCTGCAGTGGGCAGGAGCTAAAACACACAGAAGAGGCGTAACACATAGATGGGAAAGAAGATGTAGAGCATAAAGCGTAGCATATGCAGGGAACAAATAAGTATATCAAATATAGTGAAAGGGAAATCTGAGGTGTGGATGCAAAGACAGAACAAAAGATCATAAATCTCAAGAGGATGAAAGCAGGAAGACACTGATGCAGACAGAGTAGGGAAGTGTAGTAAAACAATGATGAGACTGGTAAGCCATTAATGAAAATTATATCACTGTAATAAGTTTCAGTAGAAAATATTTATAATCATGGTGGTAGGGAGGTGCTAGGGAGGATTGTTTTCCTCAGAGGTTCAAGTGGGTTCTTGAACACAGGGAGTTGTAGCCATAAAAACTAGGGTGATAGGGTGGTGCAAGGGAGAATTGTTGTTCTCTATTATACAGGTTTGTGCCTATGTGACTGAAATTTGGTGCTTCCATCCAGTTAGTGTTGGAACACTTAGGGAGTTATTGCTTCCTTCTAGTAGGTGCTAGAGAATCCAGGGAGTTGGTTCTCTCAACAAGTTGCAGCTTGAAAAAAAAAGGTGGTATCCTCACAATGAGTTGGAACTCATAAGTATGATAATGTACAGAATGTAAATATTGCTTATCATATCAAGAAGAAGAGGTTTTTACCCTTTATGGGTTTCCTTGGGAAAATCAGTGTCTCTGTGTATTCTGTGTGATTGATCATTGTATATCTATTCATGTTAAGTTATTAGCAACACATTAAATAATAATATAGAAATAATAAAGAATCACAGGAAAAGTTTTCAATCTTATATATGTGTGTGTGTGTGTGTGTGTGTGTAACTAATTCACCCCCTCTCTCTCAGTTATATTTCCAACAATTGGTATCAGAGCAGGTTCCTTTGATCAAAGGTAGATCCATAAGATTGAAAATGATGAGTCATGATGGAGGTTCAACTAATAGACCCCCTTTGTTTGATGGAACAAACTTTTCCTTTTGGAAAATAAGGATGAGAACACATTTAATGTCATTGGGTGTTGATGTTTGGGATGTCGTTGCAACGGGATATGTGAAGCCTATAGTCTTGGCCTCAAAATATGATAAGCTAGAGTTTATCTTTAATGAGAAATCAAGAATGCCATCCTCAGTGGACTTGCTAGAGCTGAGTTTTTCAAAGTCATGCACTGTGATTAAGGAAAAGTTATGTGGGACAACCTAATAAGCAGTTATGAAGGTGATGAAAAAGTGAAAGATGCAAAACTTCATACTCACAGACTGAAGTTTGAGAAGTTAAATATGGATGAAGATGAAACTATTAGTAAATAATTTTTACCCAACATTATGAAAGGTCTAGGTGAAACAATAGCTGATTTTTTTTATAATCCAGAAAATATTAAGATCTCTTCCTGATAGATTCAATCCAAAAGTTTCTACAATAGAAGAACCGAATGATCTTAATACTTTGTCTATTGATCAACTCCTAGGAGCTCTAACTACTTATGAAATGAGGATTATTAAAGATAAATCTACCACTAGAGAAGCATATTTTAAAGCATAGAAAAACACAGACTCTGATATAGATGAGATTGAAGCAAATTTTGTGATAAGACTGATGAAAGGATCAGGCAAATACAAAGGTAATTTTCCCTTCAAATGTTTCAATTTTTGTACGATAGGTCATTTTTAAAATAAGTGTCAACAAAAGAAGAAGGACCAGAACTTTGAAGGTGAAGAGAAGTACAAATCCAAAAGATTTGATAAAAAGAAAAGTTTATGTGTAAACAATGATGACTCTTCAGAAGAGACTGATAGTGACTCTTCATGCGAATATAAGGTAAATGAATTAATTCTTATGTCCAAAGAGGATTATGATAATGAAAGCACATGAAGTGACACTAATAATGAAGAATCTATGGTTGACTTGGAAGGAGAGCTGATCAATGCCTTAGAAGATATTTCCAGACTCAGACTTAAGAAGAGTAAGGAAAAACAATTGTTGATACAGTTCAAGAAAGGAAGTAAAAAACATGATGAAGACTTTTCCCTGCTAATAGTGGAATTAGAAGACAAAAATAAAATAGAGGACATTCTAAAACAACAGTTATAAGAGAAGAAGGAAAGATGTGAAGCTCTGGAAGAAGAAGTAGTGAAAAGTAAGAAAGAGTTGTAGAAGTTTCAAGCCTTGTATCATCAAAATCTGTTAAGTATCAGAGCCTCAGAAGGATTAGCTACCATTCTGAATCAGCAAAGGAATACAAAGTTGAAAACTAGTATGGGTTATGAAGAGGGATCAAGTAGTGGTTAGCCAACAGACAAAGACTTCATCAACTTTGTCAAATCTACAACCAGTGACGACAACAAACTTGCAGAAAAAAAGGAAGATAATCAGTCGCCCAGGAGGAGTAAAGAAAAAGGTGCCAGAACTGAATCTGTAGAAAAAATAAATAATACACTCCCTGCTCAAGGAAATAATCAACATGGAAGAAATCGACCTGCTCAAAGAAGACAACCATTTTCAAGGTACAAATATTTTTTCTATGGATATTGTTTCTACTGTTCTAACTTTGGCCACAAAGTTGTAAATTGTTCCTTAAGATTTAGACATGAGAAATTAAGATTTCCAAGGAATAAATATCTACCACAACAAAGAATGAGACAACCAAGTAACAAACCATCACAGATTGCAAATTGTCAAATTAAGTTTAAAGACATGCAACTGAGGAGGTCAAGAAATAATAAATAGTCAATGAGTAGACAACGCTGCAAATATCATTTTGACCTATTGAACAATGATCTTGAATGCTACAACTATCATAACTTTATCCACAAAGATGAAAACTACCACCTGAAGAATTACAAAGAAAATACAAGTATAAAGCTCTTATCTAGAAAGGCAAGCACATGGAAAAGGAAAGATAGTGAAAAATGTGGTCTAGTACTTTCAACTCAACAACAAAAGGACTCCTGGAATATAGACAGTGGATGTTCGAAGAACATGACTGGAGAAAAGGATAATCTTATTCCTATAAGAAAAAGAAAAATAGGAAATGTGATCTTTGAAAATGATGAACCAGGTAAAGTCAAGGATAAAGGGATGGTGAGTTTGAGTAATGGCAAAGGAAATTACTAGGATGTTCTTCTTGTGGATGGTCTGAAACAAAATTTTCTCAGTACAAGTCAAAAGTGTGACAGAGGCAGTGAAGAGGTGTTCACGTCCAAAGAGTGTAAGGTAAATGTAAACTCATGACAAGTGGTGGCTAAAGGCATAAGAAAAAAAAATGATGTTGATATTGAATCCTCCCATGCAAGTAAAGAAGAAGGCTCGGATACAACAAAAGAATGTTCTGTTAACATTTATACCATTGAAGAAGTAGAATAATCATGTCATAAGCCAAAAGCAAAAAATTTTGAAGGTTGAGAAGTCAAACACCCAAATCAAGTTCTTGAACAACTCCATGACCCTAGATAAGATCTTGAATAGTCATAGATCACCAAATGACAAATCCAATATTGGATACAACAAGGTAGAAATCAATGCTCCTAAGAAACCTAATACAGGTCCTTCATTTGTAAAAAGGAAAAGCAGGTATGAGAGTATTTGTAGTGTCTTTATCTTGTGATGAATATGGTCATAAAATCATTGGGTTTTAAGAATGATGGAAGAAAAATGAATTTGCATTAATAGAGATCGATGAGAATCAATGGGAAGATCCAAGGGTTGTTTGAGAAGTACGAGATACAATTTCACATTATTCCAATAGGACAACAACATCTGTAGCATCAACATTCTGATGTAAAAAATGATATACATGACATCCTATAGAGATAACCAGAGGAGAGACTTTGTCAGGGAAATATAATCTTTTAGAAACAAAGGGGGAGAATGGTTAGAAGTAGAGAGAGAAGAGTGACTATTGGCAAATGTTTAACAGGAAGCATATGCTTGTCATTGATGGCAAGTACAACAACGATGATGGCATGAGTATAGGAAGAATGTAACAGACGGGCACCAAAAGTATTTTGGGAAGACACTACAGAGAAATCTTGATAAGATCAGAAGAGATAGTGAAGAGGATGGTTGGCATGCTTTACAGGCAGTATGTTCTTGTCATTGATGGAAAGATCAGAGTATGCAACGAAGGCATAAAAAGGACAAAGTAAGCTCATGAGTAATTAGCGCAGAGTCGAATGTAGTGCATAGGTGTGCACCAGGGATGAGGTTAACTCATTGCCAAAGCTCAAGAGAGACAACATACTCAATATCTCAGGCGAATCAAAGGTTGAGGACCTTGATACATAGAAATTATCCCAAGTAAGAAGGATGTGTAAGATCAGGAGGAGAATCATTAGTGATCATTGGATCCCATCCTGAATTCCTGATGGTTGTCAAATCTGAATGTAGACAAGAAGAGCGCATTGAAGAGGAGGATAGATCTCGGGCGTTAGATCTGAGCACAGGGTCTGACCACCGTTGGATCCAGGAGAGCCTACACGTTCTTTAAAGTGCTAGGAGAAGAGGGCTTACAAAATCCCAAAAGCAAGAGGACCTTTCATATTCGGGAAGGACACGTGGATGCACAGATATGGAGGATAGATCTTGGGCATTATATTCGAGCGCAGGGTCCGACCACCATTGGATCCAGGAGATCCTGCATATTCTTTAAAGTGCTAGGAGAAGCGGGTGTACAAAATCCCAAAAGAAGGAGGACCGTCCATTTATGGGTAGGACACGTGGACATAGATCGTCGTTTCACTGACTGGGAAGTCAAAGGAACAGGGTTCCCTAACCTACCGAATTCTCAAAATGTGAAACCCTAAATTAAACTCCATTTCAGAGTTTCAGAAACTAGGAGATGGAGAAGTCAGAGACTCTCAACATTGGGAGTCCCGAAGTGCCAAAATGCAAAATCGTGAAACATACACGTCAGCAAACCACGTCAACTAAGAACATGTGGCACAACCAAGCAATGACAAGTGTCAAGATGATTCAATATTTTAGGCACATGTAAGTCACAAATCAGAGTGACACATGGCATTTATTCGACACGTGTCAATCCATGTGTGACATCAGCTGGTTTACATCACTTTGGAGTTTCGGGGATCAAGAGTTGGAGATGTCAAAGAATATTAACCACAAGAATCCCGAAATCATGATATGCAAAATCATGACTTAATCTGAGCCATCAGATCAAGGTTTGATCTGGACCATTGATCCCAGTCCATTTCAGAGTTTCACGGATCGAGAGTTGGAGATGTCAAAGAATATTAACCACAGGAATCCCAAAATTGCGATATGCGAAATCGTGACTTAATCGCAGCCATCCGATCAAGATGTGATCTGGACTGTTGATCCGAACCCATTTCAAAGTTTCGTGGATCGGGAATTTTAAGTTACAAGAACACTAAACATCAAGAATGTCGAAATCATGAAATGAGAAATTGTGAAATGATCTGAGCCGTCAGATCAAGTGTTGATCAGGACCGTTGATCCCACACCATTTCGGGGTTTCAGGGATCGCGACTTGGAGATTCAAGATTCATCATCTCTAGATTCACAAAATGCGAAATCGTGAAAGTGCCTTATGCATAAGGTTGTGGTCACAGCCCTTGGTCACATCAGTGAGAGATGGAGGAAAGAGCTAGAGCAACCAAGATCCTTTTCGGGGATTGCGACTGGGAATGTCGAGACACATGGTCACACGAATGCCGAATTGTTGAATGCCAAAATGATGAAATGAATGCAAGATCCCATGGAATCAATCCAACGGTGTAGGTGAATTTGAAAAAGATCAGAGGGGTACTGTAGCACGACACAGTGTAACTGCCAGAAACCACTGATGGTTTCTGCCAGAGGACTTGAAGACACTTCGAGATGATTGACAGAGGAGGTGAAGAGTCTCTGGGAATCTTCAATAGGGATGAAGATGTTCATGGAGGCGATTGACAACTGGCTGAGCATTGAGGCTTGTAACTGGAACAGAGAAGGTGAGTTCGAATATCACAGAGAAGACGAAGAGTCTCAAACTGTCAGAGAGGCTAAGGAATATCATTATAACATACAATGATGATGAATGAGTGGTAAATGACCAGAGAAGATAAAGAGTCATGATGATGATCAGATAGAGAACTCAAATTGTGGAGGAATTTGGTGCAGAGTGAGGATGCAAAGGCATTGCGAATATTTCATGCACAAAGACAACAGAGACTATAAGAATGCTAAACAAAGAAGAGATGGGTGTTGTCGCTGCGTAGGAGAATTTAGGTGTGTGCAAGGAGGCAGAGCGCAGGAGCATAAATGCATAGTAGAGGAATGGTGCATTGAAGGGATATGGCGCAGAGAGCATAAAAGAAAGAAGAATAGAAAGTGAAAGGGGTGTGTAGAAGTCACTGATGCAGACAGGGAAGAGAATTGTAATAGAACAATGACAAGGCTGGTAAGGCATTGAATAACTTTATATCGTTGTAATAAGTTTTAGTAACAAAGAATTTACATTTCAAGGTGGTTGGGAGGTGCTAGGGAGGATTGGTGTCCTCAGAGGTTCAAGTGGGTGCTTGAACACAGGGAGTTGTAGCTTCCTTCTAGTTGGTGCTAGAGAAACCAGGGAGTTGATGCTTCCTTCTAGTTGGTGCTAGAGAA
>JZKD02S1903289.1:405647-435833 GCA_000966675.3 Picea glauca
TACTTATCATATAAAGAAAAAGAGGTTTTTACCCTTTATGGGTTTCCTCGGGAAATATCTGTCTCTGTATATCTCATATGTATGAATGATGTTGAATGTTACAATGCTTACTTCCTTGCATTACTATGATTATCATTGAGAGGTCTGTAATGAGTTTTAAATAGGCATAATTGTTTAAGCACAGTAACAATTGATTCACCCCCCCCCCTCTCAGTTGTCCAATAGTGACATGGGGAGTCATTCAGTTATGACAAGAAATGGTTGATGAAGGATTCCTAGTAAGAGAGGTGAGAAATATTGAGTATTCTATAGAGGATATAATGAAATTTGATGGTGAACAGGTCCAAGAATTAGAAGGAGAAGACTCTAGTTTTATATGCAAATAATATGAAGGACTCAAATAAGAGAGTCCATCTTGTCATGGGGAGTATGTGTTTGTTGAATATCTGATACCTCCGACAAATATTGCAACAGCTCAGGGGGAGCATGTTTACTTTGAAATTGATGTCAAAGGGGGAGAAAAGGAGTGGGCGCAAGCATTAAGGGTTGCCATCAATGACAACGGGGGATACTGTTGGCATGTTTATAGGAAGATCATGCTTGTCAGTGATGGAAAGAACAACAATGATGATGGTATGGTTACAGGTACGCAAAATAATGATGTTGGCAGGTTTACAGTTGGGAGTGCACTTGTCATTGATGGCAATAACAATGATGGAAAAAGGGAAAGCAATTAAGAACAACAACAATAATGGCAGGAGATGGTTCATAAGTCCAGAAAAGAGGAGCACACAAATGGATAATAGATATTGGGCATTAGATATGAGCACAAATACTGGCCGTCATTGGATCTAGAAGAATGTGCATTACCTTTAAGTGCAAGGTGAAGTGGGCTTACAAAGTCCCGAAAGCAGGAGGACCGTCCATCATCAAGGACACGTGGCAGCAGATGAGCAGTATCGCAGAATTGTGAATCAAGAGAATGGAGGTGAGCATTCCTCCAACTTTGTGAAACGTGAATTCGCGATAATATCTGGGTCGTTAGATCTGGAGAAAATACAAAGGACTAGCAAGGGTTAGATCTAGCGGAGCTGCAAGGAGTATAAGCCCAGGAGTCATTCAACACTCCAAAGTTACAAAAGAATCCTGGCCATCCATTTAGGCAGGACACGTGGCTAAAGATAAACATTTTGCTTACTGAAAGGTCAGAGGAAGGAGGTTCTCTAACCTCTCGAACTCGCAATATGTGAAATCATGATATGATCTGAGCTATTGGATTGAGGACTAATCTGGGTCGTTATATCTAGGAGGTGAATGTAGCAAACCACATCAACAAGGATAGGTGACAACCTACTTCAGAAAGGACACGTGGCACAATCATACAAGGACAAGTGTCAAGTTGATTCGACAATTCAGGCCACTGGAAATCACAATTTTGAGTGACAAATGGTAGCCACTCGGGTCACAACACGTCATCGAGTGATGTCATTCCATGAGTTTAGTTTCAGGATTTTTATCTTCATCACTTCCCCAAAGTCTTGAAGGTTGATGTCTCGGGGTGGAGGATAGTCGTTGTATGAAGAAGAAATCTCAACCGTTGATCTGATATGGATCCATTTTGGCGTTTTTGCATATCAAGAATTCTAGAGGAAGGAGTTGTTGGAACTCGGGATATGGAAGGTTGCGAAATGATCCTGGCATTTGGAGCCAGAGGACATGTGATGAGCGATTGGGATTTTGTTGACTCACAAATCAGGAAAGTCAAAGGAAATGTTGAGGGAACTTGTGATATGCAAGGTCGCAATATGATCACAGTCGTTGGATCACATCATGCTATGGACCATTGATTTAGAGAGCAAAGTGCTCAGTTGATTGGAGAGTGGTAATAACTCATGGTCACATCGTCGGTAGTTAGAGGGAGGAGATAGAGAATCCAAGCTCCATTTCAGTTACCAGAAGTTGGAGGAGTCAAGGGACTCATGGGAGAATCCCCAAAATGCAAAATTGTGAAATGCAGTTTCGAGTTAAGTTGTGTTCACCACTAGTGGTCATGTAAGGGGAAGGAGCTTACATGTTTCTAAGCTCCATTTTAGAGATCGTGAGTTGGGATATTCGAGGCAACTCACAACAGGAGTTCGCGATATGTGAAATTGTGATGCACCCTTATTGCTTGGCCCTTGGTCACAACCAAGGTCACATCGTTGATGGATTAAGGGAGGAGCTAGAACGTCATTGGGATCCACATTGGATTTCACCAAGATTACCAAGTACCCTATTGAATAAGCACTTGGTCACAACTAGTGGTCACTTGGAGAGGCATCTTGCACCTAGTGCTAGTTCACGTGGGGATAGTTCACGATGAACCATTGATCTCTAGTTTCTCCTTCTAGCAAGATATCAACCATTCAAAGTTTCCAACAACTAAAGAGCCCATACTTAACTGGCTGTAACCTGCAGAACGAAGTGATGGCGTCTTCCAAAGAATTCGAGGAGCTGTAGAGTGATCACCAAAGGAGCTGAAGAGTCTCGAGGAATATGCCAGTGGAATGAAGACTATTTGAAGACACAATTGATAGATGGGAAAGTGTTCAAGTCTGTAACTAAAATAGAGAGGATAATATCAACAGTGACAGAGAGGACAAAGGGTCTTGACTACCAGAGAAGCTAAGGAATCTTAGCATAACGCCCACTGATGATGATGAGATTCGGTAACGCCAAAGAAGACAAAGAGTCTCGACTTCTAGAGAGGCTAAGGAACCTTAGCATAATGACCACAGATGAAGAGAATAGTTAGCGTAACCACCAAAGGGGATGAAGAGTTAGTTGTATGATCTAGAAGAGGAATTGGCATTATAAAAATACACAGAACAAAGAAGTGAAAGTTGCTTCTGCGGAGAGTAATTTCACATGGGAAATAGCCTATTGTGGGAAGGAGATAAAACACACAGAAGAGGCCTAACACATAGATTGGAACGAAGACGCAGAGCATAAAGTGAAAAATATGCAAGGAACAAAGAAGTATATCAAAGACACTGAAAGAGAAAGCTGAGGTGTGGATGCAGACACAAAGCAGAATATTAGAAAGATCAAGAGGATGAAAGAAAGAAGACACTAATGCAGGCAGAGTCAAGAAGTGTAGTAGAAAAATGATGAGATTGGTAAGCCATTAATGACCATTATATCACTGTAACAATTTTCAGTAGCAAAGATTTATAATCAGGGTGTTAGGGAGGTGCTAGGGAGGATTTTTTTCCTCAAAGGTTCAAGTGGGTGCTTGAACACAGGGAGTTGTAGCTTCCATCTGGTTGCAGCTAGAAAAACCAGGGTGGTAGGGTGGTGCAAGGGATAAATGTTGTTCTCTGTTATATAGGTTAGTTCCTGTGTGACTGGAAGTTGGTGCTTCCATCGATTTGGTGCTAGAACACTTAGGGATTTGTTGCTTCCTTCTAGTGGGTGCTAGAGAATCCAAAGAGCTAGTTCTCTTAGAAAGTTGCAGCTTGAAAAACAGAGGTGGTAGCCTCACAATGAGTTGGAGGTCATAAGTATGATAATTTAGAGAATGTAAATATTACTTATCATATCAAGAAGAAGAGGTTTTTACCCTTTATGGGTTTCCTCAAGAAAATCAATGTCTCTGTGTATTCTGTGTGATTGATCATTGTATATATATGTATGTTAAGTTATCAACAACACATTAAATAATAATCTAGAAAGAATAAAGAATCACAGGAAAATTTTTCAAGCTTATATATATATATATATATATATATATAATTGATTCACCCCCCCACCCCCACTCTCAGTTATATTTCCAACAGGGTGGTCCTATAATAGTTTTGTACTATCCTCAACAAATTTAAGTACTTGTATTACATACAAAGGACATGATTTTCTAAAATACTTCTTCACTTGGAGGGATGGTATTTTCCTCACTGAAACGGGTTTTAGAATTCCATGTAGTGTCATCTTCCCCTCTTTCTCATATTCAAATTCTATTGTTTTATTGTAACAATCTAACTTAGCTTTATGGGCAACCAACCAATCCATGCCAAGCATCATTTTGTAATATCCTAAAGGAAGTATGTTTAGAGTTGTTTGGGTGGACAACCCATTCATAATGAATTTGCATGATGGAAAGACCTATGTTACATTTATTTTTGTTCCAATGGCTAGTTGTACAAGTCATGATTTAGCATGTTTTACTAGCTACAATTTACATTTCTCAATAGTTTGAGGGGAAACATAACTCATATTAGAACTAGGGTCGATCAAAATAGAAACAGGATAGAAATCCATGGTGAGTTGTCCTAACTTGAGTTCATATAAATCCTTATTATTTTCATCATAGTACCTCTCATATGGGTACCTCTTCTTGAAATATTTCTCAAGTTATCTCCATGACTGATGCAAATCCCCCTTCTCTCCTTGGGGATAATATACCTCTCGGTCAAGGATATTTTGATAACTAAGCTGAATCATCTCTTCAGGCCTCTCCTAGACCCTAAATATAATTCACAGATGTCCCTTGTTATTAACCACATAGGTTTGATCACCCACATTCCCTTTCTCTGGAACTCTAATAACACCAAATTGATGAGTGCCAGCTCCTATGCTCGACTCTTCTTCAATATGACCACAGGATATGACCTCGGCCCAAATCCCTTCGTGAATTCAGTCTTCGATGAATTATAACGGACCTAGCTCCTATTTCACCAAACTCTGAATCAATGAAAACACTTGGAATAGATATACGATCCACTCTTGTCCAACAACCAATGACTATGATCCACTTTGGAACTTCGACTTTGGGAGTTCCAAGTGTTCCAATGCCATTTTATCTTGAAGTGACCTTTACCCGAAGCTACAGATCAAATTCCACATACTTACCTCGATCAATGGTCACGTTTATCCTTTGATTCCCATTTGGGAAACTTGAAGTCAATGCCCCTTTTCTCCCCTTTGGGAGACTTGTAGTCAATGCCCCTTTTCTCCCCTTTTTCCTGAAGTGTCAATCCTCCGAAGTGACGGATCTTTCACCACATGTCCTTTTCCAACAGCCAGATTAGGTGAACTCTGATGCTTTGGCCTTCAGGAATTATCATGTCTTCACTCCTCAATTCCTCCGAAGTAAATTTCCATACTTCATGTGTCCCTCTGTTCATCAATGACCCCTATGGATTTTGACCTTTGGGACTTTAGACCTTCAAGATTTCACTCTTTGTTTTCCACAAAGTTCTCTATCACTGAAGTGATAAATCTGGTGCCACATGTCCAAACCACGAATGGCTATGATAAATCCTTACCTTTTGGATCTCCGAATGAATTCTAGTTAAAGACTTTGCTTCGTCCTTTCCTTTTAACTAGAGAACGCACTTCCATATTCCATGATCTAATGAAGTGTGTCCTCCTCAGATGGACAACCACAATTTACTTCACTACTTCAGGATTCAGTAGTTTTGGCTTCACCTCACCCATTTTTCTATGAAGTTCTCTTCCTCTGAAACACACAGATCTCTTCCACATGTCTCTCCTAGATCCAACGGTTCATATCTCTTCAACATTCACGACTTCAAGGAAAGTTTTCTTTGCCCCACGCAAATTGGTGGTCTCCAGTTTTGATCATGTTTTTGCCTATATTATATTCCAAAGACCGCCATTTCTATACCCAGTACCACCCCTTTTGGCCTTGTTTTGACATAATTGACATCTCCCTACCACTCAATGGGGATACTTAAGGTATCTTTACGTTTCAAGCTATTTTTATGCATTTTGATGCTTTAAATTGATATTTAAACTAATGTCGCTTGGGTTAGGTACCACTTCTATTTTTGGAACAGGATTTTCCAGTACCAGGTACCAGCTTGTACCCCATGGAGATACCAATGAAGCCGCTCAATATCTGCGCGTTATGGTTAGAATGGGAGACAGAGAGATTCACATGACAGATGGAGTCATCGCTCATATGATGATTGAAGGCACGGTGATAGAACTAAGTCGTTAATATTTCATGATTCACACTTCGTGACACTACGTTTCACGAAGATGTGAAGACCATTTTTAAAACTTGATTCCAAGCTATTTTCAGATCGGGGATCCGTTTGTTTTTATGTATTTTTTCTTTAGACTGTTATGAGGAAGGATCTATATATAACCAAGGGGTCACTCCTAAGAGATGGTTGGATTATGTTATGTTATGAAACACATTTCTGAATACAAACTGCTGTTGCGTTATGTTATTTCACTGTCATATGATTTGAGCTGTTTCTTGGAGTAAATGGAACGTGAAGTATACACAGTCGTTGCATAGATGATATAGTTAGTTCTGGTTCACCCTTACAACGTTTGTACCTTTTGGTTGGGCCCCCCAAACAGGTTCAATTTTCTGCGTTACTCTGTCTTAGATTTAGTTCATTTCAGTGTTTTGGAATTTGCATACAGGATAGCTTAAAGTTTAAAGATTAACTGGTTCAGAGTCATGTTTAATTGTTCTTCAACAGAATCGTTTCCCGCATACTGATATCTTTTACGTTGATGAGTATTGAACGCATGACTGATGCCTGCAGGGTTTAGAACATGAACTAGGTTTGATTAGTTTCTAGTTTTCAATTCGAACATAACTTAGAATTGGAATGAACTTTGCTTGGTCAGATAGTTAGTTATCCTGCTTAGTTAGGATAGTCAGATTGTAGTTAAATTAGAGGAAGCTTCCGGTACCAGTAGGGTAAGTAGGGTGTTTCTCTATTTTCCTATAGACAGATTTAGATTCATTTTTAATGTTCAGGTTAAATGCGTTTTAGGAAATACTCTTTCTGTCGTGGCTTAAATAGAAATGGTGATGATAGATGATTAAAAGTAGTGGTGGAATAATCTTGTGAAATCACACTTTTGAATAGAAATAGAAGCACCGGCATTTAAGCATAGGCCTATTTTCTGTTGATGACTTAGATAGGAAATGCTAAGTTTCAGGATAGTCATTAGGATTCAAGTTCTCAGAGTGAGTTTGTGTTTTCTTCTAAAGATAACATTTAGATAGGG
The DNA here is from genome assembly GCA_000966675.3 of Picea glauca. Lineage (NCBI taxonomy): Eukaryota > Viridiplantae > Streptophyta > Pinopsida > Pinales > Pinaceae > Picea > Picea glauca. Next base: position 412,683 of record JZKD02S1903289.1, read on the forward strand.
ATTAGAGCCTTACCCGCACATACAGTGTAGCAGCTCAAAGTTTACCAACCCTGGTTTGACAATTTAGTGTTTCAGATCATTTAAAATCTTTAATTTAGCAGCCTGACACAAATCTCTTGGACTCTATGATCCACTACCATGTATCCTCCTCGATACCGATGACTTAGATTCACTTCTCTTTTTGGGACTTTGATGATCCCGCTCCTTAAACACTTTCAAACCTCCAAATGTGAAGTGTTGAAGTACTTCAAATACTATCCTTTGTGAAATTATCCTAGATCTCACAGTTTGGAAAGATCCCGATTCCTCTGGATGGATCTCGCTTGTTAATTAGGAAATTTTTAGTGGGCTCCTCCCTACTTAAGAATTTTTGGCTTTATCTCTTGTGAGATTGTTCTTCCTCGAACAATTTAAACTCCTTAGAATTCTTCTTCAACACTTAGCCAAATATCGACCCTGTGCACACCTTGCAAGAGGTTTCTTTCAACTTAACTCCTTTATGGGAGATTGTGCACTCCTGGAAAATAGGTCCTTACACTACTCAATTGTTCCTCCTGAACAATATGAAATTGAGTGTGTTTAAGCCTACGCACACCTTGTGAGTTCCTCTTCAATCTTTCAAAACAATCGATAAGAATGAATACTTCATATCTGTACTACAATCAACTACATCAAAGAAAATACAATCTCCATCAATCTCGTGTGATGGATTAGCCTCTTATCATTCAAGAAGTTATTTAATTACAATATTTTCAAGACATATTCATGATATGTCATCTTTAAAATTCAAAAACACTTCAAAATGCATGCTACGACGTTGATTTTTCCTCCACTCATGCTTCGATGACAATGCTCCTACATCATACTCCTCTGGACAAAAATTTATGGACTCCTGTCCCTGAGCTCTTGCACTAACTTTCCATGCTTCCAGATATCTACTTCATTTACTCAACTGGCATCTTCTATTGGTTTTCCTTTCCACTTTACCAAATATTTAAAATAAGTCTTTCTTCTGGTCTTCTTGGCAATCGTTTGATCTATAATATTCTCCATCTGTGGCTTCTGTGCTACAGTCATCTGCTTCTCCCAGTGAATCTCTTTCTAATCTTATGACCCTTTGGTGTCATATTCCTTGTACGGATATAGGTTTGAAATGTTGAATATGGACGATATACCCACATCCTCTGGAATCTCTATCTCATAAGAATTGGCATAAAATTTTCTTAGGACCTTTCATGGTCATATCTTCTTCAAATTTAGTGTGTTATATGTTCCCCTTGGGAACCTTTCCTTCTTGAGATGTGATAGAACTTGATATCCCACTTCAAATTGAAGTTCTCTCCTATCTTGATCAACTCTCCATTTATATTCTATGTTGTTGTTCTGCAACTTCTCTTTAATCTCATTATGAAGCTTTTGCATTTCTGCAGCGAAGTCTTATGCTCCAACACTTCTAAATCCATTCTGCTCCAAATCTCTCAATTTTGATACTCCTCTTGGCTGAAATCCATATACTATATGGAATGGACTCTTCCTTGAACTCCTATTTGGTGATTCATTGTATGAAAAATCTACTTGTGATAGAATCTAATCCCACTAGATATGATGTTTAGTGACTAGACTCCTCATAAAATTTCCTAAACTTCAATTTACCACCTCAGTCTATCCATTTGTTTGAGGGTGATATGTTGAATTAAAGAAAATTTCCATACCAAGTTTCTTCCACAATGTCCTCCATAAATGAACAACAAATTTAGTGTCCCTGTATGAGACAATACACTTGGGAAACCCATGAAGTCTCACAACTTCCTTGAAAAACAATTTTTCAATGTGCGTTGCATCATTAGTTTTTGGGCATGGGATAAAGTGTGCCATATTTGAGAATCTATCAACTACAAAAAATATGGAATCTCTTCCTCTTGGTGTTCTTGGAAATCCCAACATGAAATCCATGCTTATTGCATCCCAAGGCCTATCTAGAATAGGCAATGGCTGATACAACCCAATGTTTTGTCTCTTTCCTTTTGCATATTGGAAAACATTACATATATTTACAAATTTCTTCATGCTTTCTCTCATACGTGGCCAATAGTATGAACTTTTCAACTGTGAAAATGTCCTTTCATGGCCAAAATGTATTGTTAGGCCTCCACTATGTTTTTCTTTCAACGGATCATCTCTCATTGAGCATTTTCGTATGCACAACTGGCAACCTTTAAACAAAAATCCAACCTGGATCAGATACTCTGTCCACTGAATTTTTTCTCTGAGCACACGATTTCACATGCTTCATATGCCTCTTTAAAATTTGGATCATCATAATAAATCTCCTTAAGGTGTTCAAATCCTAAGGTTTTCCCTTGAAATTCCTATAGAATCAGACATCTCCTGCTCAATGCATCAACAACTTTCTTAGCATTACGAGAAATATGTTTAATGACAAAAGTGAATTTTTTTATAAACTCTATCCACTTAGCATGTCTTTGATTTAACTTCTCCTCTTTGGTTATGAATTGTAAAGCCTAATTATCGTTGTACAAAACAAATTCTTTTGGAACAAGAGAGTGCCTCCATTCTTTAAGGTTTGAATTACTGCATAAAATTCTTTATCGTATGTGGAGTACTTCCTGTTGGTGTTAGTCATATTCTCACTGAAATATGCAATAGGTTTATTTTCTTGGCTCAAGACTGCTCCAATTGAAAATCCACTAGCCTGACATCGTACTTGAAATGTATTCTTGAAATATGGCAAGACCATAATCAGTTGTGCCTTTATCTTCTCCTATAATGTCCTGAAGCTTTTCTCATCTTCTTCTGTCCACTTAAAAGATTTATGTCTCTTATTCACCATATCTAATATTGGTTCACAAATTCCACTAAAATTTCTAATGAACTTTTGATAGAAACTCACTAATCCATGGAATATGCTCACCTCGAATATTCTCCTTGGCGATGGTCATTCTCTAATTTCTCTCACCTTCTAAGGATCCATCTTTAATTCATTTGAAGAGATTACAAAACCAAAGTAAAGGAGTTCTTTCTTCATAAAAGAGGATTTCTTCAGGTTTATCAGTAGCTTCTCCTTCTACAATCTCGTCATTACCAATGTTAAGTGCCTCAAATTCTCTTCTTTAGTTTTACTAAATACCAATATATCATCTAGATATACAATCACAAACTTACCATGAAATCTTTTAATACCTCATTCATCAATATCATAAAAGTACTTGGGGCATTTGTCAATCCAAATGGAATAACAATCCATTCATACAACCATTTGCTTCTCTTGAAGAATGTTTTCCATTCATCACCTTCTCTCATCCTTATCTGGTGATATCCATTTTTCAGGTCTATATTTGAAAAATAATTTGCTCCACTCAAACAATCCATTAAGTCATCCATCATGGGAAAAGGAAATATGTACATGATGGTGATTTTGTTTATGGCTCTAGAGTTTGTACACATTCTCCATGTTCCATTTTTATTTGGACTCAACATAGTTGGTACTGCACATGGACTCAATCTTTATCTGACTAAAACCTTCTCCATCAAATCCTAGATTTTTTTCTTCACCTCCTCATTCTCTTGAGGTGTCAATTTGTATGTTTCTTTGTTCGGAAGACTTGCTTCTAGTATTAGATCAATATGATGGTTGATACTCTTGATGGGTCACAATGAGCTAGGTAACTCATCCACTACTATGTCAGTAAAATTTTCTAACAACTCTTGAATTTCTTTAGGAAGATCATCCATAGAAGTACTTGTAAGTATGACTCTCAGATTTCTCACCACAACAAACTGCATCTCATGTTTCTTATTGAATTCACTTAGGAGTTCTGTCCCACTCATGAGAAGTATACTTGTGATGGCTTCTTCCTTCACTTTATTATCCTCTATTGGTAGTAGCATATGTGTCCTAACATTTTTCTCCAAGGTATAAGTATTTTTCCTCCCATAATGAATTTCATTTTTGTCAAACTGCCATGCTCTCCCCAACAAGACATGAAATACATCCATGGGAATCACATCACACAAAATATCATCTCTATATCCTCCTATTTTAAATTCAACTAGGCATTGTTTAGTTACCATTACCCGGTGTTCTTTCTGCAACCATGAGACTCTATACTGACTCGGATGTGCAGTTGTCTCAAGCTCCAAATTTTCCACCATCTCTGTGGATACCAAATTATTAGTGCTCCCACTATCAATTATCACCTTTCATACTCTTTCTTTTGTCTTGCAAGAAGTTCTGAACAAATTGTTCCTCTGCACTGGTTTTTCCACTTATTGCTTAGGATTCAAGAGAACCTTCCTCATCATCAAGGATATCCCATATTCTACACCTTCTACTCAACATTCTGCTTTTGTGCTTCCAAAATGAGAGATTCACATCCTCCTTCTTTATTTCTCTTGGGTCATTCCCAAGACAAGTGTCATGTTTTTCCACGGGCATAACACTTCACCTCTCCTCCTCTGCCTCTTCCTCTTCCTCGAGGAAAATCATTTCTTCCACCATACTGTCTCCCTCGAGAGCTTCCTCCTTTTTTAGAGTGACTTTGCTTTTTTCTAGTATCAACCTTGGGCTTATGTGAATTATAATGGACATTTTCGTTACCTCTATTTAGACTTCTTCCTCTGCTTCCCTGGCTTTGTTTCCTGGACAAATTCTCTTCTTCCTTTAGTGCAATCTGATAAGAATCCTCCACTGTCCTTACTGTCATCATGCTGATTTCATCTTGGATTTCATATCTCAAGCCATTGATATACCTGACAACCTTTTCATCATCATTTTATCTCTGTCCATCCCTGATGATCAACTTACAAAATTCCTTTGTGTACTCTTTTATTGTCAGTCCTTTTTGTCTTGGGTTTTGCAGCTTCTTGAAATTTTTTATCTAATAGTATTGGGGTATGAATTTAGCTTTCGACTTGGCTACCATTCTACCCCAAATACTAATATTTTGGTTACCTTTACTTCTTCTGTCATCCTGCAGTTCATCCCACCACAGTGTTGCATGTCCCTTCAATATGGTGACAACATCTTTCATCTTTTTCTCCTCATCGATGTCTTCATAGTCGAAGTACTTGTCGATGGACCTTATCCAATCCAACAATTATTCAAAATCTAAGTTTCCTTCGTACATTTGGATGTCTATATTTTCTCTAGATCCCAATTTAACAACATCTTTCAACAATCATTCTTTTGTAGCATCCTCTGCTACAACTTTTTCAACTTCCCTCTCTTCGCTTTCTACATCACTGATGTCTCTAGCATCAAATGCTCTCCTTTCTTCTATCTCCATAGCATCTAATCTCGTGCAAAGTTCTCTCATATCCCTTTCTACAATTTGATTTGCTACATGTGGCTCTACACGTCCTCTAGGTGGCATGGTGATAAAATTTTCCTTCACATCGAGCTTCAAAAGAAACTTTTGTCTCTAATACCACTTGATCCAGAACCCCTTTCTCTCCTCGAAGATGCTCGACCTCCTGGTCAAGAATATTATAATGCCTGATTTGAATCAGCTCTTCGGGCCTCTGCTAGACCCTAGATATAATTCACATAGGTCCCTTGTTATTACCCATACAGTTTCAATCACTCACACGCCCTTTCTATGGTTCTCTGGTAATACCAAATTGACGAGTGTTATCTCCCATGCTATGATCTTCTTCAATATGACCATGAGCTATGACCTCGAACCAAATCCCTTCATAAATTCATGCTTTGGAGATTTCAAATGCACCTTCCTCCTATTTCCCTGAAATCTGAATGGATGAAAACACTTGGACCAAATCTACGGTCCCCTCTTGTCCAACAATCAACGACTATGATCCACTTCAAAACATCAGCTTCAGGAGTTCCAAGCATTCCAACGCCTTTTTTCATCCAGTGACCTTTACCCAAAGCTATGGATAAAACACCACATACTTACCTCGATCAATGGTCAAGATTTTCCTTTGATTCCCCTTCAGGAAAATTGTAGTCAACACCCCTTTGCTCCACTTTTTCCCGAAGTGTCAATCCTATGAAGTGACGTATTTTCCCAACGGATGGCTTAGGTGAACTCTGGCACTTTATCCTTCGGGATTTCTCATGTATTCACTCCTCAATTCCTTCGAAGTAACATTTCTATAAAGTAAATTTCTACACTCCACATGTCCCTCCATTCATCAATGACCCCTATGGATTTCATCCTTCTGGACTTTTGACCTTCAGGAATTCACTCTTCGTTTTTCCTGAAGTTCTCTCTCACCAAAGTGACAGATATAGCGCCACATTTCCGAACCACAAATGGCTAGGATTATTCCTTACCTTTTGGATCTCCAGACGACTTCTGGTCAACGACTCCACTTTCTCCTTTCCTTTTTCCCAGAGCGCATTGTTGGGACTCAGAAATGTCGTATTTTCATCTACCTTTTCCTTCATCATTTTTCACATTTCATCGCCCCATTAACCTTTTGTGATATCATTTTTCATAAATATATTTAGGTTTCACCTTATCATTTTCCACTTTGTTCATTTTAATATTAAAAGGGAATTTGTGATTAAATATTAGAAAATGGACATGTTTTCATATATATCTCAAAAATGTGTGAGCTTTATCATGTGTAGGAATATGTGAAGGATTAATTCAAAAATAATTCTCGAATACTTCCTCCACCATTTCAATATTTGAGGAGATAATTCAAGCCTATTTCAAGGAGAAGATCATGGGGAATGGATAACATATCTTATCCAAGATATATGAGATATATGTGAGGATTTGAAGGGATCATATTTTGTAATAATGTGAAATTGGTTGAGAGAAAAGTGGATATGTAATTATGAGATTCTTATCTTCTTTTCAAAGCTCTCATGTATAAAAGAGAGTGCCCTCTCTTCATGAGAGGAGGATGAGTTGTTATGATGTATATTTGATTTATGAAAAAACTCTTTCTGTAAGCCTACTTGTTGAAGATTAATGCAAGTTTGAATTCAATGATCCTATGTCTTTTAGAGGTTAGAATCTATTGATCTAAAAGATTCCATGTTGGCATCGACAAGGGCCACTGATCCATCTTGGTAAGATCATTGTAAATTATTAGTGAAGATATTCATTTCATGTACCTATTATTTTGATTTCATACTATTTTGTTTTGATTTCACTATTAGAATTTGTTGCAAAGTGTGGCAGTGTAGGAACGGTTGGATATCCATATTTCACCATACATGAGATTTAATGGAGCATCCCACTACACTTAGCATTCTTTTATAGAATTGATTAGGTTACATCATGCTAACACATTTATGCAGACCCCCCTTCTCTCCTAAGGACTACGCGACCTCCCGGTCTAGGATCGATCAAGAAACTGTGTTTGATTGACTCTTTGGCCCTCAAGAACCTCAAATCCACTTAACATACCTTCTTTCCCTTAAGGCATAGATTATATGGAACCTGCAACCCTCTCCTTAACTCCTTTAATATTCAATGTATTTAGAGTCTAGATCTCTTGGTTAAACTCCTCCCTTTATGTGACTAAGGTTGTGACCAGTCACCTAATCGAAAGGCGCATATCGACTTCACATATTGGGCCTTTTCATGTGAGTCACTCTGAATGTCCCGAATTTCAAAATCCCGATACGAGCCTAGTGTTTGATAACCCCTCTATTCCCCTTCACCAATGTGACCCTTCACTATGAACGTGGGACAATATTCGAGCACTTCGCGATTTCGCGTCTCATGAATTCACACTTCACAAGTCATCTCCCTAGATGCTCAACGGTCCAGATCTCTTATCAAACCGATGGCTCAGATCAAATCTTCACGTTTTTAGTTTTTATGATTTTCCAAAAATCTTACCTCTGATTTACCGAGTTATGAAGTCCCGACAAAACCATATATACAGTTCAAGTCCCTCCTTTGATCAATGGTTGTGATATTTTTGTGATTTCGCGATTCGTGACTTTGGAGTCTCCTTGCCTCCATTCTTCTGATAGATAAAATTGCGATGGTGATGAATCAACGGTCCAGATCTCCTCTTTGATCAGCAAATCAGATCATGTTGTGATTTCGCATTTTGTGAGTTCCCGTGACTCAACCTTTGACTCCTTTGAGTCATGAGTCAGCGAAATAGTGATCTCTCGCCATGTGTCCTCCTTGACAATAGATGGTCTCGATGATTTCAGAATGATCACTGGCTATGATATTTTCACGAGCTCTCACTTCGTGAATCCTCACAACTCTTCTCTTTGACCTTTCCACTCCATGAATCAGTGGAATGTTGATCTATCTCCATGTGTCCTATCGTGATGGATGGTTCCGATAATTTCATAATTTCGTGACCTTGTTCCTCCTATGTATGTTAAAAAATTTAATGTTAGTGCACTTTACCTTGATCATACAACTACGATCTGTTTTCACTTAGATCGAATGATTGAGATATTTCCTCCTCTACACTTGCTCCTCGTTGTCTCGACGTTGATCAGATGGTCCAGATCTTCCCTCTGAGATAAAGATTTCTTTAGAGTTATAATATTTTCGAAAGTATTTACAGGCTTTTACCTTTATCCTTCCTACGATTCCATATCTTGGATACCGTTCACACTTCTTGGAAAGTGCTACCCCTCCTGAGCTTGATCTCTCCAAATATTTCAATCTCCCAAACACATCTTGATTTTATGGGAAACTCGTTAAACTCATATCCAAATATTCTTGAAAAAAATCCTTTCTCACCTTGTTGGCATCCTTTAGCTCTCATCCTTTGACTTATTTATAGAGTCACTTTGACTCTTCATCAAATTCCAGGTCTATGCACTCTTTGCAACAGATATTTACACAAGATTCAAGTTCTTGCAACAACTGTGCACTCCTTGCAACAATCACTTTATAATTCCTACAAAGAAAGTATTATGCTATTTCTTCTGAGCTTTACAAGTAGAATTAGACCCTTTCAACACACTCTTTGCGGACTATGTGCACACCTTGCACCGGCTCACGAAGGAAAGTGATTTTTAATATTTATACAAGCATTTCAAAGCTACATGCACTCATAGCAAGATTCATTCTTTCTTGAAAAGATTAACGAAAACAATAGGGAAATTGTAAACAATATTCACACCATACATTGGATCAATTTTCCTCTATTATCTTCATTCAAAATCAAGAAAATGGATACAGCTAAAATCAAATCAACAAGAGCTGTTCACAAATTCCTACGTTCTCATAATTCTCGTAACCCCTCTTTTGGGCATATAAAATCTCTCCTTATAAAAAGAAACAAACTGACTGCTATCTAATTGTGGTTACATTGAGATTAGGGTTAAGCTCCCAAGTCATCCATTCTCATTTTGTCTCCACGCATGCGATCTTTCCTCTCTTTTTTTCTATCACTTCAAAATATTTGCAATACTGGCTAGCGTTCGAGACTATGGATTAGCTCTCAGGACTCATATCCATACTCCCCATGGAAAAAAATTCATGGACTCCTATCCATGAGCTCCTGTACCAACTTTTCATGCTTCTGGATATCAGCTTCACTTTCCCAACTGGCATCTTCTATTGGGTGTCCCTTTCACTTGACTAGATATTCAAAATAGGTCTTCCTCTTGGTCTTCTTACTAATCCTTTAATCAACGATATTTTCCATCTGTGGTTTTTCTACTATAGGAATTCGTTTCTCCCACTGAATCTCCCCTTGATTTGTTGATCCCTCTGTGTTATCCTTCCTATAAGGATACAGTTCTGAGATGTTGAATATGGGAAATATGTCCACATCATCTGGCAGCTCAATCTTAGGCCTTGGCATCAAACTTCCTAAAGATTTTACATGTTCCTATCTTCTTCATCTTTATCTTGTTATATGTCCCCATAGGTAACATTTCCTTTCTGAAATGTGTTGGAACCTTATTTCCTATTTCAAATTGGATTTCTCTGCGATGTTTATTAGCTCTGCATTTATACTCTTGGCTAGAATTCTGCAACTGCCCCTAATCTGGCTATAGAGCTTCTACATTTCTGTAGCAAAATATTTTTCTCCAACTCTTCTGATATCACTCTGTTCCAAGTCTCCCAACTCATATACTCCTATGGGTTACATTCCATACAATATTTGGAACAGGCTCTTCCCAATGCTCCAGTTTGGTGATTCGTTGTATGCAAATTCTTCTTGTAGCTGAATTTGATCCCATTGATTATGGTGCTCAGTGACCAAACTCCTCAATAAGTTTCCCAAACTTTTGTTTACCACCTCAGTATTCCCATCTGTCTGAGGGTGATAAGCTGAGATGAAGGACAAATCTGTCCCCAAATTTTTCCACAATGTTCTCCAAGAATGACCAAAATATTTTGTGTCTCTGTTATGAGACAATGCTTCGAGGTAGGCCATGGAGTCTCACAACTTCATTGAACAACAAGTTTGAAACATGTGTTGCATCACTAGTCTTCTGACATGGGATAAAGTGTGCCATCTTGGAAAATATATCCATCACCAAAAATATGGAATCACATCCTCTTTATGTTCTTGGCAGTCCCAACACAAAATCTATGATTATTGCATCCCAAGGTCTCTCTAGTATGGGAAATGGTTGATATAATATAGTGTTCTATCTTTTACCTTTTGCATGTTGGAAGATTTTGCATCTGTTCATGAATTTTATTACATCTGTTCTCATACCTATCCAATAGTAAGAACTGCTCAATTGTGCAAATGTCTTATCATGGTTGTTGGCACAAGGGAAGACCCAGGTTTCAATGCTAAAACACCGCACCAACAAAACCCTAACTACCGACCCTTTCGACAACACCTGCAAAGTAGATGAAGTCTCACCCAAGGTACAGGCAGGGGTGGCTGCATGACTCAGATGTCTGCAAACTTAGTTGGGACACAGATATGTGATTCTAATATTTAATAGAGAACTTAGTAGTGAGCATTCATCAATATTCAGTTCTTAGTAACAACGCAAACAAATCCTAATTACAAAGCATTGCAGTATTAAACTAGATCCACATCTAATAACACTTAGCATAAACATAATATATTAGATCTAGAAAATTCAGGCACTAAGCATACTCACATCGGTTAGATCTAACATTCATTCTTCTTATTAAGCACAAAGCAACATCAATTTTATCTAACATTCATCTATATCATAGCAAGTCACACATAAACACACAAACACATCACATAAAGCAGAGAAAAAAAACATGTATGTGATTCACCTCCCCTTTGGGGCTACGTCCACCAACTCTTATTCTCTTATATTATCTTATGTTAATCAGTACATGCACAGAGCCTCAAAAACCCTACTCCGCATAGGATAGGAGATATGCGCACTTCACTTGATCCTCCTTCCCTGAGTTAGGTTGAACACAAAGCCTTCTCTTGATCTCTTACAATCCCTTGCACTTATCCTTACCAGTCTTACATAGTATGCACATATCACTTATAATCCTTCGATCACATAGATCGATCACTACTATTTTCTACATCGCCTAGCTTCTATATATATATATTACAAAGTGGGCTTAGGCATGGGTAATCCCATTGGCCAACCTTCCCATACCCGTTACATGATCCCAAAACCCAAAAATCCCTAAAAAGGGGTTGAGATCCCATGATATCCTCTTCGTCTTGTGCTCCATCTTTGACATCCTATCGAAGTCCCAAAAATAGGTCAATCATGACCAAGTATCCTCAAAAATTTGTCAAGGGCCAACAGGCCCCCAACACTCACCTGTGACTCGTCTCGAGTCACTCTAATCTGGGTAGTTTTGTTTCGAAATCCTCGAGCTTGTCTCGATCTGCTTCGACTTTTTTTTGTACCAAGACCTCCTATTCAATGAAATCTTGGATGACTGCCTCATTCACGGGTCCTTCCAGGTGCTATTTTGCTACAACAACAACTTCTTCCAGTTCTTTTTCTCGGCCTTCAATCTCTGTGAATAGTTGGTAAGCCTCATCTTGTATAGGTTGGAGCCTCTGAGACACTTCTATGACTTTTCTCTAAATGATGTGAACCTGTTGTTGGGTAGCGCACTGCTCCTGAGATTGCTTCATTCTTTCCATCGCTGATAGGGGCTTCAACTGCACCTGTATTATTTTTTCTTATTGCTTTGCCTCTTGGAGTGGCGACTCCAGTTCTTTTAGTTTTTCATTCTCAGTGAGTTTCTCATAAGTTTGGTCACTGTGATCACTAAGTTTCATTTATTCCATGGAAAGAGCCTTTATTCTCTCGATTTCACTCTTGGCGGACACTTTTCTTTGATCTCTTACATATTGCGGAGTGTTGGGCACTATGCGGAGCTCTAAATCTGTTATTCTTTGTTGTAGCTGCTAGATGGATTCCACAAGCTACTCTACTTGATGTGTGACTTGGTCTTCATCCTGTATCTCTAAGTCTATCACAAAGCAGAGGGCTTTGTTTACTACTTCTTTTACTTCAAGCTACTTTGCGAGCAATTGTTCTTTCTCTTGCTGCATCTGTGTTTTCTCCGCTTCAAACTTAGCCTGGAGATCAACCTTCTCCTGTTCTACTATTATGTGTTGTTCTATAATGTCGCCTTGTACTTGCTTCAAGGTCTAGGTATCTTGTTCGACTTCTTCATGTGCATGACGAAGACGAGTTTCGACTGCATCAGCTAATCGACGGATTTGGATTGGCTCATCCCCCAACTCTATTTCTCCTGATGGAAAGGGTGCAATGGACACTGTGTGGATAGACTGAAGGGCCTGTTGTACCCCTTGAAACTCGACCTTAAGTCTGTCATACATTTCCTCTTTCTTAGCTTCTTGTTTCTCCACAATTTCTAGCGAAGCGTCGTTGAGGGCGGCTATGATGAATTCAAAGTCATCAGTAGCAAGCATGGTCTTCATCTTGGTAACGGTGGCTCTCGATTTCTTTCGGTATGAATGTTTTGGGGGAGAAACCTTCCTTTTCTTTAGGGGATGGGTCTCATATCTTGATGGTGTTACTTCACCTTGCCTTTATTCGGCTCTTGTACCATTTATTTCTTCTACTACCTCATAACCACCTCGGTTAGCTGATACTGAAGCAGTATTTCCTAAAGCACTGCTTAATTCTTGGACCACTTCGCTCTTCTTCATTTTGTTGGGTCCGGGTGTATCATGCGTGGTTTATGGGATATCACGGTCAAACATATCTACAGGTTTTATCATAATAAGGAGGTATGCCGACCAGTCCTTAGTGATCTACTCAAGATCCTCTTATGTGAGCTTGTAGTATGACTGTAGTTGCTCCTTATGTTCATCGGCTCATGTTGTAAGGTAGATGAAGTGTCAATCTGTGCAGAACTTCATCAGAGGTTGGAATCTCTGTAAGGTTTTCGAATTCATGCGAGGTTCTACTTCTATGGCTCTCTTCAACTGAAGGTAGCACATATGAAAAAAAACATTCAACTTCCACTGTTTGTTCATATCACTCGAATATGAAAGTGTGGCGAGCTTCACGAAAAGCAGCTAAAATGGCTCAATGTCTGGGAAGGTCACACCTTTTGGCATCTCCCAGGAAACAAATGTGATGAGGATCATGAGACATCTAAATTGAAACTCTTAGCCTTGATATTGCTCTTCACGACAGTCTAGTTCAAGCTGATTGACTAGGTACTTTGCCTAGTTCATCTATAAGCCTTATACACATTTCCTGCGAGGTCGACATCAAATCTTGTCACCTGTGTGGGTCAGTTCCTGCATACCAATTTTCCATATATTAACTGACATGCTAGGCGAACTGAACCATTCTAGATGGAGGCTACTGTGTAGCCTCGCATCACTTTTTCAACATCATCATATGTGTCCTTAATCTTTTGTGCTAGCGCACGATCTGTGGCTTTTCCTGGGTAGAATTCTTGCCTGTCAGGTCCTTGCATACTCAACCCTGTGATCCTATGGATTAGCATCAGATCGAATGTAATACGACAGTCTAGCCATAAATAACCACCATGGTAACACTAGAGAAATATCTTGACACATGCATTGACTTCCTAGTGTCTTCCGAATGTGTGATCTTCATTACGTTTAATAGGGTGGACTGTGCAAGGTTGATCATCCACGATTGATGGATTATCTTGGAGTTCTTTCCCTTTGTCTTGTTTAGGTACTTATATGAGGCAAGCATACTGTAGTTTTTGCGATCTCTAAGGTTGAAGTCACTAAACTTCAACACTGTGATCTTGTTCTGTTGTGCTTGAACTGTATGTATCCCCTTCAGGAGTTACGCAATAATCATGGAGTACTTGAAATCTATTGGCACGCTATCTCGACTCGCTTCCCTAGCCAAAGGTGGGATGTAATCTGACAATATGGATGGGATCAACTTCACATTGGCTAGGTCATCTCTGTGTTTATTTCTCTTTTCTGCTGATGGTTAGGATGATCTGGCTTTGCAATAAGTCGACGGAGAGGCTTGCATCCCTCTCGTCGATGATGCTTGAATACTTGCAGACATCTCTCTTTTAGAAATTACCCTTCCATTCATTAGGTCAATAAGAACTTCCTCAAAACATTTCTCTGTAGTGCTAAGATCGTCTGACATGCACACTCATGGTTGAATGTCTTGGGTTTGAAGAGTAACAGGTTAATGAAATGGGATAGATGGCACTAACACGATGATAAATATGAGAAATCAACTATGTTGCGAGCTCTGATAGTCACGATTGGAAAAAGTATTCTCATTGTGTGGAACGAAGGGATAAATAGATAACTCAGAAATGGATCTCTTGCAACGGGAGAGAAGCCTTCATTAATTTAGTTCTTTCCATTGTGACGTGGTCCCAATGGTCTGGTGGTGAACTTTTTGACCATAAATGCCTTTCTACCCATTCGGGTCATCGGTCAAATAGTTATACTATCTCTAACGACTATATTTCTTTCCCATGGCGAAGTGCCATGTGACGTTGTTTTGATATTCCGCTGAAGATCCAATTTTGCAAAGTTTCCTTCTAGGAAGTTCCCTTGGGAACCTTCTATAAATTTTCAATATTATCTCTCTTCTTACTAAGTTTTCTAGCCTTCTTTCCAGTGAGATTCGTCTCAGAATTCCTTTTTCCATTATGGTTCTTATCTTCTTTTGGCAGAGTAACTTTGCGCTGCTGGGATTCCTTCCTAGAAATCAAGGATAATACTTCATCTATACCTGGAATAGGTACTGCAATATTCTAGGAGTCCTCTGGTATTTTTTCAACATTGACATCCAATTCTATGGTTTCAATTGGCTTTGTTTTGTTCTCCTGTTCTTTAATCAAGTGTGCGATCTTCCTAGTCATGAAATCTTTTAATTCTTTCTTCCTTTGTTCTAAGACTTCTTCTTCTTTCCATCTGGCCTGATCTTTTTCAATCCACTATTTCTTTTCCTATGGATTAGCCTAGTTTTTGGGAGACTGTTTGTTAGGGCTCTCTTTGTCATACTTTGGTTGTTGTGGATTTGCAGACCCGAACTCCCATTTTATCTAGTGCTTAAATTTCTGCTCGATTTTAACAACATATCGATAGGCAACACCAAGTGATGAGATATCCAGATAATCCATTTCAGTTTGGATGAATCTATGTAGAGCCCCATGGTATTTCAGAAGAAAATGTCACTCAGAGTCTTTGATACCCATCTTGGTGCGTAAGTTATGGAAGGTATTGGTGAACTTTAGAACTTCTTCGCCCCTCTCTTGCCGCAATGTGGTCCATCTCATGTACTAGTCCTCATAGTTTCCAACAGGGTAATACTGTTCTTTTACTGCTTCCAGAAAAAAATTCCAAGTGGGATCGGCCCCATATATTCCAGACTCCTTTGTGGAACTTTCTTCCCAGTAAGTTTCCCACCAATGTTTGACATGAGGGAGATATTTAAGGAGTGCAAAGGTGATCTTTTCTTTGTCGAAAAAATTGTGAACAAAGAAATAACCTTCTAGCAGAGATAACAATTTTTCTAGGGCTTTTGCATCTATCTGTCCTTCAAATACAGGAACATCAAAATTAACTTGTACCTTGAAAGTCGAGGTGCCTCCAAAGTGGCCACTTGATGAAGATGCACCTACTGCTATCAGTAGGTGTTGAAGGATGTGGGAAAAATTCTCCATCATTTTGTCCCTCTATCTCTTGAGAGCTTGCTCAAGCAACAAATTGATAGGATCGTTTTCTTCGTCGTTTTTATTTTACTCCGCCATTGAGGGTTTCTTGGGTGTGCAAGAGCGATTGTCTTCAAGAGATACAAGATTGAGACCCAACTTGCTATACTCGGACCTCGTCGGGGACATGCACTAAAAAAATGATCAAGAGGAGTTTGCTTTGATACCACTGATCCGGATTATTTTCGGCACAAAATGAGAGCGGAGTTATAATAAAGAAATGCACAGAGATATCGTGTCTATCCAATAATATAATAGAAATATATCAGAGATGCAACCATAAACACAGAGATACAGTAATACACGATTTCTATTAATGAAAGAAATGTACAGAGTCTGTAAAAATATAGAGTGAAAGACTCACTAGAATGGTGGTAGCTTATCTCTGAGAAGAGATGTGACGGCTACTCGCATTCGCAGGAAGATGATTACAATGAGGCTCTAGAGGCCTTTTTACAATAAACAGGAATTCCAAAAGTCCTAGACATCCAAAAACCTAACCCTAGGAGATGAAGCACCAAAAGTCATGTGGGGACTGTTTGGGTAAGTGAGTACATCAACTTCCTGGGGTCGTAACTTTTGCATACGATCTCCGTTTTATGCGTGTGATAGCTCGTTGGAAACGTATCGTCGAGGAGATTCATTTTTTTTGCTCAATCATGCCTTCAACTATCATTGAGAACATTGGTCTCGAAAAACCTTCATTTGGACCCTCAAAATGGTCCCGGAAGTTAAAACCTGCTAAAAATAGCAAATTGCCAAAATTGCCAGAAAATTGTTTTGAGCCATTTGGAAAAGGTGGGTGGCCACCGATATCCACCTAGATCAATCCTCCCTCCTCAGGAAGCAATGGTATCCATTGCGTTGAGTTCCCAGGGGAGAGGGAAAAGCGTTTGTTGAATCTGCATCTTGGTGAGCTGCTTATCTTGTTGGAGACATCGCGCTGCTCAGTTTGTGGAAGTTTGTCACAAACCTGTTGAGGTTGAGGCCGTTCAACAAGTCGGGCTACATGAGAGGACAGTGTGTAGAATAAATCTTTGCACTTTTCTTTAACTTTTTCGACCTTCTTCTATTGGATAGAAGGTGCTTGGGGCTAGGCTGTAGTGGTTGCAGTGTTCCTTTGTTCCCATTTTGAACAGACTATGAAGAAGTTGAATTTTGCAGTATGAGATACTACCTTGTGAGACTTTTTAGGTGGAACATTAGTCGGAACTACCTCTGGTATTCTGTAGAGATGACCCCCTAGAGAAACAATGACACTGTAGGGTCGAGACTCATAAACAACGTGGCGCTTCCACATATAT
Organism: Picea glauca; assembly: GCA_000966675.3. Lineage (NCBI taxonomy): Eukaryota > Viridiplantae > Streptophyta > Pinopsida > Pinales > Pinaceae > Picea > Picea glauca. The sequence continues at coordinate 430,102 of JZKD02S1903289.1, forward strand.
GGTTGGACCAAGAGAACATCACAAACATCTAGTGGGGAAACATCACATAATACCTCATCCTTGAAGGGTTGGATGCCATATGACAATCGACACTGTTGGCTGACATGAATATCTCATCCTTGGCGAAGCGAGCAGATGTTGTATGGTTGCGGCTGTAGTGTTGTCGACAATCCCAACTGTTTGATGACCTCTGCTGAGATGAGATTTTTTTGGCTTCCACTATCAAAAATAAAATGCAGCGGGGTCCCCTTCACCCACATTTTTGAATAAAAAGGCGCTCCCCCTCTTCAGGATCTGTTGGTTCTTCTGGTTGAATTGCTGCAGTCACGACAATAGCAGTGGGGTCTGTGTCAATGATCTGTCCTTTACCAGTACTTTCAGAATCAGATTCTAAAACTGGGTTTGGCTCCTTTTCCTTGATCTCAGCCACCAATAACTGTTTTGAGTGACATTCATCAATGTTGTGCCTGGGGCTTTTGTGGAAATCACACCATTTTTTGGTGTCCTTATTTGTCTTCCCGTGACCCTTCTTTTCCTATGGATTGGGCTGGTTTTCAAGAGACTATTTGTTAGGGTTGTCTTTGTCATACTTTGGTTGTTGTGGATTTGCAGACCTGAACTCCCGTTTTTTCTGGTGCTTAAATTTCTCCTGGATTTTAAAATCATATTGATAGGCAGCACCGAGTGATGAGATGTCCAAAAAATCCATTTTAGTCTAGATGTATCTGTGTAGAGCCCCACGGTATTTCAAAACCAAATGTTGCTCGGAGTCTTTGATACCTAGCTTCGTGCACAAGGTATGGAAGGTATTGGTGAACTCCATAACTGCTTGGCCCCTCTCTTGCCGCAATGTGGTCCATCTCATTTACTGGTCCTCATAGTTGCCAATAGGGTAATATTGTTCTTTTACTGCTTCCAGAAAAAAATTCCAAGTGGGATCGGTCCCATATATTCCAGACTCCTCTGTGGAACTTTCCTCCCAGTAAGTTTCCCACCAATGTTTCACACGAGGGAGATATTTAAGGAGTGCGAAGGTGATCGTTTCTTTGTCAAAAAAATTGTGAACAAAGAAATAACCTTCTAGCAGAGATAACCATTTTTCTAGGGCTTTTGCATCTATCTGTCCTTCAAATACAGGAATATCAAAATTAACTTGTACCTTGAAAGTCGAGGTGTCTCCAAAGTGGCCACTTGATGAAGATGCACCTGTTGCTATCGGTAGGCATTGAAGGATGTGGGAAAAATTCTCCATCATTTTTTCCCTCTATCGCTTGAGAGCTTGCTCAAGCAACAAATTTATAGGATCGTTTGCTCCGTCGTTTTTCTTTTCCTCTGCCATTGAGGGTTTCTTGGGTGTGCGAGAGCGATTGTCTTCAAGAGAGACAATATTGAGACCCAACTTGCTATACTCGGACCTCATCGGGGACATGCACTAAAAAAATGATCAAGAGCAGCCTGCACTGATACCACTGATCCAAATTATTTTCGGCATGAAATGAGAGCGGAGATATAATAAAGAAATGCACAGAGATATCACGTATATCCAATAATATAATAGAAATATATCAGAGATGCAACCATAAACACATAGATACAGTAATACACGATTTCTATTAATGAAATAAATGTACAGAGTCTGTAAAAATATAGAGTGAAAGACTTTCTAGAATGGTGGTAGCTTATCTCTGAGAAGAGATGTGACGACTACTTGCATTCGCAGGAAGATGATTACAATGAGGCTCTGAAGGCCTTTTTACAATAAAAAGGAATGCCAAAAGTCCTAGACATGCAAAAACCTAACCCTAGGAGATGAAGCACCAAAAGTCATGTGGGCACCATTTGGGTAAGTGAGTACATCAACTTCCTAGGGTCGTAACTTTTGCATACGATCTCAGTTTTAGGCGTGTGATAGCTCGTTGGAAAGGTATCGTCGAGGAGATTAAATTTTGTGGATCAATAATTCCTTACAATATAATTGAGAGCCTTGGTATCGAAAAACCTTCATTTGGACCCTCAAAATGGCCTCAAAAGTTAAAACCTGCTAAAAATAGCAAATTGCCAAATTTGCCAGAAAAATGTTTTGATCCATTTGGAAAAGGTGGGTGGCCATCGATATCCACCTGGATCAATCCTCCCTCCTCAGGAAGCAATGCTCTCCATTGCGTTGATTTCCAAGGGGAGAGGGAAAAGAATTTGTTGAATCTGCATATTGGTGAGTTGCTTGTCTTACTGGAGATATCGCGCTGCTTAGTTTGTGGAAGTTTTTCACAGACCTGTTGAGGCTGAGGCCGTTCAACAAGTCGAGCTACATGAGAGGACAGTGTGTAGAATGAATCTTTGCACTTTTCTTTAACCTTGTCGACCTACTTCTATTGGATAGAAGGTGCTTGGGGCTAGGTTGTAGTGGTTGCAGTGCTCCTTTGTTCCCATTTTGAACAGACTATGAAGAAGCTGAATTTTGCAGTATGAGATACTACCTTGTGAGACTTTTTAGGTGGAACATTAGTCGGAACTACCTCTGGTATTCTGTAGAGATGACCCCCTAGAGAAACAATGGCACTGCGGGGTCAAGACTCATAAACAGCGTGGCACTTCCACATATATGGTTGGATAAAGAGAACATCACAGACATCTAGTGGGGAAACATCACATAATACCTCATCCTTGAAGGGTTGGATGCCATATGAAAATCGACACTGCTGGTTGACACGAAGATCTCTTCCTTGGCAAAGCCGCCCAATGTTGTATGGTTGTGGGTGTGGTGTTATCGACAATCCCAATTGTTTGATGACCTCTGCTAACATGAGGTTTTTTTGGCTTCCACTATCAACAATAAAACATAGCGGGGTCCCCTTCACCCACATCTATGAAGGAAAAAGGTGCTCCACCTCTTCATGATCTATTGGTTCTTCTAATTGAATTGATGTAGTCATGACAATAGCAGTGGGGTCTGTGTCAATGATCTGTCCTTTACCAGTACTTTTAGAATCAAAATCTGAATCAAGGTTTGGCTCCTTTTCTTTGATCTCAGCCACCAATGACTTCTTTGAGCAACATTCATCGGTGTTGTGCCATGGGTTTTTGTGGAAATCGCACCATTTTTCGGTGTCCTTCTTTGTCTTCCCATGACCCTTCTTTTCCTGTGGCTTGGGCTGGTTTTTGAGAGACTGTTTGTTAGGGATGTCTTTGTCATACTTTGGTTGTTGTGGATTTGCAGACCCAAACTCCCGTTTGTTCTGGTGCTTAAAATTTTTCTCGATTTTAATAGCATATCGATAGGCAACACCGAGTGATGAGATGTCTAGAAAATCCATTTCAGTCTAGATGTATCTTTGTAGAGCCCCACGGTATTTCAGAACCAAATGTCACTCAGAGTCTTTGATACCCTGATTACTGCACAAGGTTATGAAGGTATTGGTGAACTCTAGAACTTCTTATCCCCTCTCTTTCCATAGTGTGTTCCATCTCATGTACTGGTCCTCATAGTTGCCAACAAGGTAATAATGTTCTTTTACTACATCTAGAAAAAAAATCCCAAGTGGGATCGGCCCCATATATTCCAGACTCCTCTATGGAACTTTTCTCCCAGTAAGTTTCCCACTAATGTTTGACATGACAGAGAGATTTAAGGAGTGTGAAGGTGATCTTTCCTTTGTCGGAAAAAATGTGAACAGAGAAATAACCTTCTAGTAGAGTTAACCATTTTTCTAGGGCTTTCACATCTATCTGTCCTTCAAATACAGGAATATCAAAATTAACTTGTACCTTGAAAGGCAAGATGCCTCCAAATTGGTCGCTTGATGAAGATGTACCTGCTGCTATCAATAGGTGTTGAAGTATGTGGGCAAAATTCTCCATCATTTCATCCTTTTGTCGCGTGAGAGCCTGCTCAAGCAACAGATTGATAAGATCATATACTCCGTCGTTTTTCTTTTCCTCTACCATTGAGGGTTTCTTGGGTGTGTGAGAGTGATTGGCTTCAAGAGAGACAAGATCGAGACCCAAATTTCTATACTCGGACCTCATCGGGGACATGCACTGAAAAAATGATCAAGAGCAGTTGATCAAAATCTATACCATGGGTCAAAATTTAGCTCAAAAATTGAAGTTCTTGGAATTGCCTCAAAACGAACAGGTGCATAGCCCTCGTCGTCACGAACCCAACGCAACTCGTTTGGGTTCAAACGGACGTCGGATGAGTGAGATATCACGATCTGTTAGAATCGTCAAACAGGGGAAAGAAATGTGTTGATTGTACAGTCTATCTGGATGCTGACGTGGCATGTTCGTACGATGATGTGGTAGAGTTGTATGACACATGGAAAGGTTGAATTGGCATGTTCGTATGACACGTGGCATTTGAACGAATCATTTGAGGACACATGGCATTATTTTGGCAAGTGGTTTGGTGCCATGTGGCCCAGTCGTGGGCTACCACGTGGCAACCTATTACTGGGTTGTTTGGTTAAAAGTTTATGGTGTCCAACGGACTCGAACCCATGACCTCCCCACCAGTCCAAGTATTTACAAAGTATGCGCTGCCAACATACCACACTATGTTTCTTGTTATATGAATGGTTTTATATAAATTTAAATTTCATTTATTTAATAGTTGGCGCGGGGGTCCGGGCTGGGGCTTAGCCCCAGCCCTCGGTTTCACATGTCCGCCCATATGACCCTTTGTCACATGGATCACATGCAGAGGATTTGGTTTCAAATGGTTACAACCATACGCTTGACACTTGTCGGTTAAACATTCATCTTTGAAATGGATCCCCTTTTGCGCTAGCGCGCGGTCATGTGGAAGACCATATGCCCATGGTCTTGGCGGTTAGGGGCTGGGAACGCCCTAATGGCTCAACAGTTTTTCCCATTCTTCGGTTATGCATGTGTGCTAAGTTTTAGCATGATTTGGAGCGCGTGAGCAAGATTGGGCACATAGAGGTGCATTTTGGCGAACCAGAGACAACAAGCTTGAAGGAAGAAAATGGCAGGAGGCCTATCTTCTTCATTTTTTGGCCAAATGAGGTGCTGAAAAATCTTATCTAGGGGTTTTTGGACGTTTTGAATCCATTGGAACTATTTTCAAATCCATTTGAATACTTCTTTTGCAGGTTTTTCACCATTGAAGTTTCAGAGAGCTCCAAGGAGCTTGAAGCCCACATTGATTGAGGTCATGTTCAAATGAGCACAAGTCTATTTTCTGTGATTGAATAGACATTTTTGGCTAATTGTTATGCTCTAAACACATTGCGATAGGTTTCAGATCCATTTGGGGACTTTAATAGGTGTTTTTTCCATAAGTAAGCTCAGGGAAGCTTAAGGCCAGATGTAGAAGAGGTCATGCCCGAATGAGCCAAGATCCATTTTCAAAGTTCTATAATCATTTTTGGGGTTTTTATGTATTCTAAACCCAATGGTACAGTCATAATTTCCATTGGAGTTGAGCAACAACTTGTAAAGGAATCTTTGACAAATTAATCCCAAAGAGCCAATTCCATTGATGGAGGCTCAAGGAGATGTATCCCAGAGAGGGGTGAACTCCTTTATCATCTTGTTATTGTTGTGAGTTTGATGGTTTATTTGCTGCAAGTTATGTTTGTTGTGTATTTATTCAAAACACATATTTAACCATTTAAAAGAAAATTTCCTCACACATGAACATTTAAAAGAAGATGCATGAACTTGGCACATAATCTATCTTGCATATTTTAACACATTGAGCAAGGTCC
>JZKD02S1903289.1:435883-455191 GCA_000966675.3 Picea glauca
GGATGGAGGAAGCTTCAAACATTGATAGTTCTCATACATCTTCATTATCCAAGTTCTTTGACAAAGAGATGTTGAAGGAGTTTGTAACCATGAGATATATGGTACAAGAGTTGTGGGAAGATAGATAAGAGAGGATTGCTCTTGAAGAGCAGTTGATGGCCATGAAGAAGGAGAAAGACCAGCTTCTTGAAAAGTTGCATGAGATGGATACTCAACTCCATGATGCAAAGGAATCCCTTACCAAGTACATGTATGAACATGAGGTATGTAATGTTATTTTATCTTCAAATTCATCTCAAGATGAATGCTTTGATGTTTTTGAAAATCACACAAGAGGAATAGGGTCCAAGTTATTGTTAAAAATGGGCTATGAAGGTAGAGGTTTAGGCAAGCATGCACAAGGCATTGTTGATCCTATTGTTATTGAAGAAAGGCCCAAGTACTGTGGTCTTGGATATGAACAAAGAGATGGAAAAAATTCCAAATTTGAGGAGACAAGGGAAAAATTTCCAAGAACAAATTTTGTTTCAAGTTCACCTCCTCAAGAAGGCTATAAAGGTGAAAGTTCAAGAACTTTTGTTGCAAGTTCAACCCCTCCAACATGCAAAGATTGTGTTCAATATGAATGCAAATGTGTGAAATGAAAGAGTTGTGACAGTGATGAGGACAAGAACATTGTTGATGGTCTTCAAAGGAGATCTTGTAACTCTTGAAATTCACCTCCTCAAAGAGGCGATAAAGGTGAATGTTCAAGGTATAATTCTGCCTATCATTCAGTTTCTTTTGATTATGTTAAGCATGATCAATTTGTATGTAAAAATGGAAGAAAAATCCCATGTACATATTGTGGTTTATATAACCATCATATTTCAAAATGTTGGAAAAGATTGACCACTTTCAGGAAAATTTACAAGCAAAGACAACTTGAAAAGAGGATGCAAAAGATTTGCACTCATTGCCAGAAGAGGGTTCATGTCATTGACCAATGTTGGACATTGCATCCAACTACTCATCCACCACACAAGAAGCAGATGGATAAAGATATTGGCAAGAATGGAAGAGGAGATTCCATCATCGATGTGAGTAAAGATGATTCACAAGAAGACGATTTTCAACAGAAAAAGTCACCATTGAGTTGGCTTGGTAAGAAATGGTTAGATTTCTTGAGCAAGTAAGGCTTGCATTTTATATTGTAGATGCATATTTCAAACTTATGTATGCATTTATGTTGAGAGTATGACAAGTTGAAACAATTTATCACAATTTGTATGACGCAAGTTGCATGTGAATGCAATTCATTTGAAGGCATTCTTGTTCTTTCACAATTTCACCAAGAGGATGTAAAAGTGGAGTATGATGTTCACTTGTTACAGCCATATATATTTTTCATATTCAGATCTTATGTACCCACATGTTTCAGGTTTATGTACTTATGTTTGTACTCGAAGGAGAGTTGAAGAGCTATGCACAGGCATGTGTTTTTGTGTGTATGTAAATAATGAACTGGTGATAGTTCATCAAGAATGATTCATGATTGTGTATCATGAATGTCGACTTGTTAGTTTGGGAAGGTCGATATGTTTCAAATGAGTCTCGACTTGTGTCGATGATGTCTTGACGACTATGTTGTGTCAATCATGTTTTTTGACTTATGTTTAGTCGATGGTGTTTGTTGGCTTGTAAATCAATTTTGAATACACCAAGATGCAGGAAAATGCCATGTGCTTTGATGAAGTACAAGATGCGACCATTTTCTTGAAGAGAAAAAAAACTTTGTTGGCATCATTTTTAGTCTTGTATAAATTTGTTTCCAAGATTGATGGTTTTCTTGGTTTGTGACAAGATGTCGGAGGAAAGTTTTTGCAACCATTGGAGAGCAAATTGTGTTGACGTCAAAGAGTTCACAAGAGGGACTTGATTCTCAGTGGGAAGGTTGGTAGTCTTCCAAGAACAAAGAGAACAGAGGGTCAACAACAACCAGAGGACAGTGGTTGCGAGACATAGCTAGTTGCAGTGCAAGGCATGTCAAAGTATCCAGGTGATTGTCAAAAAGACTTTTCAAGTAGAATCAGTTGATAGAACTTGAAATAAGAAGAGTATTGAAGCTCAGATAGATAATCATAAGATTTTGTGGGTCCAAAATCCTTTCAGTGGGAAGGTGTGATGAAAATCTGGACCAAGGGTCAAAATTTAGCTCAAAAGCAAAGTTCTCGGAATTGCCTAAAAAAAAATGGGTGTGTAGCCCTCGTCATCACGAACCCAATGCAACGTGCTTGGGTTCAAACAAACATCGGATGAGTGAGATATCGCGATCTGTTCGAATCGTCAAACATGTAAAAAAAATGTGCTGATTGTACAGTCCGTACAATCCATATGGATGATGACGTGGCATGTTCGTACGATGACATGGCAGAGTTGTACGACACATGGCAAGGCTGAATTAGCAGGGCCATACGACATGTGGCATGTGATGACTTGGCAGTTTGAACAAATCATTTCAGGACACATGGCATTATTTTGGCAAGTGGTTTGGTGCCACGTGGCCCAGTCGTGGGCTGCCACGTGGCACCCTGTTATTGGGTTGTTTGAGTAAAAGTTTATGGAGTCCACCGAACTCGACCCCTTGACCTCCCCACTAGCCCAAGTATTTACAAAGTCCACGCTACCAACATACCACACTGTATTGCTTGTTATATGAATGGTTTTATATAAATTTAAATTTGATTTGTTTAATAGTTGGCACGGGGGTCTGGGTTGGGACTTAGTCCCAACCCTCGGTGTAGTGTCCCCAAGGCCGAGCCCCGCTGTAAACCAAGTTCTAAAAGAAATTGTGATTATGATTTATAGGTTGGTGAGCCAAGTTCTTATAAGCTGGAGACTTATGTGTTGTTAGGCCAGGGAGCCTAAGTGTTGGAGGCCAGGAGCCTGTTGTTGTACTTGTATGTATGCAGAACATTTAATAAAATATAAACACCACCAGGTACAGACTGACCACGATGAATGAGTGAAGGGGGACTGAGAATCCATAGAGTGGGCAAGGAATTAGGGGCCGGAAGGTGGGAAAGGGGCTAAGCATAGGGGGGCTTAAGCCTGGGAATAATATTTTAATATTATTCCAAAAGATATGTGCATCATATGTTTTTATCCTAAGTCCTTTTGGAAGGACGCGTGATTTCCCAAGTGGTGGGAGGAACGCATGCTGGTGGAACGCATGCAATTCCATGGGTGACAAGTGTCAACCCTGGTGCATGCGAATAAGATGGCCAGGGTGAGTCATGAGAAGGTTCCATTCCCATTCCACCGGATTGTCTGAACGCGTATGGACCTATGAGCAGTATGACTAACCCGACTCCTGTAGAGAACCTTCGGGAGACCCTGTGACTTGAATGTCTATGTCTGATTCTGAGAAATCCCATGCGTGTAACCCCAGCCTACGAGAATCTTGTGTTGAATTCGGGGAAGAGTCTTTGCTTGTTCGGGAAAGCTAAGCGAGCCTATGCGAGCATTCCCTGTTCTGAAGCCGTGACTGTGAAGCCATCCTATGATTGCCGAACCAGTTTTTGGAAAGCCTGTGTCTGTTTTCCCGTGGGATTGTTGAGACTACGCAGTACTGGACTGCATGAGGCTTTTTGGCCTGTGAGCGACTCCCTCTAGGTTAGAGAGTGTGCAAGGGAAGGAGAGAACTCCTTGAAGGAACCCTATAGCTGCCATAGAGCCCGGAGACTTCTAGTCCAGTCTGTTCCTATAACCCAAGGTAAGGGAGATTGGCAGTCGAAGGACTGTCCAGGTGACAGAGAAGGTGCATTCTCCTGGGGTGTTACAGGCATGTGGGGAATGAGGGTCTGTGGGTAGTGAGCGTGGGATATTCTTGGGAGAGCATTCCGTCCTTGTGGTTGTGTGTGACTGTTTTCCCTGTAACCTCAGCCTGAGCCTAGATTCCTTTCCTTGGGGTGGAGCTTAGTCCCAACTCGGGGGTGACCCACTGTTGAGTTGATGAGCAGTGCAGTCTAAGGTTGGGAGGTTCGTGGAAGTCCTGCATTTGGTTGGTGGATCCCACCATTGTTACAAGATAAGTGTCTAACTATGTTTTATCACATTTTATTATGTCTCTACTGTAAATGTTATCATGTTTTCCACTGTGTATACGAATTAATATGGAATGCTATGAATTGTTTAATTATAGCAATAATGATATGTTTTACTCTGAGTTAAATGTGTTTATTTGTTTAAATGCATGGGATATATGATATCTGTATGGGATTTGTACAAATGGTGTGTACAAATTGGTATCAGAGCGCGAGTAAGCCCAGAGTTCCGAAATGGGTGTGCTACAAATTGGTATCAGAGAGCGAGTAAGCCCAGAGTTCCGAAATGGGTGTGCTACACTCGGTTTCACATGTCCGCCCATATGACCCTTTGTCACATGGAGCGCGCGTGCGGTATTTGGTTTGAAATGGTTACAACCATACGCTTGACACTTGTTGGTTACACATTCATCTTTGAAATAGAGCCCATTTTGCGCTAGCGCGATCGTATGGAAGACCATATGCCCATGGTCTTGGCGGTTAGGGGTTGGGCATGCCCTAACCATTCGACAATTTTGCTCATTCTTTGGTTATGCACGTGTGCTAGATTTTAGCACAATTTGGAGCGCGTGAGCTAGGTTGGGCACACAGAGGTGCGTTTTGGCGAACCAGAGACAACAAGCTTGAAGAAAGAAAATGGCAGCAGGCCTATCTTCTTCATTTTTTGGCCAAATGAGGTGCTAAAAAATTCCAGCTAGGGGTTTTTGGACGTTCTGAATCCATTGGCACTATTTTCAAATCCATTTGAAAACTTATTTTGTAGGTTTTTCACCATTGAAGTTTCAGAGAGCTCCAGGGAGCTTGAAGCCCTCATTGATTGAGGTCATGCTCAGATGAGCACAAGTCTATTTTCTGTCATTGAATAGTCATTTTTGGCTAATTGTTATGCTCTGAACACATTGGGATAGGTCTAAGATCCATTTGAGGGCCTTTACAAATGTTTTTTCCACAAGGAATCTCAGGGAAGCATAAGGCCACATGTAAAAGAGGTCATGCTCGGATCAGCCAAGATCCATTTTCAGAGTTCTATTAGTCATTTTTGGGGTTTTTATGTATTCTAAACCCAATGATACAGTCATAATTTCCATTGGATTTGAGAAGCATATTGTACAAGAATCTTTGACAAATTAATCCCAAAGAGCCAAGTCCATTGATGGAGGCTCAAGGAGATGTAGCCCAGAGAGGGGTGAACTCCTTTATCATCTTGTTATTGTTGTGAGTTTGATGGTTTATTTTCTGCAAGTTATCTTTATTGTGTATTTATTCAAAACACATATTTAACCATTTAAAAGAAAATTTCCTCACACATGAACATTTAAAAGAAGATGCATGAACTTGGCACATAATCTATATTGCTTATTTTAACACATTGAGCAAGGTCCTGTAAAGTTTATTTTAATGAAGTAGAGGGTGCTTGCATAGCATAACAAGTCAGCCCACTATTTTTAGATCAACAACTTGCTATGATACCACTGATCCGGATTATTTTCGGCATGAAATGAGAGCGGAGATATAATAAAGAAATGCACAGAGATATCGCGTGTATCCAATAATATAACAGAAATATATCATAGATGCAACCATAAATAGGGAGATACAGTAATACACGATTTCTATTAATGAAAGAAATGTACAGAGACTGTAAAAATACAAAGTGAAAGACTCGCTAGAATGGTGGCAGCTTATCTCTGAGAAGAGATGTGACGGCTACTCGCATTCACAAGAAGATGATTACAATGAGGATCTGAAGTCCTTTTTACAATAAATGGGAATGCCAAAAGTTCTAGACATCCAAAAACCTAACCCTAGGAGATGAAGATCCAAAATTCATGTGGGCCCCGTTTGTGTAAGTGAGTACATCAACTTCCCAAGGTCGTAACTTTTGCATACGATCTCTGTTTTAGGCGTGTGATAGATAGTTGGAAAGGTATCGTCGAGGAGATTAATTATGGGGTCTCAACCATGCCTTAAACAATCATTGATAACTATTATATCGAAAAACCTTCATTTGGACCCTCAAAATGGCCCCAGAAGTTAAAACCTGGAAAAAATAATAAATTGCAAAAATTGCCAAAAAATGGTTTTGAGCCATTTAGAAAAGGTGGGTGGCCACAAATATCCACCTAGATCAATCATCCCTCTGTAGGAAGTAGTGGTATCCATTTCATTGAGTTCCCGAGAGAGAGGGAAAATCGCTTGTTGATCTATATCTTGGTGCGCTGCTTGTCTTGCTGGAGACATCGCGCTCCTCAGTTTGTGGAAGTTTGTCATGAACTTGTTAAGGATGAGGCCGTTCAAAAAGTTGGGCTACATGAGAGGAAAGTGTGCATAAGGAATCTTTGCAGTTTTCTACAACCTTGTCGACCTGCTTATGTTGGATAGAAGGTTCTTGGGGCAAGGTTGTAATGGTTGCAGTGTTCTTTTGTTCCCTTTTTGAACATACTGTGAAGAAGATGAATTTTGCAGTATGAGATACTACCTTGCAACACTTTTTAGGTGGAACAGTAGTCGAAACTACCTTTGGTATTCTGTAGAGATGACCCCCTAGAGAAATAATGACACTGCGGGGTCGAGACTCATAAACAGCGTGGCGCTTCCACATATATGGTTGGCCCAAGAGAACATCATAGACATTTAGTAGGGAAACATCACATAATACCTCATCCTTGAAGGGTTGGATGCCATATGACAATCGACATTATTAGCTGACATGAAGCTCTCGTCCTTGGCGAGGCCTCCCAATGTTGTATGGTTGTGGGTGTGGTGTTGTAGACAATACCAACTGTTTGATGACCTCTGTTGAGATGATATTTTTTTGGCTTCCACTATCAAAAATAAAATGCAGTGGTCTCCCCTTCACCCACATCTGTGAATGAAAAATGATGCAGGAGCATCGCCAACACATCAAGCGAGCCACCAGAGATGCGGAGGACAGCTGGACAAGCCAGCACAAATTTTGAAAACACTTTGGAATTGTTGCACAAATATTAAATGAGCCATTAAGATGAGGAACACTTGTATATTGTAAATGGACCTTGAGTGGATATCTCTCGTCCTTACTAGGTAGATGGCATTTAAAATAGTTAATGTAAAGTAGATAGAATTTAATTCTAGACTAGACAGTTGTAGAGCGCAAGAGAGAAACGGGATATAGACACCCTCATTGTGCATTGTAACATTATTCAGAAGCATTTGGAGCAAGAAGAAGCAGAGAGCTGTGTAAAAACACCCATGTACAGACATTTGAATTAATAGAAAGATTTGATTCAAATTCATGGTTTGTGTTGTTCTCTGTGTATTAGTGCTGAATGATAGGCTCATGAACGTTTGCTTCCTTTTATACATTTTCTTTTATATATTGTGTATGTGATTTTATGTATGAATTGAAGTCTGAGAGGGAGATGGAATGAGTTTCAATTGTTTCTCTATTTGAGCAAGAGAATTCCTGCAAGGAGTGCAGTTGAAGTGTCCATAAGGAGTGTGTTGACAGAGGGTTCAGATAGAGATAGTTTTTGTTCTCATTCATCCAGAAGTGCAGTTGGTCACAAGAGCCGTGGAAGGAGTGCACAGGCCGGGTAAAAGTCTCAGGGTTGTGAACTTGAGTGAAGCATTTGACATACTGCTGCTGCAGGTGTGCGTAGAGTCAAGTGACTTCAACACTTCAACGTTGTTGAAGGTTTGCCGCAAGGAGTGCATGCAAGAGTTTTCTTGAAGGACTTGAGGTCGTGGGGAAAATATCAGGAGGGATAGGACCTTCGAATTTGTTGAAGGACAAAGTAGAAAAGTTGTGCCTTGAAGGTTGGCAAGAAGCATCACAAGTTTGCACACAGGTGGATAAGTTCTGTGGAAGAACACTTAGTCATTTCGTGGATTGCATAAGGAAGAACGGATGGTCGATATCTTCCAGGGAAAATCAGCGAATTGCCGTGAGCCGTTGGATCTTGCGGGGGTGTAGGGGGATATTGCAGATATTCCCATAGTGTCTAAATCTAAGAAGGGGCAGATCCATTGATCCAAGCCAGCCAGGGGCGTTGGATTATTCGCAAAATTGCCTATCGGGATTTTGTAAGAAAGGAATCGAAGATTTGGTAATGGGAGTCACGAAATCGTGATACGCGATATCCCGAAGGCTACAAGTACAGTGTGGTGCCATAGGAGTTGGTGGTGGACAGGTAGCACACTGTATCGGGGTTCAGGAAACGTAAAGTCCTGAAACATTGGACATCAGGATTCGCGATCCCACGAAGTCTGAAATCCCGACGAGGTGATGGGACCGTTGAAAAGTCAAAGCCATGAGCTCATTGGAGTTTCAGCATATCGAGACTTGGGAGTCGGAGAACCGATTTTCTCGACACCGCGAGTGTCGAGATCCCAATAGATAAAGTCCCGAAAAAGGAACGGAAGGGTCAGCGTTGACTCATATCGAGTCTCGGAGATTCGAGAGTCCTACGCTCGATCAATGACCTCGCAAGGTTGTGAAGTTTGATTCCCCGATAAGTAAAGAGAGGGGGAGTCACGCAAAGAGATCTGTGGGTGTAGATTTCCCGATAGGGAAATAGAAGGACTGGTTAGTGTTCTTCGGGCCGAGGAAAGAAAATATCCTGTGAGCAGGCGTGCCTGTGGGTGCGACACTGTGTCAGTTTGGTATCAGAGCTACAGATTCTTGTCTGTATATTTCAGGTGAGGAAGGAATAAGAGGTAAGGAGTACTCTGATACACAACATCAAGTGGTATCAGAGCCAAGACAGATTGTTCTTTGCTTTCTATAGCAGAGAAGAGGATAATTCACCATGCTGCCAAGGAGAGGTAGGCAGTCACCTGATCCAGAGGATAGGGAAGTGCAGAGAAGAAGAGGCAGGCAGATAACTGATCCAGCCATAGAGAGATAGATGAGAGACCTCTGAGTGAGACTCGAGGATATGGAGGTAGTGCAAAGACGCACAGCTAATGCAAGGGATCTGAGTGATTCCGATAGTGAAATAGAGGCTGAACGAGAGGAGGAAGTTACAGTCAGAGATGCATCAAATGAGCGTTTGATCAAAGCTATTGTCAGGATGGGTGTAAGAGTGAAGATGGACATTCCAATTTACGAGGGAAACTTGGATGCAGAGGAGCTACTAGATTGGATTAGATCTCTGGATACTTACTTCGACTACGAAGATGTCGAAGAGGACAAGAAAGTCAAGCATGTTGTTACACGCTTAAAAGGACATGCAGCATTGTGGTGGGATGAACTACAAGCTGACAGGCACTGCAAGGGAAAGAAAAAGATCAAGAGCATGGACAGGATGATCGCGAAGATGAAGGAAAAATTCATCCCCAAGGATTATCAAATTACTCTGTTCAGGAGAATGCAGAACCTAAGACAGAAGTTAATGACACTGAAAGAATACACTGAGGAATTCTATCGACTGAACATCAGGGTAGGTCATCGGGAGAACGATGATGAAAAAGTTGCCAGATACATGAATGGCCTGAGATATGATATCCAGGATGAGATGAGCATGGTAACCATATGAACGGTGGAAGATTCTTATCAGATGGCTCTAAAAGATGAAGAGAAGATGAGCTGAAAATAGAGTCAGAGGGGCCAAGGCAGAAGTCAGCCCAGAGGCAAAGAAGTTGCCCAGGAAAAATACTAGAATCCCAAGGAGGAATGGAAGAAACATCAGACTCATGCGGAGAGAGGTGGAACCTCACAACGGGAGCCATATGTTGAACAAAGAGGGAAGCATAATGAACAGAGAGGAGATTATGCTGACAACAACACTTTTCCTCGTACTAGAGGTAGAGGAAGAGGAAGAGGTGGAGTAATCACATGCTTCACATGCAGAAAGAATGGGAACAAGTCTTACAAGTGTCTAGAGAAAAAGAAGGACATTGGAGAAGCTCACATCACTGAAGCACAGAGGCGGGACGTTGAGGCCAAAGACGCTGAAGGTGGAATATCGCTCATGATGCGAAAATTCATTTTGACACCTGAGAAGGAGGTGGAAAGTTCAGTCCAAAGGACTAAACTCTTTAGGACTGCTTGCAAGACCAAGGACAGGGTATGAAAGGTCATTGTAGACAGTGGTACCATGGATAATCCCGTATCTGCAGAGATGGTATAGAAGCTGGAGCTGGAGACGACTGATCATCCAAGCCCATACAGAGTTTCGTGGCTACAGAAAGGACACCAGGTAACTGTTACTAAACAATGCTTGGTTGAATTCAAGATAGGTGGATATAATGATAAGATCTTATGTGATGTTAATCCCATGGTTGTTTTTCATCTATTGTTGGGTAGACCATGGCAATATGACAGAAATGTGATTCATGATGGGAGAATGAACACATACACCCTAGAGAAAAATGGGAGGACACACATGTTGCTTATGATAAAGGATAAGGAGGTGAAGCCAGAAGTAAGCAACACAGTACTTCTCATGAGTGGAAAGGAACTTCTTACCGAGGTTAAGAAGAAGGAGGATCCACAATTCTTTGTGGTCAGGAAGCCGCGGATTGTTCTGACTAGTACAAGAGTGGATGATTTACCGGATGAAGTTCAGGAACTGCTGGAAGAGTTCGTTGACATTATAGTGGACGAACTACCTCATTCGTTGCCACGAGTCAGGAGTGTGAGTCATCATATTGATCTCATACCAGGAGCCAATTTTCCAAATAAAGTCGCGTACAGATTGACGCCGCGGGAGAATGAGGAGGTTAAAAGGAAAGTCCAGGAGTTTTTGGACAAAGGGTTACTCAGGGAAAGCTTGAGTCTGTGTGTTGTTCCAACAGTACTCAGTCCGAAGAAAGATGGAGGCTGGAGGATGTGTACCGAATCGAGGGCAATCAATAAGATAACCATCAGGTACAGGTTTCCATTGCCAAGAATGGATGATCTGATGGATTGCTTGAGCAGAGAAAGGTACTTTTCAAAGATTGATTTGAAAAGCGGATATCACCAGATTCACATGAGAGAAGGCGATGAATGGAAGACAACATTCAAAACAACCGAGAGTTTGTATGAATGGCTTGTTATGCCATTTGTCTTAACAAATGCACCAAGTACCTTTATGAGGTTGATGAACGAAGTCCTGAGGGAGTTCATAAGGAAATTTGTCATCGTATACTTGGATGACATACTAGTTTATAGTAAATCAGTGGCAGAGCACTTGAAGCATTTGGCTACAGTGATGCAGAAACTACAGCAGGAGAAGCTGTTGATTAATATGAAGAAGTCCTCATTCATGAAGACAAAACTCATTTATTTGGGATTTGTTATTTCAGAAAATGAGTTGAGGATGGATCCGAATAATGTGGAAGTGATAAAGAATTTTCCATCACCGAGGAATATATTCGAGGTGAGAAGTTTTCATGGTTTGGCTAGTTTCTACCGAAAATTCATTAGGAATTTCAGTGGAATTAGCACAACGATGATGGATACAGTGAAGAAGCGGCATAAGTCTTTTCACTAGACAGAAGAAGCTGAAAAGAGTTTCAATCTGTTGAAAAGGAATATCATAGAACAACCAGTTTTGGTGTTGCTGGATTTCCAGAAAACATTTCAGGTGAAATTCGATGCAAGCGGATTTGCAATCAGGGCAGTCTTGAGTCAAGAAGACAGGCCGATAGCATATTTCAGAGAGAAGTTGAATGAAGCAAAATTGAAATACTCCACATATGATAAGGATTTTTATGCTATCATACATGCATTAAAGAAATGGATGCATTACCCGATACCCAAAGAATTTGTATTGTACAGTGACAATCATGCACTGCAGTTTGTGACTCAACAAGAGAGGTTGAATCAGAAACATGTAAAATGGGTTGAGTATATGTAGAATTTCACATTTCTGATTAAACATATTTCTGGTACTGCTAACAAAGTTGTTGATGCTTTGAGCAAAAGTTCAGAGTCCGCACTTTAGGTTTTGATGATCTTAGGAATATGTACACAGATGATCCAGATTTTCAGGAAGCGTATGAAGCAGCTGAGAATCCAGTTCTCAGAGACAGAAGCTCATGGATAGAATACATGATCCAGGAAGGATTGTTGTTCAGAGGAAATCAACTGTGTATTCCGAAATGCTCCATGAAGGAGAATCTGTTGAAGGAGAAACACAGTGGTGGATTGGCAGGACATTTCGGTCATGACAAAACATTCACGAAATCTAATGAGTCATATTTTTGGCCGGGAATGCGAGCGGATGTCAAAATATTTGTAGACAGATGCAAAATTTGCCAGCATTCGAAGGGAAGAAAGCAGAATTCGGGTTTTTATCAACCGTTTCCCATACCAGAAAGGCCGTGGGATGCGATAAGCATGGATTTTGTACTGGGGTTGCCAAGGACACAAAGAGGTGTTGATTCAATCTTTGTGGTAGTGGATAGGTTTTCCAAGATGGAAAAATTCATCCCATGTCAGAAGACCAGTGATGAAACTCACATTGCAAATCTGTTCTTCAAAGAGGTCATTCGACTTCATGGGTTGCCGAAAAGTATAGTTTCGGACAGAGACACGAAATTCATAGGGCATTTTTGGAGGACCTTATGGAAGAAGCTGGGGACTAATTTGATGTTTAGTTCATCTTATCATCCTCAGACGGATGGACAGATGGAAGTGGTCAACAGAAGTCTGGGAGACTTGTTGAGAAGCTTGGTGACAGAGCACCATAGCAGTTGGGACAATATATTACCACAGGCAGAATTTGCGTACAATGACTCAGTGAATCAGAGCACAGGCCAGAGTCCATTTTAGGTTGTTTATGGCATGCATCCGAGGGGAATTTATGAACTGAGAGATTCAAGACAGACTGCTACTAGGAGCGCTAGTGAAAAGGAATTCACTGAGGCGATGAAGGAACTTCACATCCATGTGAAGGAGCGGTTGCATAATTCAAGTCAGGAATACAAGCGTAGAGTAGATCAACATTGGAGACAAATTCAGTTCGTGGTTGGTGATCTAGTTCTGGCACATTTGAGGAAAGAAAGGTTCCCGAGAGGAGCATACAATAAGATGAAGATGAAGAAAATCGGGCCATGCAAGGTCTTGAGACAATTTGGGGACAATGCTTATGAGATTGAACTACCCGATGGGATCGGAATTTATCCGATATTCAATGTCTCAGATTTGTACCCATATAGAGCTGGAGAAGCAGAGACTGGAGATGAGCAGCCAACGATCTAGTGGATGAAGAAAATGCCAGTTACATAGAAGCCACATATGGAATGCATATTGGACAAGAGACTGAGTAAGAGGACCAGGTGAAAACAATATTTTGAGTATCTGGTCAAGTGGAAGAACCATCCAGTTGAAGATGCCAGCTGGGAGACTGAAGCTGAGATACAGAAGCATGGACAGACCATGCAGGAGCTTATAGACAGGATCTCATTAAATTTTTCAAGCGAGGGAGTATGATGCAGGAGCATCGCCAACACATCAAGTGAGCCAGTGTGGAAGCGGAGGACAACTGGACAAGCCAGCACAAATTTTGAAAACACTTTGGAATTGTTGTGCAAATCTTAAATGAGCCATTAAGATGAGGCGCACTTGTATATTGTAAATGGATCTTGAGTGGATAGCTCTCGTTCTTAGTAGGCAGATGACATTTAAAATAGTTAATGTAAAGTAGATAGAATTTAATTCTAGACTAGACAGTTGTAGAGCGCAAGAGGGAAACATTATATAGACACCCTCATTGTGCATTGTAACATTATTTAGAAGCATTTGGAGCAAGAAGAAGCAGAGAGCTGTGTAAAAAAAACCATGTACCGACATTTGAATTAATAGAAAGCTTTGATTCAAATTCATGGATTGTGTTGTTCTCTGTGTATTGGTTCTGAATGATAGGCTCATGAACATTTGCTTCCTATTATACATTTGCTTTTATATGTTGTGTATGTGATTTCATGTACGAATTGAAGTTTGAGAGGGATATGGAATGAGTTTCAATTGTTTCTCTATTTGAGAAAGAGAATTCTTGCAAGGAGTGCAGTTGAAGTGTCCGCAAGGAGTGCGTTGACATAGGGTTCAGATAGAGATAGTTTTTGTTCTCATTCATCCAGAAGTACAGTTGGGCACAAGAGCCGTGCAAGGAGTGCGCAGGCCGGGTAAAAGTCTCAGGGTTGCGAACCTAAGTGAAGCATTTGACAGACTGCTGTTGGAGGTGTGTGCAGATTCAAGTGACTTCAACACTTCGACGTTGTTGAAGGTTTTTCGCAAGGAGTGCATGCAAGAGTTTTCTTGAAGGACTTGAGGTCGTGGGGAAAATCTCAGGAGGGATAGGACCTTCGAATTTGTTGAAGGACAACGTAGAAAATTTGTGCCTTGAAGGTTGGCAAGAAGCGTCACAAGTTTGCACGCAGGTGGATAAGTTCTGTGGAAGAACACTTAGTCATTTCGTGGATTGGATAAGGAAGAACGGATGGTCGATATCTTCCAGGGAAAATCAACGAATCACCGTGAGCCGTTGGATCTTGTGGGGGTGCAGGGGTATACTGTAGATATTCCCATAGTGTTTAAATCTCAGAAGGGGTAGAGCAGTTGATCCAAGACAGCCAGGGGTGTTGGATTATTCGCGAAATCGCCTATTGGGATTTCGTAAGAAAGGAATCGAAGATTTGGTAATGGGAGTCGTGAAATCACGATACGTGATATCCTGATGGCTACAAGTACAGTGTGGGGCCACAGGAGTTGGTGGTGGACAAGTAGCACACTGTATCGAGGTTCGGGAAATGTAAATTCCCGAAACATTAGACATCGGGATTCATGATCCTGCGAAGTCTGAAATCCCGACGAGGTGACGGGACTGTTGAAAAGTCAAATCCGCAAGCTCATCGGAGTTTCGGCATATTGGAACTCGGGAGTCGGAGAACTTAGTTGCTCGACACCACGAGTGTCGAGATCCCGATAGAGAAAGTCCCGACAAAGGAACAGAAGGGTCAGCGTTGACTCATATCGGGTCTCAGAGATTCGAGAGTCCTACACTCGATCACTGACCTTGCAAGGTTGTGAAGTCCAATTCCCCGATAAGTAAAGAGAGGGGGAGTAACGCAAAGAGATCTGTTAGTGCAGATTTCCTGATAGGGAAATAGAAGGACCGGTTAGTGTTCTTTGGGCTGAGGAAAGAGAAGATCATGTGAGCAGGCGTGCCTGCGGGTGCGACACTGTGTCAGAAAAGGCGCTCCCCCTCTTCAAAATCTGTTTGTTCTTTTGGTTGAATTTTTGCGTTCGTGACAATAGCAGTGGGGTTTGCGTCAATGATCTATCCTTTACCAGTACTTTCATAATCAGATTCTAAATCAGGGTTTGGCTCCTTGTATTTGATCTCAGCCACCTATGATTTTTTTGAGCAATGTTCATCGGGGTTGTGCCAAGGGCTTTTGTGGAAATCACACCATTTTCTGGTGTCCTTTGTCTTCCAGTGACCCTGCTTTTCCTGTGGCTTGGGATGGCTTTTAGAATATTGTTTGTTAGGGTTGTATTTGTCATACCTTGGTTGTCATGGATTTTCAAATCCGAACTCTCGTTTGTTCTGGTTCTTAAATTTCTTCTCGATTTTAAAAGCTTATCGATAGGCAGCACCGAGTCATAAGATGTCCAAGAAATCCATTTCAGTCTGGATGAATCTGTGTAGAGCCCCAAAATATTTCAGAAACAAATGTCGCTCAGAGTCTTTGATACCTAGCTTGGTGCGCAAGGTATGGAAGGTATTGGTGAACTCCAGAACTTCTTGGCCCCTCTCTTGCCGCAGTGTGGTCCATCTCATGTACTGGTCCTCATAGTTTCCAATAGGGTAATACTGTTCTTTTACTACTTCCAGAAAAAAATACCAAGTGGGATCGACCCCATATATTCCATACTCCTCTGTGTAACTTTGCTCCCAGTAAGTTTTCCACCAATGTTTGACATGAGGGAGATCTTTAAGGAGTGCAAAGGTGATCTTTTCTTTGTCGAAAAAATTGTGAACAGAGAAATAACCTTCTAGCAGAGTTAACCATTTTTCTAGGGTTTCTGCATCTATCTGCCCTTCAAATATAGGAATATCAAAATTAACTTGTACCTTGAAAGGTGAGGTGCCTCCAAAGTGGCCGCTTGATGAAGATGTGCCTGCTGCTATCCACGGGTGTTGAAGGATGTTGGAAAAATTCTCCATCATTTCGTCCCTCTGTCGCGTGAGAGCTTGCTCAAGCAATAGATTCATAGGATCATCTACTCCGTCGTTTTTATTTTCTTCCACAATTGAGGGTTTCTTGGGTCTGAGAGAGCGATTTTCTTCAAGAGAGACAAGCTCGAGACCCAACTTTCTATAATTGGACCTCGTCTGGGACATGCACTGAAAAAACGATCAAGAGCAGCCTGCTCTGATACCACTGATCTGGATTATTTTAAGAACGAAATGAGAGCAGAGATATAATAAAGAAATGCATAGAGATATCGTGTATATCCAATAATATAACAAAAATATATCAGAGATGCAACCATAAACACAGAGATATAGTAATACACGATTTCTATTAATGAAGGAAATGTATAGAGACTATAAAAATACATAGTGAAAGATAAAAATACATAGTGAAAGACTTGCTAGAATGGTGGCATCTTATCTCTGAGAAGAGATGTGACAGCTACTCGCATTCGCAAGAACATGATTACAATGAGTCTCTTAAGGCCTTTTTTCAATAAACAGGAATGCCAAAATTCCTAGACATCCAAAAACCTAACCCTAGGAGATGAAGCACCAAAAGTCATGTGGGCCTCATTTGTGTAAGTGAGTACATCAACTTCCAGGGGTTGTAACTTTTGCATATGATTTCCGTTTTAGGTGTGTGATAGCTCATTGGAAAGGTATCATAGAGGATATTCATTTTGGGGGCCCAATCATGTCTTTGACTATCATTGAGAACATTTATCTTGAAAAAACTTCATTTGGACCCTCAAAATGACCCCGGAAGTTAAAACCTGCTAAAAATAGTAAATTGCCAAAATTGCCAGAAAACTATTTTGAGCCATATGGAAAAGGTGGGTGGCCACTGATATCCACCTGGATCAATCCTCCCTCCTTAGGAAGCAATGGTCTCCATTTATTTGAGTTCCCGGGGGAGAGGGAAAAGTGTTTGTTGAATCTGCATCTTAGTGAGTTGTTTGTCTTGCTAGAGACATCGTGCTACTCAGTTGTGGAAGTTTGTCACAAACCTGTTGAGGCTGAGGCCATTCAACAAGTTGGGATACATGAGAGGACAGTGTGCAGAAAGAATCTTTGCACTTTTATACAACCTTGTCAACCTACTTATGTTGGATAGAAAGTGCTTGGGGCGAGGCTGTAGTGGTTGCAGTGTTCTTTTGTTCCCCTTTTGAACAGATTGTGAAGAAGCTGAATTTTGCAGTATGAGATACTACCTTGCGACACTTTTTAGGTGGAACAGTAGTCGAAACTACCTCTGGTATTCTGTAGAGATAACCCCCTAGAGAAACATTGACACTGAGGGGTCGAGACTCATAAAAAGCGTGGCGCTTCCACATATATGGTTGGCCCAAGCGAACATCACAGACATCTAGTGGGGAAAAATCACATAATACCTCATCCTTGAAGGGTTGGATGACATATGACAATCGACATTGTTGGATGACACGAGGATCTTTTCCTTGGCGAAGTCACCCGATGTTCTATGGTTGCGGCTGTGGTTTTTTTGACAATCCCAACTGTTTGATGACCTCTGCTGAGATGAGGTTCTTTTGGTTTCTTCTATCAACAATAAAATGCAGCGGGATCCCCTTCACCCACATATGTGAATGAAAAATGTGCTCCCCCTCTTCAGGATCTGTTGGTTCTTCTAGTTGAATTGTTGTGGTCGCGACAATAGCAATCGGGTCTATGTCAATGATCTGTCCTTTACCAGTACTTTCAGAATCATATTATGAATCAAGGTTTGTCTCCTTGTCTTTGATCTTAGCCACCAATGACTGTTTTGAGCGACATTCATCGGTGTTGTGCCAGGGGATTTTGTGGAAATCACACCATTTTCTGGTGTCCTTCTTTTTCTTCCCGTGGCCCTTCTTTTCCTGTGGATTACGCTAGTTTTTGAGAGATTGTTTGTTAGGGTTGTCTTTGTCATACTTTGGTTGTTCTGGATTTGCAGACGTGAACTCTCATTTGTTGTGGTGCTTAAATTTCTACTCGATTTTAACAACATATCGATAGGCAGCACTGAGTGATGAGATGTACAGAAAATTCATTTCAGTCTGGATGTATCTATGTAGAGCCCCACGGTATTTTAGAACCAAATGTTTCTCAGAGTCTTTGATACCCAACCTAGTGGGAAAGGTATGGAAGGTATTGGTGAAATCTAGAACTTCTTGATCGCTCTCTTGCCGCATTGTGGTCCATCTCATGTACTGGTCCTCATAGTTGCCAACAGGGTAATACTGTTATTTTACTGCATCCAGAAAAAAATCCCAAGTGGGATCGACCCCATATATTCCAAACTCCTCTATGGAACTTTGCTCCCAGCAAGTTTCCCACCAATGTTTGACATGAGGGAGAGATTTAAGGAGTGATAAGGTGATCTTATATTTGTCCGAAAAATTGTGAACAAAGAAATAACCTTCTAGAAGAGTTAACCATTTTTCTAGGGCTTCTGCATCTATCTGTCCTTCAAATACAGGAATATCAAAATTAACTTGTACCTTGAAAGGCGAGGTGCCTCCAACGTGGCTTCTTGATGAATATGCACCTCCTACTATCGGTAGGTGTTGAAGGATGTGGGAAAAATTCTCCATCATTTCGTCAATTTGTCGCATGAGAGCTTGCTCAAGCAACAGATTGATAAGATCGTCTACTCCATCATTTTTATTTTCTTCTTCCATTGAGAGTTTCTTGGGTGTGCGAGAGTGATCGTATTCAACAGAGACAAGCTCAAGACCCAAATTTCTATACTCGGACCTTGTCGGGGACATGCACTGAAAAAATGATCAAGAGCAGCCTGCTCTGATACCACTGATCTGGATTATTTTCGGCACGAAATGAGAGCGGAGATATAATAAAGAAATGCATAGAGATATTGTGTATATCCAATAATAGAATAGAAATATATAAGAGATGCAACCATAAAAATAGAGATACTGTAATACACGATTTCTATTAATGAAAGAAATGTACAGAGACTGTAAAAATACAGAGTGAAAGACTCGCTAGAATGGTGGCAGCTTATCTCTAAGAAGAGATGTGATGGCTACTCG
>JZKD02S1903289.1:455241-468447 GCA_000966675.3 Picea glauca
CGTAACTTTTGCATACGATCTCCGTTTTAGGCGTGTGATAGCTCGTTGTAAAGGTATCGCAGAGGAGATTCATTTTGGGGGCTCAATAATACCTTTGAATATCATTGAGAACCTTGATCTCGAAAAACCTTCATTTGGACCCTCAAAATGGCCCTAGAATTTAAAACCTGCTAAAAATAGTAAATTGCCAAAATTACCATAAAACTATTTTGAGCCATTTGGAAAAGGTGGGTGGCCATTGATATCCACCTGGATCAATCCTCCCTCCTTAGGAAGCAATGGTCTCCATTGCGTTGAGTTCCTAGGGGAGAGGGCAAAGTGTTTGTTGAATCTGCATCTTGGTGAGCTGCTTGTCTTGCTAGAGACATCGCACTGCTCAGTTTGTGGAAGTTTGTCATGAACCTGTTGAGGCTGAGGCCATTCAACAAGTTGGGATACATGAGAGGACAGTGTGCAGAAAAAATCTTTACAATTTTCTACAACCTCGCCGACCTGCTTCTATTGGATAGAAGGTGCTTGGGGCGAGGCTCTAGTGGTTGCAGTGTTATTTTGTTCCCCTTTTGAACAGACTGTGAAGAAGATGAATTTTGCAGTATGAGATACTACCTTGTGACACTTTGTAGGTGGAACAGTAGTTGGAACTACCTCTGGTATTTTGTAGAGATGACCCCCTAGAGAAACAATGACACTGCAGGGTCGAGACTCATAAACAACGCGGCACTTCCAAATATATGGTTGGCCCAAATGAACATCATAGACATATAGTGGGAAAAAATCACATAATACCTCATCCTTGAAGGGTTGGATTCCATATGAAACTCGACATTGTTGGATGAAACGAAGATCTCATCCTTGGCGAAGCCACCCGATGTTGTATGGTTGCGGGTGTGAAGTTGTTGACAATCCCAACTATTTGACGACCTCTGCTAAGATGAGTTTTTTTTGGCTTCTGCTATAAGCAATAAAATACAGCAGGGTCCCCTTCACCCACATCTTTGAATGAAAAAGGTGCTCCCCCTCTTTAGGATCTGTTGGTTCTTCTAGTTGAATTGTTGCGGTCGCGACAATAGCAGTTGGGTTTGCGTCAATGATTTGTCCTTTACGAGTACTTTCAGAATTGGATTCTGAATTAGGGTTTGGATCCTTTTATTTGATCTCAGCCACCAATGACCGTTTTGAGCGACATTCATCGGTGTTGTGCCAGGGGCTTTGGTGGAAATCACACCATTTTCCGGTGTCCTTCTTTGTCTTCCCGAGACCCTTCTTTTACTGTGGCTTAGGCTGGTTTTCAGGAGACTATTTGTTAAGGTTGTCTTTTTCATACTTTGGTTGTTGTGGATTTGCAGACCTGAACTCCCATTTGTTCTGGTGCTTAAATTTCTGCTCGATTTTAACAACATATCGATAGGTAGCACCGAGTAATGAGATGTACAGAAAATCCATTTCAGTCTAGATGTATCTGTGTAGATCCCCATGGTATTTCAGAACCAAAAGTTGCTCGTAGTATTTTATACGCAGATTGGTGCACAAGGTATGGAAGGTATTGGTGAACTCCGAAACTGCTTGGCCACTCTCTTTCCGTAGTGTGGTCCATCTCATGTACTGGTCCTCATAGTTTCCAACAGGGTAATACTGTTCTTTTACTGCATCCAGAAAAAAATTCCAAGTGGGATCGACCCCATATATTCCAGACTCCTCTGTGGAACTTTGCCCCTGGTAAGTTTCCCACCAATGCTTGACATGAGGGAGAGATTTAAGGAGTGCGAAGGTGATCTTTCCTTTGTCAAAAAAAATGTGAACACAGAAATGACCTTCTAGCAGAGTTAACCATTTTTCTAGGGCTTTTGCATCTATTTCTCCTTCAAATACAGGAATATCAAAATTAACTTGTACCTTGAAAGGTGAGGTGCCTCCAAAGTGGTCACTTGATGAAGATGCGCCTGCTGCTATTCGTAGGCATTGAAATATGTGGGAAAAATTCTCCATCATTTCGTACCTCTATTGCTCGAGAGCTTCCTCAAGCAACAGATTGATAGGATCGTCTGCTCCATCGTTTTTATCTTCCTCCACCATTGAGGGTTTATTGGGTGTACAAGAGAGATTGTCTTCAAGAGAGACAATATTGGGATCCAACTTCCTATACTCATACCTCTTCGGGGACACGCACTAAAAAAACAATCAAGAGCAACTTGCTCTAATACCATAGATCCAGATTATTTTAGACACGAAATGAGAGCGGAGATATAATAAAGAAATGGATAGAGATATCGCGTATATCCAATAATATAATAGAAATATATCAGAGATGCAACCATAAACACAAAGATACAATAATAGACGATTTCTATTAATGAAAGAAATGTACAGAGACTGTAAAAATACAGAGTGAAAGACTCGCTAGAATGGTGGCAGCTTATCTCTGAGAAGATATGTGACGGCTACTCACATTCGGAAGAAGATGATTACAATGAGGCTCTGAATCAATTTTTACAATAAACAGGAATTCAAAAATTCCTAGGCATCCAAACACCTAACCCTAGGAGATGAAGTGCCAAAAGTCATGTGGGCCCCATTTGAGTAAGTGAGTACATCAAATTCTCGAGGTCATAAATTTTGCATACTATCTCTGTTTTAGGCGTCTGATACCTCGTTGGAAAGGTAACATAGAAGAGATTCATTTTGTGGGCTCAATCATTCCTTCGACTATCATATAGAACTTTTATCTTGTAAAACCTTCATTTGGACCCTCAAAATGGCCCTAGAAGTTAAAACCTGCTAAAAATAGTAAATTGCCAAAATTGCTAGAAAATTGTTTTGAGCCATTTAGAAAAGGTGGGTGGCCACTGATATCCACCTAGATCAATCCTCCCTCCTTAGGAAGCAATGGTATCCATTGCGTTGAGTTCCTGGGGGAGAGGGAAAATCTTTTTTTGAATCTACATCTTGGTGAGTTGCTTGTCTTGCTAGAGACATCATGCTGCTCAGTTTGTGGAAGTTTGTCACGAACCTGTTGAGGTTGAGGCCATTCAACAAGATGGGCTACATGAGAGGATAGTGTGCAAAAGGAATCTTTGCACTTTTCTACAATCTTGTCGACCTGCTTCTGTTGGATAGAAGGTGCTTAGGGCGAGGCTGTAATGGTTGCAGTGTTCTTTTGTTCCCGTTTTGAACAAACTATGAAGAAGATGAATTTTGCAGTTTGAGATACAACCTTACGATACTTTTTATGTGGAACAGTAGTCAGAACTACCTCTAGTATTCTGTAGAGATGGCCCCCTAGAGAAACAATGACACTACGGGGTCGAGACTTATAAACAACGTGGTGCTTCCACATATATGGTTGGCCCAAGATAACATCACAGAGATATAGTGGGGAAACATCACATAATACCTCATCCTTGAAGTGTTGGATGCCATATGACAATCGACATTGTTAGCTGACATGAAGATATCATCCTTGGCGAAGCCACGTGATGTTGTATGATTACGAGTGTGGTGTTGTCGACAATACCAATTGTTTGATGACCTCTGCTAAGATGAGGTTTTTTTGGCTTCCGCTATCAACAATAAAATGTAGCGAGGTCCCCTTCACCCACATATGTGAATGAAAAAGGTGTTTCCCCTCTTCAGGATCTGTTGGTTCTTCTGGTTGAATTGTTGCGGTCGTGACAATAGAAGTGGGGTCTGCATAAATAATCTATCCTTTACCAGTAATTTCAGAATTGGATTATGAATCAGGGTTTGACTGATTGTCTTTGATCTCAGCCACCAATGACTATTTTGAGCGACATTCATCGGTGTTGTGCCAGGGGATTTTGTGGAAATCGCACCATTTTTCGGTGTCCTTCTTTATCTTCCAGTTACCCTTCTTTTCATGTGCCTTGGGATGGTTTTTAGGAGAATGTTTGTTAGGGATGTCTTTGTCATACTTTGGTTGTTGCGGATTTGTAGACACAAAATCCTTTTTGTTCTGGTGCTTAAATTTCTTCTTGATTTTAACAGCATATCGATAGGCAGCACCGAGTGATGAGATGTCTAGAAAATCCATTTCAATATGGATGTATCTGTGTAGTGAGCCACGGTATTTCAGAACCAAGTGTTGCTTGGAATATTTGATACCCATCTTGGTGCCAAAGGTATGGAAGTTATTGGTGAACTCTGAAACTACATGGCCCCTCTCTTTCCGCAGTGTCGTCCATCTCATGTACTGGTCCTCATAGTTGGCAACAGGGTAATATTGTTTTTTTACTGCATCCAGAAAACAATCCCAAGTGGGATCGACCCCATATATTCCAAACTCCTCTGTAGAAATTTTCTCCAGGTAAGTTTCCCACCAATGTTTGACATGAGAGAGAGATTTAAGGAGTGTGATGGTGATCTTTTCTTTCTCGGAAAATTTGTGAACAGAGAAATAACCTTCTAGCAAAGTTAACCATTTTTTTAGGGCTTCTGCATCTATCTGTCCTTCAAATACAGGAATATCAAAATTAACTTGTACCTTTAAAGGTGAGGTGCCTCCAAAGTGGACGCTTGATGAAGATGTGCCTGCTGCTATCGTCATGCATTGAAATATGTGGGAAAAATTCTCCATCATTTCATCCCTCTGCCGCGTGAGAGCTTGCTCAAGAAACAGATTGATAGGATCGTCTACTCCGTCATTTTTCTTTTCTTCTGCCATTGAGGGTTTATTGGGTGTGCGAGAGAAATTGTCTTCAAGAGAGACAAGCTCAAGACCCAACTTTCTATACTTAGACCTCATCAGGGACATGCAATGAAAAAATGATCAAGAGCAGCTTGCTCTGATACCACCGATCAAGATTATTTTTGGCACGAAATGAGAGCGGGGATATAATAAAAAAATGCACAGGGATATCGGGTATATCCAATAATATAACAGAAATATATAAGAGATGAAACCATAAACACAGAGATACATTAATACTCGATTTCTATTAATGAAAGAAATGCACAAAGACTGTAAAAATACAGAGTGAAAGACTCGCTAGAATGGTGGCAGCTTATATCTGAGAAGAGATGTGACGGCTACTCTCATTCGCAAGAAGATAATTACAATGAGGCTCTGAAGGAATTTTTACAATAAATGAGAATTCCAAAAGTCCTAGGCATCCAAAAACCTAATCCTAGGAGATGAAGCACCAAAAGTCATGTGGGCCCCGTTTGGGTAAGTGAGTACATCAACTTCTCGGGGTCGTAACTTTTGCATACGATCTTTGTTTTAGGTGTGTGATAGCTCGTTGGAAAGGTATCATCGAGGAGATTAATTTTGAGGGCTCAATTATTACTTCAAATATATATGATAAGCTTGATCTAAAAAAACCTTCATTTGGACCCTCAAAATGGCCCTGGAAGTTAAAACCTGCTAAAAATAGTAAATTGCCAAAATTGCCAGAAAACTATTTTGATCCATTTGGAAAAGGTGGGTGGCCACCAATATCCACCTAGATCAATACTCCCTCCTTAGGAAGTAATGGTCTCCACTACATTGAGTTCCCGGGGGAGAGGGAAAAGCGTTTGTTGAATCTGCATCTTGGTGAGCTGCTTTTCTTGCTAGAGACATCGCGATGCTCAGTTTGTGAAAGTTTGTCGCGAACCTGTTGACATTGAGGCCATTTAAAAGGTTGGGATACATGAGAGGACAGTGTGCAGAAGGAATCTTTGCACTTTTCTACAACCTTGTTGACTTGCTTCTGTTGGATAGAAGGTGCTTGGGGCGAGGCTCTAGTGGTTGCAGTGTTCTTTTGTTGCCCTTTTGAACAGACTGTGAAGAAGCTAAATTTTGCAGTATGAGATACTACCTTGCGACACTTTTTAGGTGGAATAGTAGTTGGAACTACCTCTGGTATTCTTTAGAGATGACCCCCTAGAGAAATAATGACACTGCAAGGTCGAGACTCATAAACAATGTGTCACTTCCACATATATGGTTGGCCCAAGAGAACATCACAGACATCTAGTGGGGAAACATCACATAATACCTCATCCTTGAAGGGTTGGATGCCAGATGAAAATCGACATTGCTGGCTAACACGAAGATCTCATCCTTGGCAAAGCCGCCCAATGTTGTATGGTTGCGGGTGTGGTGTTGTCGACAATCCCAACTGTTTGACGACCTCTACTGAGATGAGGTTTTTTTGGCTTCTGCTATTAACAATAAAATGCAGCAGAGTCCCCTTCACCCACATCTTTGAATGAAAATGGCGCTCCCCCTATTCAGGATCTATTGGTTCTTCTGGTTGAATGGTTGTGGTCACGACAATAGCATTCGGGTCTACGTCAATGATATTTCCTTTACTAGTACTTTCAGAATTGGATTCTGAATCAAGGTTTGTCTCCTTGCCTTTGATATCATCCACCAATGACTGTTTTGAGAGACACTCATCGGTGTTGTGCCAGGGGCTTTCGTGGAAATCGCACCATTTTTCGGTGTCCTTCTTTGTCTTCCCATGACCCTTCTTTTCTTGTGGCTTGGGTTGCTTTTCAGGAGACTGTTTGTTAAGGTTGTCTTTGTCATACTTTGGTTGTTGTTGATTTGCAGACCTGAACTCCCATTTGTTGTGGTACTTTTTAGGTGGAGAAGTAGTCGGAACTACTTCTGGTATTCTGTAGAGATGACCCCCTAGAGAAATAATGACTCTGCGGGGTCGAGACTCATGAACAATGTGTCACTTCCACATATATGGTTGGCCCATGAGAACATCACAGACAACTAGTGGGGAAACATCACATAATAACTCATCCTTGAAGGGTTGGATGCCATATGATAGTCGACATTGCTGGCTGACACGAAGATCTCATCCTTGGCGAAGCCATGTGATGTTGTATGGTTATGGGTGTGGTGTTGTCAACAATACCAACTATTTGATGACCTCTGCTAAGATGAGGTTTTTTTGGCTTCCGCTATCAACAATAAAATGCAGCAGGGTCCCCTTCACCCACATCTGTGAATGAAAAAGGTGCTCCCCCTCTTCAAGATTTGTTGGTTCTTTTGGTTGAATTGTTGCAGTCGCGACAATAGCAGTGGGGTTTGCATCAATACTCTATCCTTTACCAGTAATTTCAGGATTGGATTCTAAATCAGGGTTTGGCTCATTGTCTTTGATCTCAGCCACCAATGACTATTTTGAGCGACATTCATCGGTGTTGTGCCAGGGGATTTTGTGGAAATTGCACCATTTTTCGGTGTCCTTCTTTATCTTCCCGTGACCCTTTTTTTCCTGTGGCTTGGGTTTCTTTTCGAGAGACTATTTGTTAGGGTTGTCTTTGTCATACTTTGGTTGTTGTTGATTTGCAGACCTGAAATCCCATTTGTTGTGGTGCTTAAATTTCTATTCGATTTTAATAACATATCGATAGGAAACACTGAGGGATGAGATGTCCAGAAAATCCATTTAAGTCTGGATGTATCTGTGTAGAGCCCCACGGTATTTCAGAACCAAATGTCGCTCAGAGTATTTAATACCTAGATTCGTGTGCAATGTATGGAAGGTATTGGTGAAATCCGGAACTACTTGACCCCTCTCTTGCCGTAGTGTGGTCCATCTCATGTACTGGTCCTCATAGTTGCCAACAAGGTAATACTGTTCTTTTACTACATCCAAAAAAAAATACCAAGTGGGATCGACCCCCTATATTCCAGACTCCTCCGTGGAACTTTGCTTCCAGTAAGTTTTCCACCAATGTTTGACATGAGAGAGATCGTTAAGGAGTGATAAGGTGATCTTTTCTTTGTCCAAAAAATTTTGAACAAAGAAATAACCTTCTAGCAGAGTTAACCATTTTTCTAGGGCTTCTACATGTATCTATCCTTCAAATACAAGAATATCAAAATTAACTTGTACCTTGAAAGGCGAGGTAACTCCAAAGTGGTCAGTTGATGAAGATGGGCATGCTGCTATCGGCGGGAGTTGAAGTATGTGGGCAAAATTCTCCATCATTTCGTCCCTCTATAGCATGAGAGCTTGCTCAAGCAATAGATTGATAAGATCATCTGCTTCATCATTTTTCTTTTCTTCCACCATTGAGGGTTTCTTGGGTGTGTGAGAGAAATTGTCTTCAAGAGAGACAAGCCCGAGACCCAACTTTCTATACTCATACCTCATTGGGGACATGCACTGAAAAAACAATCAAGAGCAGCCTGCTCTGATACCACTGATCCATCAACTTCCCAGGGTCGTAACTTTTGCATACGATCTTTGTTTTAGGTGTGTGATAACTTGTTGGAAAGGTATAATCGAGGAGATTAATTTTTGGCATGCATTCATGCCTTCAACTATCATAGAGAACCTTTATCTCGAAAAACCTTCATTTGGACCCTCAAAATGGACACGGAAGATAAAACCTGCTAAAAATAGTAAATTGCCAAAATTGTCAGAAAACTATTTTGATCCATTTGGAAAAGGTGGGTGGCCACCAATATCCACCTAGATCAATCCTACCTCCTTAGGAAGTAATGGTATCCATTGCGTTGAGTTTCTGGGGGAGAGGGAAAAGAATTTGTTGAATCTGCATCTTGGTGAGCTGCTTGTCTTGCTGGAGACATCACACTGCTCAGTTTGTGGAAGTTTTTCACGAACCTATTTAGGTTGAGGCCATTAAACAAGTTGGGCTACATGAGAGGAAAGTGTGTAGAAGGAATCTTTGCACTTTTCTACAACCTTGTCGACCTGCTTCTGTTGGATAGAAGGTGCTTGGGGTGAGGCTGTAGTGGTTACAATGTTCTTTTGTTCCCCTTTTGAACAGACTGTGAAGAAGATGAATTTTGCAGTATAAGATACTACCTTGTGACACTTTTTAGGTGGAATAGTAGTCGGAACTACCTTTGGTATTCTATAGAGATGACCCCCTAGAGAAACAATGACACTGTGTGTTCGAGACTCATAAATAGCGTGGTGCTTCCACATATATGGTTGGCCCAAGAGAACATCACAAACATCTAATGGGGCAACATCACATAATAACTCATCCTTGAAGGGTTGGATGCCATATGACAATCGACATTGCTGGCTAACCTGAAGATCTTATCCTTGGCGAAGCCACTCAATGTTGTATGGTCGCGGGTGTGGTGTTTCTGACAATCCCAACTATTTGACGACCTCTGCTGAGATGAGGTTTTTTTGGATTTCTCTATCAACAATAAAATGCAGCGGGATCCCCTCCACCCACATCTGTGAATGAAAAAGTCCCTCCCCCTCTTTAGTATTTGTTGGTTCTTCTGGTTGAATTGATGCGATCGCTACAATAGCAGAGGGGTCTACGTCAATGATCTATCCTTTACCAGTACTTTTAGAATCGTATTTTGAATAAGGGATTGGCTCCTTGTATTTTCTATCAACCACCAATGACTGTTTTGAGTGACATTCATCGGCGTTGTGCCAGGGGATTTTGTGGAAATCAAACCATTTTCCGGTGTCCTTCTTTGTCTTCCCGTGACCCTTCTTTTCCTGTGGCTTGGGCTGGTTTTCGGGAGACTGCTTGTTAGGGATGTATTTGTCATACTTTGGTTGTTGTGGATTTGCAGACCCGAACTCTCATTTGTTCTGGTGCTTAAATTTCTGCTCGATTTTAACAACATATTGCAAGGTAGCACTGAGTGATGAGATGTCCAGAAAATACAGTTCAGTCTGGATGTATCTGTGTAGAGCCCCACGGTATTTCAGAACCAAATGTCGCTCTGAGTCTTTGATACCTAGATTGGTGGGAAAGGTATGGAAGGTATTGGTGAACTCTAGAACTTCTTGGCCCCTCTCTTGCTGCAGTGTGGTCCATCTCATGTATTGGTCCTCATAGTTTCCAACAGGGTAATACAATTCTTTTACTGCATCCAGAAAAAAATCCCAAGTGGGATCGGCCCCATATATTCCAGACTCCTCTGTGTAACTTTGATCCTGGTAAGTTTCCCACCAATGTTTGACATGAGGGAGAGCTTTAAGGAGTGCGAAGGTGATATTTTCTTTGTCGGAAAAATTGTGAATGGAGAAATAACCTTCTAGCAGAGTTAACCATTTTTCTAGAGCTTCTGCATCTATTTATCCTTCAAATATAGGAATATCAAAATTAACTTGTACCTTGAAAGGCGAGGTTACTCCAAAGTGGCCACTTGATGAAGATGCGCCTGCTGCTATCGAAAGGCGTTGAAGGATGTGGGAAAAATTCTCCATCATTTCGTCCCTCTGTCACGTGAGAGCTTGCTCAAGCAAAAGATTGATAGGATCGTCTGCTCCGTCGTTTTTATTTTCTTCTTCCATTCAGGGTTTCTTGGGTGTGTGAGAGAGATTTTCTTCAAGAGAGACAATATCGAGACCCCAATTTCTATACTCGGACCTCGTCGGGGACATGCACTGAAAAAATGATCAAGAGCAACTTGCTCTGATACCACTAATCCGGATTATTTTCGGCACAGAATGAGAGTGGAGATATAATAAAGAAATGCGTAGAGATATCGTATATATCCAATAATATAATAAAAATATATCAGAGACACAACCATAAACATAGAGATACAGTAATACACAATTTCTATTAATGAAAGAAATGCATAGAGACTATAAAAATATAGACTGAAAGACTCGATAGAATGGTGGCAACTTATCTCTGAGAAGAGATGTGATGGCTACTCGCATTACAATGAGGCTCTTAAGGCCTTTTTAAAATAAACGGGAATGCCAAAATTCCTAGGCATCCAAAAACCTAACCCTAGGAGATGAA
The DNA here is from genome assembly GCA_000966675.3 of Picea glauca. NCBI lineage: Eukaryota > Viridiplantae > Streptophyta > Pinopsida > Pinales > Pinaceae > Picea > Picea glauca. The sequence goes on from JZKD02S1903289.1 coordinate 465,967, forward strand.
GTGCCAAAAGTCATGTGGGCCTCGTTTGGGTAAGTGAGTACATCAACTTCTCGGGGTCGTAACTCTTGCATACAATCTCTATTTTAGGCGTGTGATAGTTCATTGGAAAGGTATTGTCGAGGAGATTCATTTTGGGGGCTCAATAATTCCTATAATTGACCATCATTGAGAACCTTGATCTCGAAAAACCTTCATGTGCACCGTCAAAATGGCCCCGGAAGTTAAAACCTGCCAAAAATAGTAAATAGCCAAAATTGTCAGAAAATTGTTTTGAGTCATTTGGAAAAGGTGGGTGGCCACTGATATCCACCTGGATCAATTCTTCCTCCTTAGGAAGCAATGGTCTCCACTGCGTTGAGTTCCTGGGAGAGAGGGAAAAGTGTTTGTTGAATCTACATCTTGGTGAGCTGCTTGTCTTGCTGGAGACTTCGTGTTGCTCAGTTTGTGGAAGTTTTTCATGAACCTATTGAGATTGAGGTCGTTCAAGAAGTTGGGCTACATGAGAGGACAGTGTGTGGAAGGAATATTTGCAGTTTTCTACAACCTTGTCGACCTGCTTCTTTTAGATAGAAGGTTCTTGGGGCGAGGCTATAATGGTTGTAGTGTTCTTTTGTTCCCCTTTTGAAAAGACTGTGAAGAAGTTGAATTTTGCAGTATGAGATACTACCTTGTGACACTTTTTAGGTGGAACAATAGTCAAAACTACCTCTGGTATTTTGTAGAGTTGATCCCCTAGAGAAACAATAACACTGTGGGGTCAAGACTCATAAATAGCGTGGCACTTCCACATATATGGTTGGCCCAAGAGAAAATCACGTACATTTAGTGAGGCAACACCACATAATACCTCATCCTTGAAGGGTTGGATGCCATATGACAATCAACATTGTTGGCTGACACTAAGATCTTGTCCTTGGCGAAGCCACCCGATGTTGTATGGTTGCGGGTGTGGTGTTTTCAATAATCCCAACTATTTGATGACCTTCGTTGAGATGAGGTTTTTTTGGCTTCTGATATCAACAATAAAATGCAGTGGGTTCCCCTTCACCCACATCTATGAATGAAAAAGGTGCTCCCCCTCTTCAGGATCTATTGGTTCTTCTGGTTGAATTGTTGCGGTCATGACAATAGCAGTGGGGTCTTCATCAATGATATGTCCTTTACTAGTACTTTCGGAATCGAACTTTGAATTGGGGTTTGGCTCCTTGTATTTGATATTAGTCACCAATTATTGTTTTGAGTGACATTCATTGGTGTTGTGCTAGGGTATTTTGTGGAAATCGCACCATTTTTCGGTGTCCTTCTTTGTCTTCCTGTGACCCTTCTTTTCCTCTGGCTTGGGCTGGTTTTTGGGAGACTGTTTGTTAGGGTTGTCTTTGTCATACTTTGGTTGTTGTGGATTTGCAGACCCAAAATCTCATTTGTTATGGTGCTTAAATTTCTGCTCGATTTTAACAACATATTGATAGGCAGCACCGAGTGATGAGATGTCCAAAAAATTCATTTCAGTCTGGATGTATCTGTGTAGAGCCCCATGGTATTTCAGAACCAAATGTCGCTCAGAGTCTTCGATACCCAGATTGGTGCGCAAGGTATGGAAGGTATTGGTGAACTCCATAACTTCTTGGCCCCTCTCTTGCCGCAGTGTGGTCCAACTCATGTACTGGTCCTCATAGTTCCCAATAGGGTAATACTATTCTTTTACTGCATCCAGAAAAAAATACCAAATGGGATCGACCCCATATATTCCAAACTCCTCTGTGGAAATTTGCTCCTGGTAAGTTTCCCACCAATGTTTGACATGAGGGAGAGCTTTAAGGAGTGTGAAGGTGATCTTTTCTTTGTCAAGAAAATTTTGAACAGAGAAGTAACCTTCTAGCAGAGTTAACCATTTTTTTAGGGATTTTGCATCTATCTGTCCTTCAAATACAGGAATATCAAATTTAACTTATACCTTGAAAGGCGAGGTGCCTCCAAAGTGGTTGCTTGATGAATATGCACCTACTTCTATCGACAGGCGTTGAAGGATGTGGGAAAAATTCTCCATCATTTCATCCCTCTGTCACGTCAGAGCTTTCTCAAGCAACAGATTGATAGGATCGTCTGCTCCATCATTTTTTTTTTCTTCCGCCATTGAGGATTTCTTGGGTGTGCGAGAGAGATTGTCTTCAAGAGAGACAAGCTTGAGACCCAACTTTCTATACTCGGACCTCGTCGGGGACATGCACTGAAAAAATGATCAAGAGCAGCCTGGTCTAATACCACTGATCCGGATTATTTTCGACACGAAATGAGAGCAGAGATATAATAAAGAAATGCACAGAGATATCGCATATATCCAATAATATAAGAGAAATATATAATATATGCAACCATAAACACAGAGATACAGTAATACACGATTTCTATTAATGAAAGAAATGTATAGAGACTGTAAAAATACAGAGTGAAAGACTCACTAGAATGGTGGCAACTTATCTC
>JZKD02S1903289.1:520028-547739 GCA_000966675.3 Picea glauca
CTCCTTATACCCCGATCTCGTTGGGGACATGCAAAGAAGGATCGAGAATGAGCAGACCGCTCTGATACCACTGATCCGGATTTATGTAGGAACACAATGAAATATAGAAATAAACATAAATGCAGAGATGCAGTGGAAATAAGACTTCATTTCATTAATAACAAATGACTGAAATATTCTTACAGACAGAATGAAAATAAACTAGCTAGGGCGCTAGTAGCTTATCTCTGAGAAGAGATGTGGCTGCTACTCACATCCATGAGAAGATGATTACAATGAGGATCTAGAGGAATTTTTACAATAGACGAGAATGCCAAAATTCATAGACATCCAAAACCCTAACCCTAGGAGATGAAGCGCCAAAAGTCATGTGGGCCCCGTTTGGGTAAGTTAGTACATCAACTTCCCGGGGTTGTAACTTTTGCATACGATCTCCGTTTTAGGCGTGTGATAGCTTGTTGGAAAAGTATCGTCAAGGAGATTCATTTTGGGTGCTCAATTATTTCTTCAACTATCATTGAGAATCTCAATCTCAAAAAACCTTCATTTAGGCCTTCAAAATGGCCCCGGAAGTTAAAACCTGCTAAAAATAGTAAATTGCCAAAATTGCCAGAAAACTGTTTTGAGCTAGTCGAAAAAGGTGGGTGGCCACCGATATCCACCTTGATCATATCCGCTCTCATTTCGTGCCGAAAATAAATCTGGATCAACTAACCAAAGAACGAATAGCTCCCAGCTCGCGTCGCAAGGCTGAGATACCACTCCTCACCATGATGGGTATCCCAACTCCCACAAGATAAGTCAGTCAAGTCTAAAATTCTGTAGCGTAATGTTACACATAAAAAAAGAGATCCATCCTCCACCTCCTCCCTTCTTTATATAGAGTTTCTAACTCATTTCTTTCCCAATTTCCCTTTTAATTTATTGTTCAAAAATTTAATTCAAAAAAATCCTCCTTGTACATGTGTCACCCATCCCCTTCGTTGCACCTGAATTTAATTTCATTAATTATTTAATTACTCTTATTTCCCTCACCCACCTAAAATTATTCCTAGAATCGCTCCTAGGTGTCCCCATATTCCCTTACACATTTTAATGACTTACCCCCTTACTAATTTACGAGTTGATTTCAATTTAGAAAGTTCTTAAAGGAAAGATTCCTTACTAAGTTAGTCATTATTTTTTTCCTTGTGTTTCCCTTTCTCTTTGTGTTTCCCCATTTTTCTCTTAGTTTCCTAATTCTTTTAATTTCCCTCTTTCCCTTTTTATCTAAAACTCAAATTAGAAAGTGTAGGAAATTACCTTTTTCCCTTTTTCTTTTTAATTAATAAAATTTTAATTAGCATAAATAACAAAACAATTATTTCATTTTTGTTTAAAAGTAATCCCCCAAAGTAATTTGATTTTTATAAATTAAATGAAGGGCTTACCCCCTTCTTGTCACATGTTTAATGATGATTATTTTTATTTATTTATTTATTTTTATTTTTATTTTTACCACAAGAATCACTTAGAACTAGATTTTATTTTCCTAGGTTGGGCGACATTTTATTAGGGAAAATGTTTTTAAATATTTCTTATCACATTATTCATTCTAATGCCATCTAGGTTTGTTCACTTATTAGTTAACAACACAACACGCCCTTCAAGACGCACTAGGTGCTCCAAGGGTGCCACTCGCCTCATTTTGTTTCCCTTGTGTGACGTGCCCTTCAGGATTCACTACACGCTCTAAGGGTTCTACTCACCTCTTGACTGACTTGGTAGACATCAAAAACCCCTTGAGTCAATACTCTATCAGGTGATCTTGTGGGAGACTAAAAGCCTCTAAGGAATACGTCCCCTGCCTTATTGCATGCCCTTTAGAATCATCGTGAGTGACTGTCATAGTGTTCCCTCATGACATTGTGGGTGTTCTCGAACTAGGTAATCATTAACCTATAGTTTGAGCCATGGCGGCAGTACTACTAGGCTGTGGCAGGGTTTTTTTCCACACTTCTCCCTCAACGTCTCTACTATTCATGAGTGACCCATCTACTCCACATGTGAGTCTAGTCGACAAGTTATTGTCAACCTGCATCATCAATGAATCATGCCAGAAATACAATCAATCATCATAACATCTAATCATATGTGCATATGTCATATCGACAATAATAAAATCCCAATAGTCCACTCCCTGACTCGATCTGAAGTCAAAGGAGTTTCATCAATGCCTCTTCATCCTCGAGGTCCAAAATCCTGCACACTCAGGAAAACCGAGTCAATAGCACCTGTATATGTTAATACAACAAAATAACATGTCATCAATCCATAACGCCTCATAATCATAATCAAATGCCCAATAGTATAATAATTTGGATCACCTGCAAGCAAGTGTCCTCAAAGAATAAGTTCGCTCAGTGCACGCAAGAGAGGGATGTTACATACACCCCTTCTTGGTCTAAAATTTATCCCGAAGTTTCATAGTATATAAGTGCCAAAATAATGTGTATCACAGTATCATAAGTCTATATATCAAACAAAAATGGAAACTGTTGGTGCATATCATATGCGTCCTCCCAGGTCACTGAGTGTGGACTATACTTGTCCCACTAGACCTTGACCTGATCTACTGTTCAACGTCATAGTTGTCGAATGTGATGATATAGGATGTGGATTGGCTCATTCGTGAGCGCCCCCTCATTCGACACTTGCAAGGAACTCATGTCAATAACATGTGTAGGATCACTAACATAATGTCTCAAAACAAATACGTGAAAAACATCATGCATACGCCTCAAAGAATCAGGAAAGGCTAGTCGATAGGCCATGGGCCCCTTCCTCTCAACAATATCGAAGGGTCCCATGAACCTAGGAGATATTATAGCCCCTTTCCAAACATGATCAAACTCTTATGCGGTTTTACTAGCAAGAAGACTCGATCACCCACCTTGTAACTACAGTCGACACGGTGCGCATCAACATAACTCTTTTGTCGATCCTACACTTCTTTGATCTTTTGTCTTATTCTTTTCATTTGATCTTCCATTTATTGGATCACTTCTGGTCCCACCAGGACCCTATCCTCAATTCAATCCAAACTCAAAGGCATCCGACATGGTTGTCCATAAAGGAACTCGAAAGGCGCCATCTTAATGGTGCTTTGGTAACTGTTGTCATAAGTGAATTATACTAGTGGCAAGAATTCTTCCCAACATTTCTGTTGGTGCATCATGTACATGCACAACATGTCTTCCAAGGTCTGGTTCATTCATTTGGTCTTCCCGTCAGTCTCCTAGTGATACGCAGTACTAAATTTAAGTTGGGTTCCCAAGGCCTCTTGAAAACTATTCCAAAATTGTCCAGTAAACATTGATCCTCGATCGAATATAATCTTATTAGGCATGCCATGTAGCCTCACAATCTCACTGATGAAAACTCAAGCTATGCTAGGTGTCTGATATGCCATACGCATAGGAATCAAATGAGAACTCTTCATCAGAGTGTCAACTACCAGGAAAATCGAGTCATGTCTCCTTGCTGTCAGTGGAAATCCAACAATGAAATCCGTCGAAATGACATCCCATTTCAATTCTGGAATAGCGTATGGTTGTAGTAATCTGACTGGCTGTCTATGTTCATCCTTTACCTTCTCACATTTTAGACATTTGGCCACATAGTTCACTGTGTATGCCTTCATTTCTTTCCAAAAGAATAAGGGTTTAAGATCTTCCCTCATCTTCGTGACTCCCAGGTGAGCCATGTACACTGCTCTGTGACCCTCATTTAGTATCAAACTCTTGAACTCGTCGTTCGGTGGTACATAGATCCAATTTTTAAACCTCAATAGTCCATCATTGTCAAACATAAATCCTTCCAATCTTGGTACCATCATTGTGTTTTTTCTGATAAAATATTTGATCTCTTTGTACCAGTCATCGTCACACTACAAAGTTAGAATCTTTTCACATAGATTCATCTGAAGCAGAAACACCGAAAAGATGCATGTTCTTTGACTCAATGCATATTCCACTTGGTTCATTGTTCCTTTTATGTAAGTAATCTTGAAGTCATACTAGCTAAGAAATTCCAACCAACGTCGTTGTCGCGCGTTCAATTGTCTTTGTGTAAAGATGTGTTGTAGTCCACAGTGGTCCATTTTTTGTTCAAATTTTTTTCCAACAAGGTAGTGTCTCCAAAAATTAAAGGCATATACAATTGCTAACAACTCCAAATCATAAGTTGCATAGTTCTCCTCACTCCTTCTCAACTTCCTCGAGATGTAAGCGATCACTCGACTGTCTTGCATGAAGACTCTGCCTAAGCCTTCCTTGGATGTGTCAGTGCATACCAAGAATTCCGTGTCCATTTCTAGGAGTTTTAATATCGGTGTCATTGTCAACAACTCCTTGAGCCTCATAAATTATTCCGCACATTTCTAGGTCCAAACAAAATACTTGTTCTTCTTCTGCAATTCCGTGATAAGATTTTCTATCTTCAAAAATCCCTCGATGAACCGTCGATAGTATCCTGCTAAACCCATGAAGCTACACACTTTTAGGGAATTCGTCGACGCATGCCATTCCATAATACCCTCGACCTTTGTTGGATCCATGGAGATACCTTCTTCGGAGATGACATGCCCTAAGTAGTGAATCTTTGATTGATAAAATGAGCATTTGGACAACTTCTGATACAATTTATTCTCTCGCAGACACTCTAGTACCAAGTGCAGGTGCTTATAATGCTCCTCCATCGTTCGAGAGTAAATCAAAATATCGTCAAGGAATACTTGGACAAACTTGTCCAAGTACTCGCGGAACACCCTGTTCATCAGACTAATAAATACCCCTGGGGAATTTGTCACTCCAAACAGTAAACCAATAAAATCGTAATGAGAAAACCTCATCTTAAAGGTTCTCTTAGGGATGTCATCCTCAGTGATTCATAACTGGTGATACCCTGATCACAAATCGATCTTTCAAAACACCATTGCACCCTTCATCTGATCGAACAGATCATCAATCCTTGACAATGGATATTGATTCTTGATCGTTGCCTTGTTCAATTGACGATAATCAATGAAAATTATCCACAACCCATCCTTCTTTCGTATGAAAATAATAGGCACACCCCATGGTGACACACTAGGACATATAAGGCCTAGGTCCATCAGCTCCTTCAGTTGCATTCTCAACTCTTGTAACTTTGGGGTCGACATACGATAATTTTTTTTCTTTATTGGTTCAGTCCCTAGTTTTAGGTCTATGGTAAACTCCAATTCCCTCTCCGATGGAATCCAAGGTAACTCATCCAAAAATACATCTGCAAACTCTCTCACCACTGGAAGGTGTTCTATACCTTCCGTTATTCCCTTTTCATTTAACACAATGATCGCATAAATATTACATCCCTTGTGCATGCTCTTCCATAGCTGCAAGGAAGAGATGAACCTTAGGTAAACTCCCTGGTTCCATCCTTAAATCACACATCTCCGTCCCTCATCATCGATCAAGTTCAACTGTTTCGTCTTGCAGTTGAGTATCGCCTCATGCGATTCCAACTAGTCCATAGCGATCACAACATCATAAGATCCTAAGATCGTGATGTACAGGTTGACCCTAGTGATGAACTCTCCTAGGTTAAGGGTACAACCCGTAACCTTTCCTCCAACCTTCTGTTTGTCTCCCAAATCCATCTCTACAAAGCTAAAAATGAAACTCCTTTTTAATCTTTTTTAGCGCTGCACCAGAAATGAAACTCTTAGTAGCACCATGATATATCAAAATAATAAGGGTCTGTTCATTGATGGTACTTGATGTCTCAAGCACAGTCAACTGGTTCTCTGCCTGATGGTTATTCACCGTAGCATAAATCCTATGGGCCTTGCCCAAATATCCCATAGTAGTGGGTCCCACTAATCCAGACTCTCTAGTCCTCTCGATAGGGTAGTAGCACTTGTAGTGTGGCTCCCCACATGTCCAACACCCCTTCTTTGGTCCAGTACTCCAAGTACCCGAAGTAGAAGCTGACAACCCACCAGCCTGGAATCCTGGTCTATTCTGTTGAACAGGACTAAATTTCTACTGTTGCGATCGATGTTGTTGTTGATGCGGTGGTCCCTAATAAGGTGTCCAATATTGAGGCATTGGTTGCTGAGGTGTAGTGAAAGTGGATCTTCTCCGGAAGCCATGATATCCTGACGTCTATCTAATTGGTGTCTAATGCTGCTGTGCACCAAATGATATCTACCCTACTAGTCTCGCTAGAGTCCTACTCTGACCCCCACTAATAAGATCCTCCTCTGCTATGAGGGTCTTCTAGGCAGAATCATGCAAGGTCTAAGGCATCAGAATTCTAACCTTTGCACGTATGCTGACGTTAAGGCCAAACAAGAATATGTTGACCTTAAGTTTCTTGGTATTAATATGTGGAGCATACCGAAGCAACTCCATAAAGCGGGCCTCGTACTCAGGAATCGTACGATCGCATTGTCATAAACGTTGAACTCGTTGAGATGATACTCAATGAATTCCTTCGATAGGTACCTCTCTTGGAACTATTCCTCGAACAGTTCCCATGACACGTCTTTGTCGACCATGTTCAATTGTGGCAGTAGTGTCTTCCACCATAGAAGAGTGCTCCCCTTCAATTGAAAGACCGCCATGCAGACCTTCATGTTGGAGGTATATTCGCAAAGTGAAAATCACATCACCATATTCTCCAACCATGCCTCGATAGCCACATCTTCCGGGGCACCAAAGAAATAAGGGGAATTTGACCTTCTCGAGTTCATGGTAAATGCTACTAATACCAACTAGAGTGCACGATGGAACCTCAGGGGTTTCCAACACCCTGGCCTCATCTCTTTCCAAATGATTGGTCAATGCCTCAGACATCCACTGAAAATACCTCATCAACCCAACCACATCACCCACTGCTATCTACTCCTTCCCATCAACCTTTTCATCTCCCTGGGGGTTAGACCCCTCAGGCATGGATGCTACTAGAGGCATCGTGCCTCCTCCCTTAGAACCCCATCATCTGCCTCTGTGGCATCCTCTAACCATGATTACCTGCACAAAAACAAGTCAAATTAATTAGAAATATTATAATCAAATATCATATCAACGAAATCCATAGTGTTCCCAAGTCACGGGTTGAACCCTCTCTGATACCATGTGTAATGTCCCAGCGTTACGACTACAAGCGAAGAAGAAAGTTCATTTTTTTTTTAAATACAAGACGGAAACTACGATTACAGCTAAACAACACATCTGACAGCAAGCACCATGCCCATAGGATAGCTAACATACAACTACAACTCCATGCAATAGCACAAGAGAAACTAGGCGAAACATTTGTAAAACAACAGGGAGAAATGACTACCCTCCCGACACAAACATGGCCATGCCTACAATATAAGAGACAACATCCCCATCCTAACATGACGACGTCGACAACCAATGACTAGAGCCTTAAGGGGAAAAAACCAAACGCATGAAGGCGTTACAACCCAAGCACTAAAAACAACTTACAACGATCAACAACACTCACACAGGAAGAAGAGACTCCATCCAAGTTATCAATTGCCTCGATCCAATAGGGCACCCCATGATCCTCTCATTAGGATTCATGTCATCCCTAGGTGAAAGGTGCGGCGATAACCCTGGCGAAACATAACCTATCTGGACCAAAGACTCAGGACAAATCCACGCACTAGGAGCCTAACAACTGAAAATAAGACTACACCCACACCCCCAAGCAACAGGTCGACAAGACGCAAGATGGCATCACTCTAGGAAAAAGTGCAAGAAGAAACACGACTTCGCCAACAACCCAACCCTTTGAGGAAGAGGTTTAAGTGCGAAGGAGTGAACAGTAACCAGGCTAATAGAGACCTAAAAGTTATCATAAGGCGTCCTAAGTTAGGCACTGAACAAAACAAGAAACATTAATTAACAATACTCACTGTCCATTAGATTAAGTGGACTACTAAATCATGTTTCTTATATAATAATTGGTTGTTTTCTAAATTAACAAGTCTAAATTAATCAATAAATACAAATCTAAATTTAACGATTTAACAATATACAAAAATAATACAAAATCAATATATAATGTTGTTAATCTAACATGTTAACAACATTAGTATAAAATTCTATTAACACTATTAATATACAACACTATAATTATAACACTATCAACAATATTCGATGTCATTCTTTAATCCATTAGATGAACACAATGTCCTTTAGTTGTATTTTAAATTAGCAGTAAGAATCTTGGTGCAATCAATTCTCTACAAGCATGTTGGTTAAAACATTCAAAATTAATCGCAAGGAATGTTGTTCAATCTATACTATATTGTTGTTGTCTATTATTATACAAAACGCATATAAAAATATTGTCGCACATATTATGGTTACTGTCAACGCTGGCCTACTATCGAATTTACTGCCAAAATTATTGTTGGTGTATTAATTAAGTGTTGTCAGGAATCAAGTGTTACTGTTACATCACAGCCAGGGGAAATTTAACTCCCTAGCATAAGTGAATATGGATAGTTGTTATATAAAGAACTAGAAGGAACGCTAATGACAATATATAGAGAATCGCTGCCATGACAACATATTTAAGATTTCACTACTAATCACAATGATAGCATAAATTAATTCCCTAAGATGGAATTACTAATCATTGTCTATCAATTCAAGGTATGCTGGCTAAAATAACCCAATCGTTGTCCATAATTACCCAAAATTGTTGACTTCAATCTCCCACGTGAAACCTATTAAATATAGGAAAGATGAAATAACTAAATATTAAAACAAGATAGTGTGGTAAAAGGAAGGAAACCACAGTCATTTAATTCTTGGAAGGGTTGTCAGCAAAATTCATGGATGCACGGTTATTTAATTAAGGTTACTGTGTCAAAAGAATCATAGGGAAGGCTATGAAGGTGCAAGGAGAAAGTAAAATGGAATGGCCAGGGTGAAATTAAAACGGAAAGGCAAACTCAATCCATCCTGGTAAAACTTGGGTGATTCAATCATGCAATGGATTCGAAGTAAGACCCACCCAATGCATCAGTAAGACTCAGTCCCAAGGCTTAAGTAAAGAACACTGAAGTTAACGCAAGGTAAAATTTGTTGACACTAAAAGAAAGAAGACGAGATTTTTGTAAATAAATGTGCCAAGGAGGTCTAAATAAATGCCAAAGAGAATGCTCCTTGAAGCCACCAAATCAAACGAGGGGAAGATGGGTAATCTCCCAGGAATATGTGTGTGAAGCAACACGATTTGGATAAGGATCAAGGTGTAAAGGATCACAGAATGGGTTGTTATAAGTATTATGGTTGATGGTGCAAGGATGTAATCATCAAGTACATATATGCTCAGGGTTCACTGGCCATTCTTTTTTTAAAACTGATAATACAAAATCGTCACCACTGGTTATGAAATCGTTGAAATTACAAATGCTAACCCTTCATTTAATTGTGAATAAAAAATTGCTAATTTTAATAGTGAGTGCAAAATCGCTACCAGATTAACTGTGTGTCAAATTTTTTTCTAAAGAAACTCACAACTGGTTATAAAATCGTTGAAAGTACAATTCTTACCCTTCGTTTAACTGTGAATAAAAGTTCTCTAATTCTAATAGTGAGTGCAAAATCGTTGCCAGATTAAAATTACTATGTGTCATTTTTTTTTTCTAAAGAAACTCACCATTAGTTATAAAATTGTTGAAAATACAAATGCTTACCCTTTGTTTAATTGTGAATAAAAATTTCGTGAATTCTGATCGTGAGTGAAAAATCGTTGCCAGATTAAAATTGTTGTGTGTCATTTTTTCTAAAGAAACCATTGAGTTCAATAAAAAAAAATGTTGGGTAAAAGATGGGGTCTTCACAAAGGAACGGGTGTGCAAGTTGTGTTCTAACTTAAAAAACACTAAGGTTAGCATCTCAATGCTAGAATAAAAACATAGAGATATCCATTAAAACACTGGGAAATGTCATTGAAAATTTGCAGAGATTTTATCAACCAAGGCACAACGAAATTCCAAGTTTAAGCCACTAAAAGAGCAGAGATGATCCTACCAAATGCGCAAGGATAAACCATTCCGAAACGAATCAATCAACGCAAGGTTTCACATTCTCAGAAACTAAAGGACGAGATGGAAAAAAAACATTCTTCTCTCATCATCCATGCATAGAAAAGCAGGGCATTAGGATCTATAGGTTTATTAACACCGAAGTGACGACTATCGATCCAGATCCTGGTCGAATGCTCAGGCGTGGACTGATGATATAGGGATAAGGACAAAGTAAAAAGCACAACCCTTCACAAAAAATCAATAAAACCAATAGGATAGTCACAACATTCATGGATCGATTGCCAAGGGTATGAATTCAAGTAGTGAGTTTAAGGCTATGGGGAATTTAAGTTCTCAGTTAAAATGCTAAGTCAAACACTTTCTACACAATTAAAAGTACATAATTGAAAGCGTGAGTTCAATAGTAATCTACCATGAAGAATAAAAGCATGTGTATCGTAGCCGAGGGTGACAACTCTGAGTCATTGTCCCACATGCTCCATGCATCTCTCGCTTTCCGATTGACAAGACTTCACCAATACCTCCCAACCAATAGTAGGGGTACTCTTCTTCCCCCTTAGCCCCCCCGAGCCGCAAAGGGGCCACACACACTAACAATAGAACGACTAGCTCCTAGCTCGCCTCACAAGGCTGAGCTACCACTCTTCACTGAGTTGGGTATCCCAACTCCCACAAGGTAAGTCAGTCAAGTCTAAAATTCTGCAGCATAACATTATGCATAAAAAAAGATATCCATTATCCTCCTCCTCCCTTCTTTATATAGAGTTTCTAACTCATTTATTTCCCAATTTCCCTTTTAATTTATTGCTTAAAACTTTAATTTAAAAAAATCCTCCCCGTACATGTGTCATCCATCCCCTTTGTTTCACCTGAATTTAATTTCATTAATTATTTAATTACTCCTATTTCCCTCACCCATCTAAAAGCATTCCTAGAATCTCTCCTAGGTGTCCCCATATTCCCTTACACATTTTAATGACTTATCCCCTTACTAATTTACTAGTTGAGTTCAATTTAGAAAGTTCTTAAAGGAAAGATTCCTTACTAAGTTAGTCATTATTCTTTTTCCTTATGTTTCCCTTTCTCTTTATGTTTCCCTCTTTTCCCCTTAGTTTCCTAATTCTTTTAATTAGCAAGCATAGGATATCACCTTTTTCCCTTTTTCTTTTTAATTAATAAATTTTTAATTAGCATAAGTAACAAACAATTATTTCATTTTTGTTAAAAAGTAATGCCCCAAAGTAATTTGATTTTTATAAATTAAATGAATGGCTTACCCCGTTCTCATCACATGTTTCATGATGATTATTTTATTTTATTTATTTATTTATTTTTACCACAAGAATCACTTAGACCTAGATTTTATTTTCCTAGGTTCGGTGACATTTTATTAGGGAAATTGTTTTTAAATCTTTCTTATCACATTATTCATTATACGACCATCTAGGTTTATCCACTTATTAGTTAACAACATGACATTCCCTTCAGTATGCACTAGGTGCTCCAAGGGTGCCACTCGCCTCATTTTGTTTCCCTTGCGAGAAATGCCCTTCAGGATGCATTACGTGCTCCAAGGGTTCCACTAGCCTCTTGAATGACTTGGTAGACATCAAAAACCCCTGGAGTCAATACTCCGTCAGGTGATGTTGTGTGAGACTAAGGGCATCTAAGGAATAAGCCCCTGTCGTATTGCGCACCATTTATAATCATCGTGAGGGACTGTCGCAGTCTGCCCTCACGACATCATGGGTCTTCTCGAACTAGGTAATAGGTAACCTATAGTTTGAGCCATGGCAGGAGTGCTAGTAGGCTATGGTAAGATTGTTTTACACACCTCTCCCTCGACATCTCTAGTAGTCATGCATGACCCCTCTACTACACATGTGAGTCTGTTCAGCAAGCTATCATCAGACTACATCATCAATGAATCATGTCAGAAGTACAATCAATAATCATAACATCTAATCAGATGTGCATATGTCATATCAACAATAATAAAAACTCAATAGTCCACTCCCTCACTCGATCTAGAGTCCAAGGGGTTTTATCGATGCCTCTACATCCTCGAGGTCCAAAATCTTGCACACTCAGGAAAACTGATTCAATATCACGTGTCTATGTCAATACAACAAAATAACATGTCATCAATCCATAACGCATCATAATCATAAGAAAATGCCCAGTAGTATAATAATCTAGATCGCTTGCAAGCAAGTATCCTCAAAGAATAAGTTCGCTCAGTGAAGACAAGAGAGGGATGTTACAGTCGGTTGTAGATCATTTAAATTAATTTAATATGATTACTAATCAACTAAAATCTGTAAAAGTGGATTTTGATGATGAGTTCAGAGCTCTTATAATATTGTGCTCATTGCCAGAAAGATGGAAAAGCTTGGTCATGGATGTAAGTAACTTTCTCTTTGGTTCAAATACTTTAAAACTTGATTATGTTGTTGGTGGTATCCTTAGTGAGGAAATGCGACAGTAAATCACAAGTGAGACATCAGGTAATGTGTTGAACATGTAGAACAAGGGAAAACAAAAGGATAGAGGAAAGGGCTTAGGGAACCATGAGAATTCTACAAAGGGAAGATACAAATCCAGACTAGAAAATATAGAGTGATGGAATTGTGGAAAAAAAGTACCTATGAAGAAATAATGCAGAGCTGCAAAGAAACAAAGAGATGGACAACAAGAGAAAAATCAGGAAGCAAATGTAAGAAGTGATGTTTTACGAGATGCTTTTATTATTTCTATAGATAATATTTCTAAGTATTGGGTAGTACATTCATGGGATTCAATTCATGCCACACCCCAAAGGAAACAGTTTCTAGATTATGTTCAAGGTGATTTTGGACATGTTCATTTGGGTTATGATGCACCATGCAAAATTGTTGGAATGGGAAAGGTAAAAATAAAGCAAAGAAATGGAAACCAATGATTGTTGAAAGAGGTAAGACATGTTAGAGATATAAGGAAAAATCTAATTTCAACAGAGTAGCTGGAAAGTTAAGGTTGTATATCCATATTTACAGATAAGGTGAGGAAGGTCACCAAAGGATCATTCGTGATAGAAAAAGGAGAGAATGTAGGTACATTGTATTTATGTACTGGTAATACTGAATCTTCTATCTCTTTATCTTCTATAGGAGTGGATACAACACTATAGAATCATAGGCTTGGAAACATGAGTGATAAGGGGATCTAGATACTTCAAAGAATAAATTTTTTTCGAGATCTTAAACAAACCGATTTGGACTTTTGTGAGCATTGTGTTTATGGAAAACAAAAGAGAGTCATATTTCTCAGAGTCGGAAAAGAAAAGAAGAGTGGAAGGTTAGAGCTTGTGCATAAAGATGTATGGGGACCAACTCATGTATCATCTCTTAGTGGCTCTCATTATTATGTTACTTTTATTTATGATGCAACTACAAAAACTTAGGTTTATTGCATTCGAAAAAAAATATGATTTTTTTGATACTTTTAAGAAATGGAAAGCTTTGGTTGAGAATGAGACAAGAAAAAGGTAGAAGTGTCTTAGATCAGAAAATAGAGGTGAATATTGCAGCAAGGATTTTGATGATTATTGTTTATACCATGGGATTCATAGAGAGAAGATAGTTCCAAGAACACTACAAGAAAATTGTGTGTTAGAAAGGATGAATAGGAAAATCATAGAGCGTGCAAGGAGTATGAGATTGCATGCTGGTTTTCTCGTATAGTTATGGGCTGATGTTGTATATATTGTTGTTTACTTAATAAACAAAGGACCTTCAAGCTCTTTCGATGGTGGAATTCCAGAGGAAGAATGGATAGGTAAAAAGGTAAACTATTGTTTTTTGAAGACTTTAGATTGTGAAGCATTTATCCATATTGATAAAGAAAATAGAACAAAGCTTAAGGAAAAATCCAAGAAATTTACCTTTATTGGATACAGTGTTAATGATTTTGGTTATCGCTTGTGGGATTATGAAAATCAAAAAATCATTAGGAGTAGAGATTTCATATTCAATGAGAAGTTCATGTACAAAGATCATTTGCAGGAAAAGATAGAAGAAAAATAAAAACTAGAATACACAGTGCTTGATGATATCATGGAAAAAGAAATTCTAAAGGAAACAAAAAATCAAAATTTACAACAACAGGAGTAGCAGGAACCTCAAACTCCTGCAAGTTTTATTAGTATATCTACCAGGTTAAGTAGACCCCCTGAACGATACTTTCCTTCATTGTATTATTTATTTATGACAGATTCTGGTGAACCAGAATGTTATGAAGAGGCAATGCAAGTAGACACCAAAAAGAAGTGGGAGAAAGGAATGAAAAAAAAATGGATTCCCTAGTAAATAACCAGACTTGGGATTTGGTTCAATTGCCTACAATAAAAAAAGAATTACAAAATAAATGGGTTTACAAGTTGAAGGAAAAAGATGGAGGCAAAAAGAGGTATATGGCTAGACTTGTTGTAAATGGGTTTGAATAAAAGAAATGTATAGATTTTGATGAAATATTATCTCATGTTGTTTAAATGACTTAAATTAGGAATATTTTAAGTCTTGTGGAAATAGAAGATTGGAATCTTCAACAATTATATGTAAAAACATTTTTTCTCCATGGGGATTTGGAGGAAGATATTTATATGCAGCAACCACAGGGGAATGAGGTCAAATGGAAGGAGAATTTTGTATGCAGGTTGAAGCATATCTTGTATGGCCTAAAGAAAGATCCAAGGTAGTGGTATTTGAAGTTTGACAGGTTTATGACATAACAAGGTTATAGTAGATGTCATTTTGATCACTGTGTTTATTTTAAAAAGATAGAAAATGGAAGTTATATTATCTTGCTATTATATGTAGATGACATGCTTGTTGCAGGGTATAATATGTAGGATATAAATGTTCTCAAGAAGAAATTATCTAATTCATTTGCGATGAAGTATTTTGTTTCCACAAAGAAAATGCTTGGTATAAGAATAACAAGAGATAGGAAAAATCACAAATTGACATTGTCTCAGGGTGCATACATAGAGAAGGTATTGGAGAGGTTTAGAATGAAGAATGAAAAACCAGTTAGTACACCTTTGGCCAACCATTTCAAAGTAACTAAGGAAATCTTTCCCAAGGCAAAGGAGGAGATATAATACATGTACAGGGTCCCTTATTCGTGAACAGTTGGCAGTTTGATGTATGGGATGGTTTGCACAAGACCAGATATTGTAGATGAAGTGGGAATTGTAAGAAGGTATATGAACAATCTAGGTAAAGAACACTGGGAGGTAGTAAATTGGATTCTCGTGCATTTGAGAGGCACTTCTACTCATGCATTATGTTTTGGAGGTTCATACACTGTTCTACAAGGATATTTTGATTCAAATATGGCAGGTGATAAATACAGGGGGAGGAGCACCATAGGGTATGTTTTTACTATAGGTGGAACAACAGTAAGTTGGATTTCGAAACTGCAAAAAGGTTGTTGCACTTTCAGCAACAAAAGTAGAGTATGTTGTTGCTACATAGGCCAGTAAAGAATTAATTTTGTTATAGAGGTTTGTGGAGGAATTGGGAAAGAAGAAAGAGAATAACATGTTGTATTGTGAATATGAGAGTGCCATTAATATTGCAAAGAACTCAACCTTCCATTTGAAGACTAAGCATATACATCTCAGGTACCATTTCATACGATCTGTCTTAGAAGATGTACATTTGAAGTTGGAAAAGATACACACTAGCCAAAATCTTGCAGACATGTTAACTAAGGAATAACCAGGGGGTGTTGATTAATTGGGTTGTCTTTCATTGATGTCAACCCTTGAAGAAAGTTTGGTACCACAAAGGTTTGGGTAATGGACCTAAGTTTTTTTTTATGGATAATGGTATGTGTTTTGATATATTTTCAGGTAAGACTATTCTATATGGATATTACATGTCATGCCATTTCTCGTGGTATGTGAAACGTCACATAACTCCTCACGGTTAGAGAGTTATGGCCATGTGAAGTTGGAGAACCCTCATCAGTCATCTAGAAGCCCCAAAAGGTCAAAGTAGTCAAAGTGTTTGCAAAAGAAATTATTTAAATAATAAAGTTAATTGAGACCTCCCTAAAATAAATAAAGTTGGATGCTACATGAAAGTATAAATAAGAGGCAAGGCTCTCTCATTTAATTACACTTGAACCTATTGAATATCATTGAATATCTATTTTGTGAAAGGTTATTGGGAAGGTATTATTGATAGAGGAAAGTGTGGTAGGAAAAGTGCGGCAGGAAAAGTGTGGTAGGAAAATTGTGGCAGAGAAAGTGCGACAGAAAAACTGTGGTAGAAAAAGTGCGAGAGAAAAATCGCAGCAGAATAAGTGTGGAAGAAAAATCACGGCAGAAAAATCATGGCAGAAAAAGTGCAGCAGAAAAAGTGCGGAAGAAAAATCGTGAAAGAAAAATCACGGTAACAACATGGTTGGGGTCTATTTATAAGATATATGGCACATCTTATTTGAGGTATGTTTTGTGAGCTAGGGTTTAGCTCTTGAGATGGTATTGGATGTTCAGTATTGTTTCATATATCAAATTTGTTGAGAGATACAATTGGTATTTTGTTGTTGGTATTTGGCATATGGGTATTGGTATTTTGGTTGTGATGTGTTGCTAAAGTTGTTGGTTTATCTTGAGGCTACATAACAGTGAGATTGTGGCACATGGTTTGATGTAAGGGTTTATGGTATTTGGTTTATGGATAGAGTGATGAATTGTTAGATAACTTTTTATGGTTATATTGGTGTATGTATTTGGTATATGGTTGAGGTACATGTTGGGTACATGGCTGAGACAAGTAGTTGATGAGTTGGCACATACATGAGGAGTATAGTTGATGAGTTGGCACATACATGAGGTGTATAGTTGATGATGTTGGTACATCTTGATGAGTCAAGGTTGATGCATGGTACATGTTGGTTCAGGTTATTGGTACAAGTTGTTTGGTTCAGCTTGATTGGTACAGGTTGTTATAGTTTATTGGTATAGGCTAACAGTGGCAGGTTGACAGTGGAAGTAGTTGATTCAATGACAGTGACAGGTTGTCTACATTTGGCATTTATATTTTCGGGTGGTTGGACTAGGAAAGGATAGGTGGTTGTAGACACCTTCGTATTGTAGCTTGAGAACTTGAGGGGTTGTAGACTCCTTCTGGTTGTAGCCAAAGAATTGGGTAGTTGGATATTCCCTCAGGTTGTATCCTGAGAAACTAGGGAGTTGGAGCCTCCTTCGAGTTGCAGCTGGAAAAGAAAGGAAGTTGATGATTCCAATGAATGTAATTTTTCAAGACATATAAGAAAAAACATTCTGTGGTTGTCTCTCGCTTTGGGTTTCCACGTAAAAACATTGGTTTACTGTGTATGTGTATAATTGCTCATTTGTTCATTGTTTATTTACTATGAAATTATTCGATGATAATGCTAAACTCATATAACACTTGCATTATATGGTTAAAAAGGATTAAATTTCTCTATTACTGATTCACCCCCCCCTCTCAGTAATCCAACAATTGGTATCAGAGAAGGTTCCTTCAGAAATCAGTTTATCTATTGAAAGGTACTTCATGGAGAGAAACAACATGTATAAAAATGGAATACCACAGTTTGATGGACATAAGTATGCATTTTGGAGAAAAAGGATGAAAACATATATACATGCACAGGGATTTGAAATTTAACAATAAGTTGTAGATGGATACAAAGAACCAACAGTTTCGCCGACAAATGAAAGAGCAATAAAACCCAAACAAAATAATTCCAAAGACACAAGTGCACTTTTGAATGGTCTTTGCGAATCATTTTACACCAAAGTTATACATTGTAAATCCGCTAAAGATATATGGGACAATCTCCAAAATATTTATGAAGGAGATTCAAAAGTCAAAGAAGTAAAGATTCAAACTTACATAGGTCAGTTTGAACAACTAAAGATTAAGGAAGATGAGGATATTGTATCTTACCTCTTACGATTCGATGAAACAGGAAATGAAATCATAGGACCGAGAGAAAAAATTAAAAAATCTATAATTTTTCAAAAGGTACTAAGATATCTCCCCATGAGATTTGATCCTAATATATCATCCCTGGAAGAAAGAGAAGATCTAGACTCAATAAGCATGGACAAACTACATGGAATCTTCACAACATGTGAAATGAGAAATGAATAGAAAAATCCAGATATAAAAGAAGCATCTTTCAAAGCATCCAAAAGGTTAAAACAAAAGGGAAAGCAAAAGGAAAAATAACATACTAGCAACAATGACATCTTAGAAGATGATGAAGAAATTACCAACTTTGTCAGAAGATTGAACAAGGGAACCAACGACAGATATAAATGTAATTTTCCTTTGATTTGTTTTAATTGTGATGGTATTGGTCATTTTGCTAACAAATTTCCTCATAAGAAAAAGAATAGGAATGATGAAGATTACTCAAATATAAAAAAAACATATAAAGGAAAAATAACCACAAAGAAAGTTTTCAAGAAAATCTTATGCACCAAAGAAGAAATATCATCATCGGATGAAGATGAAGTCAGTGACAGTGAGACATAAACATTTCTATTCATGGAAGTAGAAGACTCTGACAAATAATATAATGAAGAATAATATGAAGAGGCCGAAGAAGAATGTGAAGAGGAAGAAATCGACTTCTGAGAACAATTGTTGCGTGCCATAAAAGTTATAAGAAGAGAAAATAATAAAAACAATAAGCCACAAGAAGAACTAGAAAAGAAAGAATAAACTTAGGAACTAGAACAAATGATCACAAATTTGAAGGTTCAAATAGAAGAAGATAAAAGAGTTGAAGAAGCACTCAAATAACATCTAGAAGAAAGAGACGGGATCATTGGAAATTTGAAAGCAGAGATTGTCACACTAAGAAAAGATATTCAAAAGAAAAATATGAAGAACAACTCAAAATTTTTGGATGACATTATCAACAGTCAAGAACCTCATCATGACAAGTCCAGACTTGGATACAATCAGACAGAAAAGGGATCAAGCTCCAAAATGACAAAGAAAGAAAAAAATCCAAAAAAAGCTATGCAGAAACAATCAAAGGGGATAGGAAGATCTACAAAGAATATTATAGGGACACTCCTCCACCGAGAAGATTTATATTTTAGAATTAACAACCGAAAGATAGGCCTCCAGAAGAAGAAGGATTTAGAAGAGCACCTCCTTTTAGAAGATCTTCAACTCCCGGGTATCAAACTATCTTTTTTGGTTTATGTTATGCATGTAATAATTTTGGACATAAAGTTATGAATTGCAAACCTAACAGCAGGAACATATACAAATTTGAAAGTCATACACAAAAGGGTTATCCAAGAAGGCCTAGTGAAACACAAAGAAGAAGTTACAACAGGTTTGAATCATTGAGAACTGAAGTGGAATGCTACAAGTGTAACAATTTTGGACACATGGCCAAAGATTGTAGAATGAGAGTTCCTCCTAGAGAACCACAACAGAACAATAACAATCACAGACAAGAACCTTATAAGAGAACCTGAATAAGAAAGGAGAATCAATATAGCAATGAAGAATGTACACTCGCTCTACAAGCTAAGCCAAAGAAACGTGGTTGGTATGTTGACAATGGTTGTTCAAAACACATGACAGGTGATAAAGACAATTTTCTTACATTAATAAAGGAAAGAGATGGATAAGTCTCCTTCGGAAATGATGATTCAACTAAAATCATTGGAAAAGGCATAGTCAGAATTGGAAACAAGAATACGAAGGAAGAAAATGTTCTCCTAGTAGAAGATATGAAACATAATCTTGTAAGTGTGAGTCCAATGTGTGACGAAGGTCATAAAATTACTTTCGATTCACAAAAGTGAGAGATAAGAAAAGAAGGTTCAAAAAAATTGATTGTGATAGCTACAAGAACTTCAAGCAACATATATGTACTAAGTGAAATTGGAAATGGAAAGTGTTGTCTAGGAAAAAAAGATGAAATTTGGATATGGCACAGAATAATGGGTCACATACACTTTGATAACCTTGTCAAATTCAACAAAAAGGAAGCATTTAGAGAAATTCCCTAGATTATGAAACCAACCGACACTTTATGAAAGCATTGTCAACAAGGAAAGAAAACAAAGACTATGTTTAAATAAAAAGAATATTCAACGACAAGACTACTAGAAATTGTGCATATTGATCTATTTGTACCAACTACAACAAAGGGTTTAAAAGGTGAAAAATACTTTATGTTATCAGTTGATGATTATACAAGAATGAGTACAGTTTGCTTTCTCAAGAATAAGTCATAAGGTTTTGAAAACTTCAAGGTCTACAAGGAAATGGTTGAAAATGAAATGGATTCAAAAATCAAACGTTTGAGATCTGATAATGGAGGAGAGTTCACTTAAAAGGAATTTATGGACTAATGCAACAGACATGGAATAAAAAGGAAATTCTTCGTTGTTAGGACACCTCAACAGAATGGAGTTGTTGAAAGAAAGAACAGGACAATACAGGAAATGGCTCAAACAATGTTAATGGATTCCAAATTGAAAAATATATTTTGGACACATGTAGTGCATACAATGGTTCACATTCAAAACAAAGTAATGCTCATAAAAAATACTGACAAAACTCCCTACGAGCTATGGAAATGAAGACTAGAAAATGTGAAGCACTTCAGAGTATTTGGAAGAAAATGCTACATCAAAAGAGAATATGGAAGAATGAGAAAGTATGACTCTCGTGTGGACAAAGGATAACTTCTTGGTTACTCAAGTACAAGGAAATAATACAAGTGTTACAAATTGAGGTTGATCAAAGTTGTGGAAAGAATCAATGTAACAATTGATGAAACATGTGGACGTGAATTAAAGGAAGAATAAAATGAATCAACAGAACAACTTCATGAAGAAGAAGAAGAAGAATAAGTATAAGGGGAATATGAAGAGGATCATACAGAAGTAGAAGAGCAAGTTCAACAAGTTCCTCCAAAGAAACCTAGCAAACGAGTACAAAAGAATCATCCTTCAGATCAGATTATCGGAAACAAAGATGTAGGAGTTGAGACTAGAAGAAGAATCTATTCACTAGAACAAACACACCTAGAAATCTCATCTATGATTGAACCAAATTTTTTTGAAGAGGCCAGCAAGGATGAATTTCGGAATAAGGGCATCGATGAAGAATTTGATCAAATATATAAGAATGACACTTGGGAATTGGTTCCAAGACCAAAGAATACGAATGTGATTGACACAAAGTGGGTATTCAGAAATAAATTGAATGAATATGGACAAGTTACAAGGAACAAATCTAGATTGGTATGCAAAGGATACACACGGGTTGAAGGAACCGACTTTGAAGAAACATTTTCTCCAGTTTCCAGAATGGAAGAAATCTGATTTCTTCTAGCTTATGCATGCTCCAAGAATATTAAAGTGTATCATATCAATGTGAAACTAGTTTTTCTAAACGAGGAACTTGAAGAAGAAGTCCACATTGAACAACCAGAAGGATTTCAGTTGTCAGAGAACGCAGATTATGTGTGTAAATTGAAGAAGGTCTTGTATGGTCTAAAATAGGATCCCAGAGCATGGTACTCTAGACTAGATAAATATCTACAGTAGGAAGGCTTCAAAAAAAGAAGTGTAGACAACAACCTATATATCAAGGTAACTCAAGATAATATTTTATTAAATGAAGTTTATGTTGATGATATTATTTTTGGAAGTATTGATGACAGGTTAAGCCATAAATTTGCAAAGGATATGTAGAATGAATTTGAAATGTCATTACTTGGAGAACTATCCTTCTTTCTGGGTCTTCAGATATGTCAAAGAAGCCAATGAATTTTTATTTCTCAAACTAAGTATATCAGAGAAATGATAAAGAGGTTTGGAATAGAATATTGCAAACCAGTTACCACTTCTATGCAAATCATTTGCAAGTTGAGAAAATATGATGATTCAAAGTCTATAGACCAGAGGAAATGCATGTCAATGATTGGTATCTTACTATATTTGACAACATCTAGACCAACTGTAATGCAAGCAGTTGGACAGGTGGAACGATTTCAAGAAACACCAAATGAATCACATGTATTAACAGTGAAAAGGATTTTCAGATATCTCAAAGGAACAAACGAGTTTGGGTAATGGACCCAAGTTTGTTTGATGGATAATGGTATGATTTTTGATATATTCGTAGGTAAGACTATTCTATATGGATATTACATGTCATGCCATTTCCAATGGTATGTGTAACATCACATAACTCCTCACAGTTAGAGAGTTATGGCCATGTGAACTAGGAGAACCCTCATGAGTCATCTTGAAGCCACAAAAGGTCAAAGTAGTCAAAGTGTTTGCAAAATAAATTATTTAAATAATAAAGTTAATGGAGAACTCCCTAAAATAAGGAAAGTGGGATGCTATATGAAAGTATAAATAAGAGGCAAGGCTCTCTCATTTAATTACACTTGAACCTACTGAAAATCATTGAATATATATTTTGTGAAAGTTTATTTGGGCAGGTATTATTGATAAAAAAAAGTGTGGCATGAAAAGTGCGGCAGAAAAAGTGCAGTAGAAAAATTGTGGCAAAGAAAGTACGGTAGAAAAAATGCGACAGAAAAATCATGGAAAAAAAATCGCGGCAGAAAAAGTGCAATAGAAAAATCATGGTAGAAAAAGTGCAGCAGAAAATGTGTGGCAGAAAAATCATGATAGAAAAATTGTGGCAGAAAAAGCACAATAGAAATACCGTGGAAAAAAAAGTGCAACAGAAAAATCGTAGCAACGATATGGTTGGGGTCTATTTATGAGAGATATGGCACATCTTGTTTGAGGTATGTTTTGTGAGCTATAGTTTATCTCTTCAGATGGTATTGGATGTTCAATATTGTTGCATATATCAGATTTGTTGAAGGATACAATTGGTATTTTTTTGTTGGTATTTGGCATATGTGTATTGGTCTTTTGGTTGTGATGTGTTGCTGAAGTTTTTGGTTTATATTGAGGCTACATAACAATGAGTTTGTGGCACATGGTTTGATGTAAGGTTTTATGATATTTGGTTTATGGATAGAGTGATACGTGTCTTTGGTATATGGTTGTGGTACATGTTGGGTGCATGGTTGAGACAAGTAGTTGATGATTTGGCACATACATGAGGTGCATAGTTGATGAGTTGTCACATACATGAGGCCTATAGTTGATGATGTTGGTACATATTGATGAGTCAAGGTTGATGCATGGTACATATTTGTTCAAGTTATTGGTATAGGTTGTTTGGTGCGGTTTTATTGATACAGGTTGTTACAGGTTTTTGGTATAGGTTGATAGTGACAGGTTGATAGTGGCAGTGGTTGATTCAGTGGCAGTGACATGTTTTTTACATTTGACATTTATATTTCACGACGGTTGGACAAGGAAAGGATAAGTGGTTGTAGCCACCTTCCGGTTGTAGCTGGGGAAATTAGGGGGTTGTAGCCTCCTTCTAGTTGTAGCCAAAGAATTGGGGAGTTAGAGATTCCCTCAGGTTGTACCATGAGAAAGTAGGGGGATGGAGCCTCATCCTAGTTGCAGATGGAAAACAAAGGAAGTTGGTGCTTCCAATGAATGTAATTCTTCAAGACATATAAGAAAAAACATTATGTGGTTTTCTCCTTCTTTGGGTTTCCACGTAAAAACATTGGTGTAATGTGTGTGTATTATTGCTCATAATTTTATTTTTTATTTACTCTGCAGTTATTGGATGACAAAGCTACACTAATATAACATTTGCATTATATGGTTAAAAATGATTAAATTTATCTATCACTGATTCACCCCCCCTCTTAGTAATACAACAGGGAGAAACTGAGTTCCTCAGTTTCATTTGGTCTTCAAGCATGAATATGAAGATGAGAAATTGTCCATGTCCAGGAAGGATCATATTCCAGCAGAAACAACAGCAGTGGAATTGTTGGGATCAGTGTCCAAGTGGGAGATTGTTGGTTGTCGAGCCTGATTATCTTTCTGATTCAGAGGTCTTTGTTTTCAGCTGTGTTTATACCCCATGAAGACTTTACACCGCAGAAGAATGTATAATCCTCCACATGGGGGGTTTACCACCCCTATGGGGTCTGGGGGAAAGCAAGCCTTTGTTGAGGGTTTGGGGGTGAATCCCCTGAAGGAAAAATTGCCTTGTAAACGTATATTGTAATTTTATTGTAAATCTGGACCATTCCTTATAAGGTCACAAATATGACGGTATAAGTTATGTTAGGGTTTTTGTCCCTAGAAGGTAACCCTCTATTATGAGGGAAATGTATTACGACTATGTATCATGGTGAATATTATATTCTGAGAGAGGAGACTATGAGAAAAAGAACAGGAAGTTACAATGGGTGTGTTGTATGTTGTATCCCTTCATTTGTTGGATAATAATAAAGGAAGGACCTAGAAATTTCTCTGGTGGACGTATCCCACACTAGGTGAACCACATATATCTGTGTCTCTATTTTATTGTGTATCGTTTGTGTTTTACTTCCGCATTTATTTTATTTTATTGCTCTGCGATCCTATTTTTTTAACAAAACGTTGTTTTTACATCTAACTGTTCAATATGCAAATATTCTACTTCCACAAGACTTAAAATAGTCCTAATTGAAGTCATTTTAACAACAAGAGAAAATATTTCATCAAAATATATACCTTTTGTTTGTGAAAAAACCCTTTACAGCAAGTCTAGCGTTGTACCTCTTTTTGCCTCCATCTTCTTCCTTCAACCTGTAAATCCATTTATTATGAAATTTTCTTTTTCCTACAGGAAATTGAACCAAGTCCCAAGTCTGGTTATTTACCAAGGAATCCATTTCCTCTTTCATGCCTTTCTCCCACTTATTTTTAGTGTCTACATGCATTGCCTCTTCATAACATTCTAGTTCACCATAATCAGTCAACAATAAATAATACAATGAAGGATACTATCATTCAGGGGTCTACTTAACTTGGTAGATATTATAGCAACACTTGTAGGAGTTTGAGGTACCCGTTTCTCCTGTTGTTGTACATTTTGATTTTCTGGTACTTTTGGAATTTTATTTTCAGTGATATCATCAATCACTATGTATTCTGGTTTTTATTTTTCTTGTATATTTCCCTACAACTGATATTTGTACATGACCTTCTCATTGAATATGACATATCTACTCTAAATTATTTTGTGATTTTCATAATACCATAAGAAATAACCAAAATCATTAACATTGTATCCAGTAAAGGTATACATCTTGGATTTTTCCTCAAGCTTTGTTATACTTTCTTTATCGGCATGGAAAAATGCTTCACAACCAAAGGTCTTCAAAAAAGAATAGTTTACCTTTTTACCTGTCCATGCATCCTATGGAGTTCCACCATCCAAAGATATTGAAGGTACTATTTTTATTAAGTAAACATCAATATCTACCACATCTGCCCAGAACTACAAGGGAAACCTAGAATGCAATCACATAATCCTTGCATGCTCCATGATTGTCTTGTTCATCATTTATGACACAAAATTTTATTGTGTTGTTCCTAGAGCTGTCTTCTTTCTATGAATCCCATGGTATGAACAATAATCATCAAACTCCTTGTTGCAATATTCACCTCCATTGTCTGATATAATACACTTCAACCTTTTTCCTATGTCTTTCTCAACCAAAGCTTTCCATCTCTTAAAAGTATCAAAAACATCATATTTTTTTCTGAATGTAATAAACCCAAGTTTTTCTAGTTGCATAATCAATAAAAGTAACATAATAATAAGAGCCACCAAGAGATGATACATGAGTTGGTATCCATACATCTGTATGCACAAGATCTAACCTTTCACTCTTCTTTTATTTTTCGACTGCAAGAAATATGAATCTTTTTTTTTTCCATAAACACAATGCTCACATAAATCCAAATCTATTTGTTTAAGATATGGAAACAAATTTATTTTTTGAATTATATGCATCACCTTCTCACTCATGTGTGCAATCCTATGATGTCATAGTGTTGTATCCACTCCTGTAGAATCTAAAGAGATATAAGAAAAAATATTATGAGTACATAAATACAATGTATCTACCTTCTCTCCTTTCTCTATTATTAGTGATCCTTTGGTGACCTTCCATGCCTTATCTGTAAATATAGATATACAACCTTCACTTTCCAACTGCCCTGATGAAATTGTATTTTTCCTTATATCTGGAACATGCCTTACCTCTTTCAACAACCATTGGTTTCCATTCCTTTTCTTTATTTTTACCTTTCCCATTCCAACAATTTTGCATGGTGCATCATCACCCAAATGAACTTGCCCAAAATCACCTTAAACATAATATAGAAAATGTTTACTATGCGGTGTGGCATGAAATGTATCCCCTTAATCTACTACCCAAGACTCAAAAATATTATCTACAGAAACAATCAAAGCATCTTGTAACACATCACTTGTTACATTTGCTTCTTGATTTTTCTCATGTTGTCCATATCTTTGTTTCTTTGGAGATCTATAGTCTTTCGTCATATGTCTTTTCTTCCCAAAATTCCAACACTCTATCTTTCCCAGTCTGGATTTTGATCTACCCTTCCTTGAATTCCTTTGGTTCCTTGAGCCCTTTTCTCTATCCTTTTTTATTTCCCTGTTCTCCATGTTTAATGCATTACCTGATGTCTCATCTGTGCTTTTTTGTCGCATTTTCTTGCTAAGGATAACACCAACAACATCATCAAATTTTAAATTATTTGAACATGAGAAATAATTACTTACAATCATGACCAAGTTGTTCCAGGTTTCTGGCAATGAGCACAAGATTAGAAGAGCCCTAACCTCATCATCAAAGTTCACTTTTATAGAACTTAGATGATTAGTAACTGTATTAAATTCATTTAAATGGTCTACAAAAGACCCACCTTATGACATCTTCATATTAAATAATCTCTTCATTAGAAATACTTTATTGGATGTTGAGGTTTTTTCATACAGTTTAGCTAATGCGTCTATCAACTCCTGCATTGTCTTTTCTTTCAAAATATTGAAATCCATTGATGTTGTCAGGCTCAACCATATCATTCATAGTCTCTTTCTGTCAAGAACCTCCCATTATTTTTCCTTCATGGCCATGGGTTTCTTTTCTATTCCACCCAATGGTAGGAATAGATCCTTCCGATATAAATAATCTTCCATCTGTATCTTCCATAATTGGTATTTTTGGCCATTAAATTTCTTAAACCTAAACTTTCCATCTTCCTCCATTGCTCCCACTTGAACTAGGAACCCTCTTTTCCTATGAGTTACCTTTAATTTTGATACCAGTATGTTGAAATTACTAAGACAACTGAGAGGAGGGGGTGAATCAGTTGTTATTGTGCTTAGACAATTTTAATTCTATTAAAACATTCTTAATATTTCTTCAAGTGATCATCAATATTATACAACATATAGACAAAATAAATAATGAGCATCAGTCACACATAAGATATACACAGAGACAAATTTTCACGAGGAAACCCATAAAGGGAGAAAACCTCTTCTTCTTCGAAATGATAGGCAATATTTTAAGTTCTGTACATCATCTATAATTGAGCACCAACT
>JZKD02S1903289.1:547789-558792 GCA_000966675.3 Picea glauca
GAAGCACCTACTTCCACTTATACAAGCACCAACTTGTTTGAGAGCACCAACTCTCTAGTTTCTCTAGCACCCACTAGAAGGAAGCACCAAATCCCTGAGTGTTCCAGCACCAACTTCCAGTTGCACAGGTTCCAACCTGTATAGCAGAGAACACTTGTTCTCCCTTGCACCAGCCTGCCACCCTTGTTTCTCTGGCTACAACCATATGGAAGCTACAACTCCCTGTGTTCAAGCACCCACTTGAACCTCTGAGGACAACAGTCCTCCCTAGCACCTCCCTAGCACCTCCCTAGCACCCTAAAATATAAATAAATGATTGAATAATCAACAACATAGTTAAATCAATTCTTACCACTTCTTCATTGTTCTGCAATTCTTCTCCGCTACACTATTCTATTGCTCTGTTCATATTTGTCTTGACTTTTTGTCTCTTTTTATCTGTTCTTTCTCTGTCCTTCTCATTCTCTTTGATATGTGCACATTCTTCTCTCTTCACCTTTTCTCTTCTGACCAGCTTCTGTTTCTTATCTCTGATATTTCTTTACACTTCCCATGTTGTATTTTGACCTTTCTACAGTTCAACTCATTTTTCAGTCAGAACAACCAACTTTGCACAGTTGTCTCATATCTCCTTTTATTCACACACGCCTCAGTAACTGAATCGCCAACATTCCAAGAACCATGATTATGTTCTGCTAACTGAATCGTAACTGAACAACTAATCATGAAGAGAAACAATAACCCTTCGATCATATTCCTGATTAACCTGCACTGTTGGATTATAAATGATGGGTCTCGTGCTTACTCCATATGCCCACTAGCTGTGACCACAGGCCTAATCAAAATGCCTTTTGCATTTCGGCATTTTGGCAATTCTTGTGATGATATATCTTGACGCTCCATGTCACGATCCCCAAAACTCCTAAAAAAAAGCTTAGCCGGACTAACTTCAATCATTTCGACATTTCATATTTCGACATTTCATGATTTTGCATGGCGCGAATTCCTATTGCGAGGCATCTTGACCCTCCAAGTCACGATCTCTGAAATGGAGTTTAGTTTTTTGCACCTTTCATAATTTCACATTTAGACATTTCACGATTTCACATGTCACGAATTCTTGTTGCAAGGCATCTCGACTCTCCAAGTCACGATCTTCGAAATGGATTTTAGCTGTTAGCGCCTTTCGCAATTTCGCATTTCAGCATTTCACAATTTCGCATGTCACAAATTCCTGTTGCGAGGCATCTCGACTCTCCATGTCACGATCTCTGAAATGGAGCTTGGTTGCACTAGCTCCTTCCTCTATCTTCCCTAGATGTGACCACTGGCTATGACCACAGCCTTATTTGAAACTATATTTCGCAATTTCGCGTTTCACAAATTTGTTGCGAGTCACTCTGACTCTTCCAACTCCCGATCGCGAAATGGAGTCTTGCAACTTGCAAGCTCATTCCTTCACATGCCCATAGTTGTGACCAAGCGTTTATCCATAAAGTGCTTTCATGATTTCGCATTTCGACAATCCTACATTTCGACATTCTTGTGGAGAAGTATCTCAACACTCCAAGTCACAAACCCCGAAATGATCGGCGTTTCACATTTCACAACTTCGGGACTCCTGTGATGAAGAGTCTCGACTCTTGACTCCTCCAAATCCTGGTATCCGAAACACCAAAATGAAAGTCAGATCAAAGGTGCACAATCTTGATGATTCGACGATCCATATCTTTTCATGATTTCGCATATCACGAGTTCCTGTAGTGAGTTGCTTCCTTGACTCCTCCAACTCCCAGTATCTGAAACTCTAAAATGGAGTCAAATCAATGTATTTTTGCATTTTGTGTTTCACCGTTTTGAAATTCTTGTCGTGAGTTTCCTTGACACCTCCAACTCCCGGTATCTGAAACCCTGAAATGTCGTGGTTTCGCATTTCACAATTTCATCATTCTTGTCACGAGTTGCTTCCTTGACTCCTAGAGTTTTCTCTTCTAATCTTGCCATGCGATCATCATTGCACTGTTGGTCTTGATATTTTCCATCAATGAAAAACACGCATACTCTACCTCTGTCTAAAAAACATGCCAACAATCTCCCCCTTTGGCATTGATGGAAACCCCTTGAAGAACATCCAACTATACCACTGTAGCATTCTTGAAATTACCACACTTTCTCCCCCTTTGAATTCAATTTCAAAGAAGATACACGCTCCCCCTGAGCTATTGCAGTACATATTCCCCCTGTCAACTATGAGAAGATTAGAAATACAACAGATATTCAATAAGTACTCCCCCTGACCAAGTGACCAGTTTAAACGAAATAAGTTATAACCCCCAAGTTTTCACGAAGATATCCAAAAGGGGTCACTTCTAATGTCTTAGTAAAGATATCAACTATCTGTTCCGTGGAAGGAATATAATTCACCTAAACAATTCAATTTGTAACTTGTTCTCTGAGAAAATGGTATTTTATTGGTATGTTCTTAGGTTTTGAATGAAGTACAAGATTCTTAGAGAGACTGATGGCACTGGTGTTATCACAGTGAAGTGGAATGGGATCAGTGCAAGTTACCTTCAAATCTGCAAGAGTTTGTATCATCCATAAAATCTGAGTGCAACATGTAGCATCAACAATGTACTCTACTTCTGTAGTTGATAAGGAAATCAATCCTTGTTTTTTACCAAGCCATGCTACTAATGAGTCACCCAAGAAGAATGCTCCTCCATTGGTGCTTTTTCTCTCATCAACACAGTTTGCCCAATCTGCATCTGAATAAGTAGTTAACTGAAAATTCTAATTTATGGGATACCACAGACCATAAGTCATTTCTCCCTTCAAGTATTTAAATATCCTTGTGACAGCTACCAAGTGACTTTGTTTAGGAGCTGACTAATAATGACCTACCATTCCAACAGCTTGCATTATATCAAGACAGGATGCTATGATGTACAAAAGATTGCCTATCATAGAGCGATATGTCCTCTAATCAACATCTGGTGAAATATCATCTTAACTGAGCTTGCAAACAACCACCATAGGTGTGCTAATAGGAGAGGAATCCTCCATCTGAAATTGGTTCAACATCTCTTTCAAATAATTTTCTTGGGAGATAAATATTCCTACAGAACTTTGATTTACTTGTAAACCAAGAAAATATGACAGTTCTCCTTTCATGGACATCTCAAATTTTGGTTGCATAGAGTTATCAAACCACTGGACAGATGATTCATTAGTGCAGCCAAAAATAATATCATCTACATAAACCAAAACAACTAGTAAATTATCACCTTCAGACATAATGTAGACATTGTTGTCAACAATACCTTTCTTGAACCCTTTGTCTTGTAAAAATTTGTCCAGTCTATAATACCAAGCTCGTGGTGCTTGTTTCATTCCATATAAGGCCTTCTTCATATTGCAAACACAATTAGGATTATATGTCAATGAGAATCCTTTAGGTTGCTCCATATATACTTCTTCCTCTAGATCTCCATTAAGAAATATTGACTTAACATCAATCGGATAAACTTTAAAGTTCTTATGACATGAATAAGAAAGAAACATTATGATGTCTTACAATCTTGCCACTAGTGCAAAAGTTTCATCAAAGTCCTGACCTTCAACTTGTGCATACCCTTTATAGACCAATATGGCTTTATTTCTAACAAATTGTCCTTTTTCATTCATTTTATTCTTGAACACCCATTTGGAACCTATTACATTCTTATCTTCGGGTCTAGGGACAAGCTCCCAAGAATTGTTCCTCTCAATCTGATCAAGATCTTCATTCATAGCTCTAATCCAATCATCATCCCAGCTGACTTCATAAAAAAATTTAGGTTCAGTCATAGATAAAAAAGCAACATGAGACTGTTCTGAGTCTTTAATCAATTTCCTTCTTCTCTGAACTCCTTTATTTATATCTCCAATTATCTGATTTTCAAGATGATTCTTTCTAACAATTCTGAGAGGTGATTTTTCTTCTTTCTTCTAATTTGTGTCATTCATAGTATTTGTATCTTCATTTGATTCAGATTCTTCTCTTTCTGATCCTTGGACTTGTTCATATTCGTATTCAACTACATTTTCTATGCTTGGATCAACACTGCTTACAATTCTGACTGGGATTTCTTCATCAACTTCTATGTCTATACAATCAATCAGTTTATGCAGTCTCTTATTGTAATATCTGTATCCTTTACTGTTTGTAGCATAACCCAAGAAGATACCTTCATCAGCCCTGTCATCATATTTGCCAATATTTTCATCATTATTCTTAATGTAACATTTACTCCCAAAGACTTTAAAATTCTTGATTGAAGCAGGTCTTCCAAACCATAGTTCATAAGGAGTCTTGTCATTGTGTGGTCTGAGATGTTCTTTGTTAAGGATGTGAACAACTGTTTGAATTCCTTCCACCCAATATGTCTGAGGTATATTTCTTTCATTCATCATTGATCTTTCCATTTGTTGTACTGATCTATTCTGCCTCTCAACAACTCCATTTTGTTGTGGAATCCTTGGAATTGTGTACTCTCTTTTAATTCCATGTTTATCACAGAACTCTTTGAAGTTCCATGAACTAAAATCTCCTCCTCTATCAGACCTTACTACCTTTACTCTTCTTCTTGTTTGATTCTCAGCCAGAGCCTTAAACACCTTGAAATTTTCAAATGCTTCAGATTTTTCCTTCAAAAAGGCAACCCATGTTAGTCTAGAATAATCATCAATAATCAACATAAAATAATTTTCTTTTTCTGTACCTTCTTTCCTTGATGGTCCACATAAATCCATATGTACTAACTGGAGAGGTTTTTCTGTTGAAGGAAAGTTTTTAGATTTCAACTGAGTGCGAGTAAGTTTTCCTATCTAGCAAGGTTTACAAACATAATCATATGGCTTTGATATCTTTGGAAGATCCTTTACTGCCCCACTATTTTTGAGCTTGACTATATGATAAAAATTTAATTGTCCAAGTCTCATATGCCATAGCCAACTTTCATCATACTTTCTGAAGTAACATTCTTCTTTTTCTTCTTTTAACACATAGACATTATTTTTTGTTCTTATCCCTTTTGCAAGTAGCTGTCCTGAATTCAGAGATTTTATTCTACAATCTTTAGAGGTAAAAATGACTTCACATTCTCGGTCCCAGACTTGACTGACACTAAGTATATTATGTTTCAGACCATCTACAGACAACAAATATTGAGCTTTCCCTTTGCCATTACTCAAACTTACCATCCCTTTACCTTTTATTTTTCCTTGTGTATCATTCCAAAAGTTACATTCCTTGATTTGTTTTCACTTAGAGTTAGAAACTTACTTTTGTCTCCAGTCATATGCTTGGAACATCCACTGTCAATATACCAGGGATTCTTTTGTCTTTGGGCTGATAACACTAATATGCACTGGTCATCTTCTTTCTTCTTCCAAACCTTGAAAATTTCAGGAGCAGGATTCAGATCTGGCTTGTAGTTTCTTAAGTGACAGTCTACATATTTATGTCCATAATTATGGCAGTTGTAACATTTTGGGTCACTGAATAACATATCGTAATGATTGTTATGCTCATAATTGTTGTTGTGTTTCACCTGTGTCCTTCTCCCAGTCATCACATGATTTATAGTCTGTGATTGTTTGTTGCTTGGCTATCTCAATCTTTGTGGTGGCAAATAATTATTCCTTAAAAAACTTGATTGCTCATATCTAAATCTTAAAGAACAATTTATAGCTTTGTGACCAAAGTTAGAGTAGAAAAAAAAATAACCATAGAAAAAACCTTTGTACCTTGAAACAATCTGTCTTCTTTGAGGAGGTCGATTTCTTTCATGCTGATAATCTCTCTGATCTACATATTTGGTTCTAGTACTTTTTCTTTCATTCCTTCTTGGTGTCTGACTATCTTTCTTTGTTTCTGCAGAGTGACTGTTGTTAATGTTTGAGGATTTGACAAACTTGATGGGTTTTGTATTACTTGAATGATTACTACTTGATCCTTCTTCATAGCCCAAGCCATCTTTCAACTTTGGATTCCTTTGCTGATTTAGAATGGAAGTTAATTATTCTAAGTCTTTAATACTCGACAGATTTTGGTGATACAATTCCTTAAACTTCTCCATTTCTTTTTTGGTTTTTACTATCTCTTCTTCTAAGGCTTCACACCTTTATTTCTTATCTGATAACTGTTGTTTCAGAATGTATTCTATTTTCTTTACCTCTTATAACTCCACTTTTAGTAGGATCAAAGTCTTCATCAGTTTTTTTGTCATTCATTTTAAACTTCATCAACAACCATTTTTGTTTTCTCTTCTTACATTTGAGTCTTTCAATTTCTTCCAAGGCATTGATTAATTCACCTTCCATATCCACCACAACTTTTTCATCATCCATTTCACCTCCTGTGTGTTCTTCATCAAGATATCCAATAGCCATAAGCATAAAATCATTCACTTTGTCTTCACATGATGAATCACTATTTATGTCTTCTGAGGAATTGTCATTATTTTCACACAAACTTTTCTTCTTACTATATTTCTTCAATTTGTACTTCTTTTCATCATCAGATTTCTGGTCATTTTTCTGATGGGGACACATAGATGCAGAATGACCTATCTTAGCACAGTTAAAACATTTGAAGGGAAGCTTTCCTTGATATTTTCCTGATCCTTTCTTTAACCTTCTCACAATTTTTTCCTCAATATCATTTAAATCTGAATCAGTATTCTTGTATGCTTTAAAAGATGTTTCTCTAGTAATGGATTTATCTTTGTTAAATCTCATTTCATATGCAGTTAAAGTTCCTAGGAGTTGATCAATGGACAGAGTTTTAAGATCATTTAGTTCTTCTACTACAGAGACTTTTGGATTAAATTTATCAAGCAAAGATCTTAAAATCTTCTGAACTAAATTTGATTCTTCAAACTTCTCACAAAGACCCTTCATGGAATTCACAAGTTCTTCAACTCTTAAAAAATACTTTCTATTTGTTTCATCTGCATTCATCTTTAGTTGTTCAAATTGAAATCTGTATGTTTGAATTTTGGCATCTTTTACTTTCTCATTTCCTTCATAACTGCTAATAAGTTTATCCCACATTGCTTTGGCAATTTCAAGATGCATCACCTTTACAAACTCATCTTCAGTAAGTGCATTCAAGATAACATTCATTCCCTTAGAATTAAGACTAAACTATAACTTATCATCCTTGGAGGCTAGCACAACAGGCTTTGTATATCTAGTCTCTACTACATCCCAAACATCAGCACCTAAGGCCATTAAGTATGTTCTCATTTTAATCTTCTAGAAGGAAAACTTTGTTCCATCAAAAAGAGGAGGCTTAGTGGTTGAAGCCTCTTCATGACTTGTCATGTTTAAGCTTATGGATCTACCCTTAGATAAAATGAACCCACTATGAGACCAATTGTTTAAATTACTAAGAGAACTAAGAGGGGGGGTGGTTAATCAGTTTTTATTGTGCTTAAACAATTTTAAGTATATTAAAACATTCTTAATCTTTCTTCAAGTGATCATCAATATTATACAACATATGGAAAACATAAATAATGTGCATCAGTCACACATAAGATATACATAGAGATAGATTTTCACGAGGAAACCCATAAAGGGAGAAAACCTCTTCTTCTTCGAAATGATAGGCAGTCTTTTAAGTTCTGTACATCATCTATAATTGAGCACCAACTCAATTTCTGGCTACTACCTCTATTTTACAAGCTCCAAATTGATTGAGAGAACCAACTCTCTGGTTTCTGTAGCACCCACTAGAAGGAAGCACCAACTCCCTGAGTGTTCCAGCACCGCTAGATGGAAGTTCCTACTTCCACTTATACAAGCACCAACTTGTTTGAGAGAACCAACTTGTTTGAGAGAACCAACTCTCTGGTTCCTCTAACACCCACTAGAAGGAAGCAGCAACTCCCCGAGTGCTCCAGCACCAACTGGATGGAAGCACCAATTTCCAGTTACACAGGCTCCAACCTATATAACAGAGAACACCTGTTCTCCCTTGCACCACCCTACCACCCTAGTTTCACTGGTTGCAACCAGATGGAAGCTACAACTCCATGTGTTCAAGAACCCACTTGAGCCTCTGAGGACAACAGTCCTCCCTAGCACCTCCCTACCACCATGAAATATAAATAAATGATTGAATAACCAACAACACAGATAAATCAATTCTTACCACTTCTTCATTGTTCTGCAATTCTTCTCTACTACACTATTCCTCTGCTCTGTTCATATTTGGCTTGACTTGTTGTCTCTGTCTATCTGTTCTTTCTCTGTCCTTCTCATGCTATTTGATATGTGCACATTCTGATCTCTTCATGTTTCTCTTTTTTTCAGCTTATGTTTCTTATCTCTGAGCTTTCTTTACACTGCGCATGCTGTAGTTTTACCTTTCTACAGTTCAACTCATTTTTCAGCCAGAAAAACCAACTTTGCACAGTCATTTCATATCTCCTTTTATTCACACATGCCTCAACAATTGAATCACCAACTAACCAAGAACCATGATTCCGTTCTTCTAACTGCATCGTAATTGAACAGTTAATCATGAAGAGAAACAATAACCCTTCGATCATATTCCTAATTAACCTACACCGTTGGATTATAAATTATGGGTCTTGTGCTTACTCCACATGCCCACTGGATGCGACCATGGGACTAATCAAAATGCCTTTCTCATTTCAACAATTCTTTTGATGAGATATCTTGACGCTCCATGTCACGATCCCCTAAACTCCGAAAAAAAAGCTTAGCTGGACTGGCTTCGATCATTTCGGCATTTCACGATTTTTCATGTTGCAAATTCCTGTTGTGAGGCATGTCGACTCTCCAAGTTGCAATCTCCGAAATGGAGTTCAGTTGTTAGCGCCTTTCACAATTTCCCATTTTGGCATTTCGTGATTTTGCATGTCACGAATTCCTGTTGCGAGGCATATAGACTCTCCAAGTCACAATCTCCAAAATGGATCTTGGTTGCACTAGCTCCTTCCTCCATCTTCCCCAAATGTGACCACTGACTATGAACATAGGCTTATTTGAAACTGCATTTCGTAATTTCGCGTTTTACGAATTTGTTGCGAGTCACTCTGACTCTTCCAACTCCTGATCATGAAATTTAGCCTTGCAACTTGCAAGCTCCTTACTTCACATGCCCACAGTGTTTACAAAGCATTTATCCATAAATTTCTTTCACGATTTCGCATTTTCGAAATCCTACATTTCGGAATTCCTGTGGAGAGGTATCTTGACACTCCAAGTCACAAACCCCAAAGTGATCGACGTTTCGCATTTCGCAATTTTGGGACTCCTGTGATGAAGAGTCTCGACTATTGACTCCTCCAATTCCCAATATCTGAAACTACAAAATGAAGTCAGATCAATGGTCCACAATCTTGATGATTCAACGATCCAGATCTTTTCATGATTTCGCATATTGTGAGTTCCTGCCGTGAGTTTCTTCCTTGACTCCTCCAACTCCCGGTATCTGAAACTCCGAAATGGAGTCAAATCAACTTATTTTGACGTTTTTCATATCACTATTTTTTCATTCTTGTCATGAGTGTCCTTGACACCTCCAACTCCAGGTATCTGAAACCCCGAAATGTCGTGGTTTCGCATTTCACAATTTCATCATTCTTGTCGTGAGTTTCTTCCTTGACTCCTGGAGTTTTCACTTTTGATATTTCCATGTGATCATCATTGCGTTGCTGGTCTTGATCTTTTCCATCAATGACAAACACACATACTCTGCCTCTGTCTAAAAACATGCCAAGAATCTCCCCCTTTGGCATTGATAGTAACCCCTTGAAGAACGTCCAACTATACCACTGCAGCATCCTTGAAATTACCACACTTTCTCCCCCTTTGACATCAATGTAAAAGAAGAAACACTCTCCCCCTGAGTTGTTGTAGTACATACTCCCCCTGTCAACTATGAGCATCTTAGAAATACAACATATATTAAATAAGTACTCCCCCTGACCAGGTGACCAGTTTAAACGAAAGAAGTTATAACCCCCAACGTTTGATGAAGATATCCAAAAGGGGTCGCTTCTAACGGCTTAGTAAAGATATCAACTATATGTTATGTGGAAGGAATATAATTCACCTTAATAATTCTGTTTGTAACTTGTTCTCTAAGAAAATGGTATTTTATTGGTATGTGCTTAGATTTTGAATGAAGTACAGGATTCTTAGAGAGACTGATGGCATTGGCGTTATC
Source organism: Picea glauca (assembly GCA_000966675.3). Classification (NCBI taxonomy): domain Eukaryota; kingdom Viridiplantae; phylum Streptophyta; class Pinopsida; order Pinales; family Pinaceae; genus Picea; species Picea glauca. Next base: position 558,039 of record JZKD02S1903289.1, read on the forward strand.
ATAGTGAAGTGGAATGGGATCAGTGTAAGTTACCTTCAAATCTGCAAGAGTTTGTATCATCCATAAAATCTAATAGCAACAAGTAGTAGCAGCAATGTGTTTTTCTTCTGTAGTTGATAAGGAAATAGATCCTTTCTTTTTACTAAGCCATGCTACTAATGAGTCACCCAGGAAGAATGCTCCTCCACTGGTGTTTTTTCTCTCATCAACACAATTTTCCCAATCTACATCTGAATAAGCAGTTAACTGAAAATTCTGATTTCTGGGATACCATAGACCATAAGACATTGTTCCCTTCAAGTATTTGAATATCCTTGTAACAGCTACCAAGTGACTTTGGTTAGGAGCTGACTGATAATGACCTACCATTCCAACACCTTTCATTATATTAGGATGGGATGCTATGATGTACATAAGACTGCCTATCATAGAGCGATATGTCCTTTGATTAACATCCAGTGAAATATCATCTTTACTGAGCTTGCAACCAACCACCATAGGTGTACTAATAGGAGAGGAATCCTCCATCTAAAATTTCTTCAACATCTCTTTCAAATATTTTTCTTGAGAGACAAATATTCCTGCAGAACTTTGATTTACTTGTAAACCAAGAAAATATGATAGTTCTCCTATCATGGACATCTCAAATTCTATTTGCATAGAATTGAAAAACCACTGGATAGATGATTCATTAGTGCAGCAAAAAATAATATCATCTACATAAACCAAAGCAACTAGTAAATTATCACCTTCA